>CM076572.1:551608867-551978059 GCA_034641835.2 Pinus albicaulis
ACAACAGAATACAGATATAACCATAGATACAGAGATGCAGCGGAAATAATGCTTCAATTTATTAATAAACGAATGACTGAAATAAGCTTACAAACATAATGGAAACAAGCTAGGGCGCTGGTAGCATATCTCCGAGAAGAGATGTAGCATACGCAAGCCTCCGAACCGTGTTACATTGAGGCTCGTAGGCCTATTATAGACATAATGGAAATAGATGAGCTAGGGTACCGACAGCCGTATCCCCGAGAAGAGTGTTACATTGCGTACATGATGGAGATGTGGCGAGCTAGGGCACCGGTAGCGCTTATCTCTCGAGAAGAGATGTATCGCCTCCCAGCCCCCTCGAACTCGTCTTACAATGAGGCTCGAGGGCCTATTTATTGTTGAGAAACAATGTAGAATCCGAAACGTCCAAAACCCTAACCATAGGAGATGAAGCGCCAAAACTCGTGGGCCCCGTTTGGGTAAATTGGTGGTTCAACTTCTTGGGGATGTAACTTTGGCATCCGATCTCCGTTTGACGTGCTCAATAGCTCATTAGAAATATCTATCCAAGGAGTACAACTTTGAATGAGAAACATCGATCCGATGTTGCTCTCCGTTTTCCCAAAAAACATTGTTTAGGGCCTCAAAATGGCTCCCTAAGTTTAAGACCCGAAAAACTCGCTAAAAATATTAAGTTGTGTCGAAACTTACAACCGAAATAACCGATGGTGGGGGGTTCAAATGGACTCGATGGGTGGCCACCAATATCCACCTAGATTATTAATGCCCCAAAACGGCTCGAGGTGTGCGGGACCCGAAAACTCGCTATAAATAGTAAGATGTGCTCGAAGCTGAAAAACCGAAAGTATTGATGATGCGGGTCCAAATGGAATAGGTGGGAGGCCACCGATATCCACCTGGATCAATTTATTATAACATCCCCATTCTCATTTAACTTTTTTTTTAATATCCATTTAGTTCCAATGTTATTTTTGTCATGAGGTCTTGGTACTAATTCCCAAGTGTGATTCTTCTCAATTTGATCAAGCTCTTCATTCATGGCTTGAATCCAACAATCATCTTTGCAGCTTTGATCGACATTGTGTGGTTCAATAGTGGACAGAAATGCCAAATTGTTAGAAGATCCCACAAGAGTCCTTCTTGTTTGTATACCCTGATCCCTTTTCTCCCAAAATTTGAGATTTTGGATGATTCTTTTGAACATATCTAGATGGAGCTTTTTTCGGATAAATCATCTTTGGGTTCTTCATTGGGTTCACTCGTCTATATCATTCTTATTTGATGTAGAAGGATATGTGTCATCATCATCTTCATCTCGTTGTTTGCTTTTCTTCTTTTGGAACCGTAGGAGACTCATCAATAACAACATCAATACATTCAACAATCTTCCAAAGTTTTTTATTGTAACATTTATATGCCCTACTCCTAGAGGAGTAACCAAGAAATATTCCTTCATCTCGCTTCCGGGTTCAAACTTGCCAAGTTTTTTCATCATTATTCTTGATAAATAATTTGCTTCCAAAAATTCTAAAATGCTTTACAATAGGAGTTTTACCATACCCGCATTTCATATGGAGTTTTATCACTATTTACACGAACATGTGCCTTGTTGAGAATGTTTATCGCCGTATTTGTCGCTTCTCCCCAAAATGTGTCGTGTGTTCTAGAATCATCGAACATAGCTCTAGCCATTTGTTGAATAGTTCTATTCATTCTTTCCGCAACACCATTTTTGTTTGTGGAGTGCCAGCTACGTAAAACTGTCTTTTTATGCCATGTTGTTCACAAAATTCAAAGAATTCATCTGATGTATATTCTCCTCCTTGATCGGATATGAGACACTTGATTTTTAGATCTAATTCATTCTCAACTATCGCTTTGAAGATCTGAAATTTCTCAAATGCTTCATCTTTGTGTTTAAGCAGCCCAATCCAACACATTCTAGAGAAATCATCAATGAATAAGATATAGTATTCTTCACCACGTGGTGACTTTTTCCTCATAGGTCCACATATGTCAGGATGAATGAGTTCAAGAGGCTTACTTGATGATCCTTCCTTGGCATTAAATTGTACTCGTTTTTCTTACCGAATTGGCAAGATTTGCATATGATATTTTTTCGGTGGAGTGATATTGGGAAGATCACGAACATGCCTTTAAGTCTCGCTTTGATTTGTTGATTTGAGAAAAGCTCAGATGCCCCAACCTTCTATGCCATAGCCAATTTTCTAAAGATTTACTCAAATAACATTGTTCTTTGTAGTTCTTTAATATATACAGGTTGTTTGGAGTTCTTTTTCCTTTAATAATTGCTTTACCTGTATCAAGATCACGTACCACACATTATTTTGAACTAAAGAAAACTTCAGTTCCTTGATCACAAATTTGACTTACACTTAACAAGTTATGCTTTAATCCATCCACATACATGACTTCATTAGCTTTCACCTTATCTTTTAGGAAAACAGACCCTTTTCCTTTAATGACCACAGGACTATCATTTCCAAATGTAACATTCTTCTGCTTTTCTAGAGCACTATATGCAAGAAGTTTGTCTTTATCACCTGTCATGTGTCTTGAGCATCCACTATAAATGTACCATTGGTTTTCTTCATCTTCTGCAAATAACGCTATGCCACAATTTTCAACCTGTAATTCCTTCTTTTTCCATAATTTGGAGTTTGAAGGAACATGTTCTTTTGGCTGAACTTTGCTCCTGCATTTAGATTCTTCATGGCCAAAGTTATTGCAATAAGTGCATTCAACTTCATTTTGAAGAGGAGAAAATTTGTTATAAGTATTCTTCTTTGTTTTAATATCAATCCTTTTCTTTCTTGCTTCTCTTGTCATGATGGTTTTATATGCAACACATTGAATAGCTTTATGACCAAAATTGTGACATGAGAAACATTTTCCATTGAAGAAGAAATTTCTACGATCATAAAATCTTCTATATGAATTTACTTGTTGATTGGTGCTTCTTTGAAAGTCATTCCTGTTAATGTTCTTTGAATTGAGATGATCATGCTTTACCTGTGAAGATTCTTTATTCCCTTGCTGAGTGGCAGCATGTTGTAAACCAAGCTTGTAATCGCTTTTAGATAATTTGGTGTCGAAGCCCGGGAAGATTCTCCGATATATCCAAGACCTCGTCTTTATAAGAGGAGAACGTTGTACCTTGATAATCTCATCTAAGGTTTCAGTATCCTTTAGCAAATCTAAGATTCGTAGTCTTTACTTTCTCAAGTTCTTTTCTTAGACTTACTACTTCACACTCTAATTTCTCATTGTGTTTCTCCTTTTCTTCAAGCTGATTTTTCGTAGTTTCTATGGTTATTTTACTTTCTTCTAAGCAAATTTTGAGTTTATTGTTTTCATCAAGAAAATCCCCTGTCTTCTAGAGCATCCTCAAAGGTATCCTTTTCTTCTCTAGATTCTTTTTCAAATGCCATGAGAAGTCTAAGATCTTGTTCACATTCTTCCTCACTATCGATAACCCATCACTATCTTCATGAGTATAGTAACTCTTTTTTAGTGCTAAAACGATTCTTATTCCTTCCGGGTTACTTCCTTCCCCTTTTTATGTGTTTCTTTATAAGGACACTTAGCAAGATAATGACCAACTCTTCCACAATCAAAACATTTGAAAGGAAGCTTACCTCCGAACCCGTTTCTGTGCCAAGTTGAAGTTTCTTTACAAATTTTATCTCATCTTCTTCCCGAGATGTATCCCGATCCTTCTGTTTTTTTTGTACTTCCTTCCCTTTTTTAGAAGTTCTAAAGATCGCTTTCTTTGACTTCGTATGGTTCTCCTCTTCTCATTTCATATGCGGTTAGTATGCCATGAAGTTGCACCACAAGAAGATTTTGAAGATCCCGATTTTCTTCAAGAGCAGTAGACTTTTGACTCAAATTTTGTTGTTAGTGATCTTAGGACTTTCTCAACCAAAGTAGATTCGGTTATTGTTTCTCCCAGCATTTCTCATACGATTTACAATATCATCAAGATGTAAAAAGAAATTGGCAATGCTTTCCTCATTATCCATTTTTAGATTCTCATATTGAATTATGAGAGTTTGGAGTTTAGCACTTTTTACCTTTGCATCACCGTCATAACTTAGAATGATTTTGTCCCATATTGTCTTGGTCGTATTCGCTGCATGACTTTGACAAATTCAAATTCAGCTAGACTTCCCAATAGAGCATTGAATGCCTTTGCATTTGTTTCATAATTCTTTCTTTCCGTTGGATCTCGTTGGTACCGCAACTAGATATTGATATCCTTGTTCAACAATTGCCCATACCTCCGCACCCGCAGACCGAAGATAGGATATCATCCTTGTCTTCCCGTAAGATTAAATTGTTTCCGTTAAAGAGCGGAGGCCCGATAGATGTTGTTCCATCTTGATTGCTCATCTTGCTTGATCTTCCTTCTAGAGGCTAATCTTTTTTCGAAGGACTCGCTTTCCCGATACCAATTGTTGGGAAAAAATAATGAGAGGGGGGGTGAATCAAGTATTTTGGGTCGAGAGATTTTTTCTTTTTCTTTTCTTTTAAATCATATGTTACAAAGTATCGCATCCAACATGTATGTCCCGATATCTTATTATTTCTTTACTTAGAGAATTGCATCGTACAAGCATTAAGCATGAACAGAAATAACAGAACAAACCATCAAAAAACACATATGAACACCATGATTTAAGGTGGAAACCCAATTCGGGAGAAAACCACCGTCGCTATAATCTTAGTCTTCAATATTTATTTTACGTAAAATTTCTTACAATTTTCTCGTTGAAAGGTAGCTTATACCAACACACAGGCACCCACTTGCGTAAGGCTACGACCTTCTTTCGTTTACCGACCTTTTCCTCGGAAGGGAGCTACAACCCCCTCGCTCTTGTTTCATCAATTTTCACGTAACATACCTTGAAAACCACCGGATTTATTCAATTTCTTCGGAGGTGCATCCTTAATTCAACCATCTGTTCCCATTCCATACAGATATACTTCGGAGTGAAGTTTTCATTCACAACCCTTATACATTCTTCATGATTTCTTCGATCGATTGAACCAGGAATTAATCATCATCTGATTTGATCAATCTTTATATTCACAAAGCGCAATAGATTCAGATATATCGTAGTTTATTCATACGATATATCTCTAAAGAAATTCGTTTATTATCAACCCTTTCGCGTGCACCCCATCCTTCATAATTCTCATCTCCTTATATAGTTTTCGCCTTTATTAAGACCTTGGGTCAAAACCATTTAATTGCTAATGGTATTCGTGGACGGTATTCCTTTAAGTTTATCCCAAGGGGTTATTTTATTTCTTTTTAATTTATTTATCAATTTTCAAAGAAATTGACAAATAAATATATTTACAACTGTTGAATTCCCAAGCCTTCTAAATAATGTTTAACCCTTCGGGCTTTATAAAATATCCAACGCTTTTAAAAAAATTAACCTTTGACCCCGGGGCCCACAAATATAGTCAAGTCCGCTCTCCAGATCGACGGTATATATCGCTTTTCGCCATAATAAATATTTAATTTAAACCATCTTGGTTGAGCCCGCAAACATTAGAATGAAAAGGACCAATTAAAATAATTCAAACTAGGCCCACATATGTGATCAATGACCGAATCACATTTCCGCTCGTACTTTGGTTAATATTCGCCCCTTTTCATCAAGCGATCGTCGTCTGATGGCTTCCCTCCAAATCAACGGTGCACAACAATATCGCTGGCCATCCTGGGTAGATCGTTAACGTGCGATGGCGCGCAGTGATGGCGGTTTTGCAGGGACGCGTGTCAACACCTCTATGGAGTCGCTCCTCATCCAGGAAATACCACCTATCATCGAAAGGTGGTGCGATGAAACCCGGAAACCACCTTTACTATTCACTCGCAGTTTTTAAACAGTGATCAACCATCCAATCAAATTCCTGCTCCGTACTCCAAGTTTCGTTTGCATATATATATATATGAATTTTTCCCTTTATGTGAAATAAATTAACCAAGGTTCCGCTTATCTACTCTATTAATCTACACCATCTCTAAAGCATAACTTTGTTTTAAGTATTCTTCCTCAGGTTATATATATATATATATATATAATGTGCCCTATACATACAGAACCCGTCCGTGGCTCACTGTATCGTGACCTTAGCAACCCGATATCGTATATAACTTCACGAATCTCCTCCTTCCACAGAATCTAGATGTTCTGAGCAACACACTCACGCTTTTCACAATTCAAGCTATCTATACGGGCATAATCCCATCTGTCAGTAACACATGATTTCACAAATGTCCACAGGGACTCAAATATTCTGCTGAATATATAAGTCATGGAGAGTTTAGAACCAATCCCTCATCACCATATATGAATGAATAAGAGTTTCACTCATTCTTCTCAATTCGCTAGGTTTTCTATTCCTCTGTCTCTGGACAACTCTGCTTGTCTCTGTTCCTTAACCGATACTACTCTCTGTAGCTCAAACTGTAGATGCATTCTTTCTCTGTTCTTCTCTGCTATATTTAGATGCCAATTCCTTTGCCACATCCTTTGCCATCAAGGACAATATTTCCAACAATCTTGTCAAAGGAATTGTTCAAAGAGAAGTCTTTATATTGTTTTAAAATGATAAAATTGCAAAGGCAATGGCTCATGTTTTGACAAAACAAAAAGTCTTTTCAAACACACAAACCCTCCAAAGCATTATATGAAACGTTTGTTTTTTTTTTCATATATGAGGTAAGGATTTATTGACCGTTGGCAAAGCTTCCATACGCATTTCAAAGTGACCAAGCAACATCCCCCTGGCTGCTCTCTGACCGAAACAAGGAGATTCAAGAAAATTTGCAGATTTTTCAGGATTTTAAGCCCGCGTGGCGTGCCTATAAAACTGCGCGGTGTGCTCAGAAACAAAAATACACAGACGTATAACGTTGGCGCAATGCGCCTGTGCGCACGGTCACCACTGCCCGAAGGCCGACCCAACACTTTCTCCACTGTGCGGCATTTTTTCGAACAAACGTGCTGCTCACTCCTTATGCTTTCCAACAAGCTCTAAACCTACTCAACTCATCAAAGGAGGGCCCTTAAAATTTTTTTAGGTATTTTCCTTACTCTAATACAAATTTTGAGTTTAAGAGGTGATATGCTTTTGCTATGTTTCCAAGAGACAAATGATGTTATAAAGTGGGATGTTTTGGTCAAAAATCAAAGGTCATGGTTGACTGTGAGTGTCAAATATCCACACTGTAATAGGCTGAGCTGTGTTTAGTCAGTTCTGAAGAACCCTAGCTGCCTTCAAACACGGTGATAACCCATAGTGAAACAAAAGCAGACTTTGCCTAAAACTCAAAGGGGAGAAAGAAACATTGTTTGTAAGGTGGAAGTTTGATCATTATGAATTGTTTTCTCTGTGTTATGAAATAGCAAACTAGTGCTGCCTCCATTGTCCCATAAAACAGAGTGTGGTGAGATATTTTGCAAAGTCAGTTGAGGGTGTTTTGGTCTACCTCTGTAAAAACAGTGAATATAAGAAGAGCTTTGTTTGGAGAAGGGTGTCTTGCTTCTGTCAAAACACAAGGAGACCTCTGTTCTAACAAAAAGCCATAGATACCTCTTTTAGAAATACCTTGCCCAAACATAGTAACAATTTGACTGTGTGCTTTTTATTTGATAACTATTTGTTGATTGGCATAAAAGAGGACAAAATAGTGATTTATAAGGAGTAGAAAGTGGGTGTTAAAGAACCATTTCACAAAACATTTGAAGCAGTTTGTCTTGGTCAAACAGTGACTAACAAGGAGGATAGAGGTGTGGTTGAGAAAAACATTCCAAAGGCCATTTGAGATAGCTTGGTATTGCAAAGAACATTCAAAACAAGATGCCTCTCAGGCAAGACAGTAGCAGTGGCCTTCACAAGAGATTTGAGCCTATTTCCACTAAAGAGGTAAATGCCCATCCATAAGTCTTGTTTAACTTCCATGAGGTTGGGTGTTTAGATTTTTTTCAAAAAGTGCAAGAGGTGAAGAGCTATTCCCCTTTGACACATCTTTGTGCTTTGAGGTTTCAAGAGAAGCACTTTCAGCTGGCAGGCCTAGATTTCAAATTCTCTCCAAGGTCCATTTCCAAGGCCACCAAAATCCCTTATGTCGGGGAGAAGTGGTTTAAGCAAAGCCACCTAGACTCAGAAGAATACAAGCCTTTTCTGAAGCCTGAGCATAGAGATTCATGTCCATCCATTTTCCCCTTCTCATATCTATTGATTAGTTACGCCCCCCTCATGAATATCATCATGAAATACTTCACTTGCGAGGGAAGTTTCTCCTGAGTCTATGCCTATCATATCCGATTGCTCATGCATTTCACGAGGGTAAAATTGCTAAATCTTCCTTTCTTCCTACATAGAAGTATTGAGAAAATGGCCTCCACTGTTCAGAAAAATCCTCCTTCTCAGCAGACAGCCTGCCTCTTCCATCACTCCCTCATCAAAGTTATCATTCTTCATCATCTTGAAAAGAAGGAGGTCTCTTGCGATACTTTCATCACACATCCAGATTTCGCCATTGTCCCTTCATTTCATACATCTCCTTCACCTTCTACTCACCATCCTTCGCCTTCTTCTAGCAAACCTATTCCCAAGAAGCTCAAGTTTACCATAGAACAAGCAAAAGAGCATGATGAGGAAGAAAAGCATGAGCAAGAGGAGGAAGGTGATGATGAGCAGCATCATGATGAAACAGGGCAGCAAGGGGATGAGGAGGAAGATGATGATGAGAAGCATCATAGTAAAACAGAGCAGCAAGGGGAAGAAGCGCATGATGAACAGGTGCAGCATGATGAATAGAGGCAGCCACATGATGATGAACAACAGACTCCTGAAGATGATGAAGGGCAGCATGATAAATATGTGCAGCACAGTGGGGGTGAGCAATCTCATGTTGATGAACAGGAGCCTCATAAAATGGAACAGCAGCATGGTGAAAAGGTGCAACATAGTGAAGAGGATAGCCCTCAAAAATAAATGCAAAAGGACATTCAAGACATCCATGAAGAAATTCAAGACAGTGGCAAGAATGATGAGCAAAGTGACAAGGGCAAAGATCCATTAAAACATGTGCTAGCTGCCTCTCCTAGGCAAGGGGCCATGCTCTCCTGTCCAAAAGTGGCCAAGCCCCAGACATCAAGGAAAAGGGTGCCTAAAGTTGTAAGTCCAAATTTTACTAGGGCCCTTCGTAGCAAGGGTAAATTTCCCAAGAAGCCCATTGTCAAACTGCCCAAGAGGAGGAAGACTAAAAGAGCCACCCAAAGAAAAGGAAAGAAGAAAGAAGAGAGTAGCCATGAAAAGGAAAGGGACTTCAAAATAATTCAAATTCAAAGTGATGATAGCGACAATGAAGCCTGAATCCTTGAAACTCTCTTAATCAATAGAGAAAACCAAATTGATGCTTTGAGGAATGATCTTGAGAGGGCTAGAAACTTCAATCATTTTTTGCAATTTCAAAACAAACAGATGAGTGTCCATATGGTGGTATATGAGACACGGTCCATCAAATACAAAAAGGAGGCCTCCAAAGCACAAGTGTGATTGGAAGAAATCATGGGCAATTTCGATGAGAGTGAAGATGAATATCAGTCCAGGCGAAAGAGGCCAAGAACCATGAGGCTCAAAAAGGCCCTTGAGAAACAAAAGGAAGAAGAAGTTGCCCTTCTCCAATCTACCCCTCTCACTACATTGTTCGCACAAGAGATAGAGAAAAATCGGGAAGCATGGCTTGAGAGGGTTAATGATCACTTGGAGAAGAAGTTGGAGAAGACAAATAGAGACTTGGACCTTCAACAGAGGATGACTAGGCATTACAAGAAGCTAAATCAGTTTGCTCGGCAAAAATTGAAGGTCACTCAGGAAAAACTCAAGGAGGCTCAAAAGAGGTGCCCGTCACCAAAATTGAGGAAAGACACCTCAAAGCTCCAAAATTTTTCCTTAGCTTCACAGCATGTTTCTGAAAGCCCTTGAGGTTCATGCTCACCAAATTTGGGCGAAATTCGACAATTTTTGGTCTTTTTTCATTTTTTGGGTTTTTGGCCAAAAATCATGGGCATCGCCATTTCAGTTTAGGGCATCCTAAAAGGATGAAAATGGTATCATTGGATGCCATAATTTTAGGGTCATATACTCAACGATTTTTAGATCAATTGAAGATCATTTTCTCCCCCAAAATGGCAAAAAACACTTATGTTTTCTACACTCTGCCTCGTTTATCAGCAAGGCCTATTTTTTGGATTTTTACACACATGTCTATTTTTGAAAACCTTTCGGTGGTCCGTTGAGAGAAAAATAAACATTTTCAGAAATTAGACACTCATAGCTTTCCAACAAGTCATCACGGGCCTTGTTTCGACATCGGGAAGGCCTCCAAAAGTTGCCGAAAATTCAGGGGACTTTCTGCTGATGTATTTTTTGAGTATTTTTGTAAAAATTGAACCTTTCAAAAGTGACTTTTCTTCATGTGCGTTTAGCTATTTTTGTACATGATAACTTATGAAAATTCAATATATTTCCCTTTTTTAGCATTTTTGAGATATTTTATTAGATATTTTGTGCCTTGGGCTTTGCAAATCCTCAAGGACAAAATCAGATATTTTGGATAGGCCAATGAGATTGCAAGTTGAACTAAGAGGTTTTCCTCACTTTTGCCTATATATTCCAAAGGCTTTCATTGTAAACAGGGCTGAACTTGATGAATAGAAGCAATATATGGTCATATAAGCTTTGGAATAAACACTTGTCTCATGCTTTTGGATAGTTTCTTGGACGTTTTTTGGATGATGAAAGAGGATTGTTGTTGGATTCCATGACTTGGTAGAATGGTATAGTGTCTCTCTCTCTATTTTGTTTCTTAGTTTTCATTCATAATTCCATGTTCTTGCTTGCTATAAGACAGTAGAGAATATATTTGAGACATTCCCTTGGAGGCACCTCAAATTTCCTGTTTCTTCATGGCTTCCATGTTTTCTTCATTCTTAGTCACATTAAAGAATCATTGATTTCTCTTTAATAACTCAAGAATATTGTTTGCTTGTTTCATTTATGGTTTTATGCATGTTAAGTATGATTTATGGTATGCCATGCTTACTCATGGCTAGCCATAGCTCCACCTATGAAACCTCTCTTTGATTGATTAGATTGTCATTTGTTGAACCAAAAGGTCTTGTATTGATCTTGCCCTTTGCCTAAAACTATGCAATCTTGTTTTCAAAGTGCCCAATAGCTTGAAGTACTATGTTTAGGCATTCCTACATAGTGATTTAAGTTGTTTGTTTGTCTTAAATTTATTTCCCCAAAGTCTGATAGCCATTTCCTAACGTTAGAGAGTCATATATCTCTATGCATGGCTTGAATGTTTATTCCTATGCATTGATTAGCTTATAGTTACATTTCTCATGATTAATGGTTAGCCCTACCATGTTTATGTCAGCTATTAAACTATTTATGCTTCAAATACTTTTTTATTCACAAATTTAATGTCCATTTCACTCCATTTTTCCCAAAGATCCATTTTACCTCGAATCAAATCAGCCCTTCAGCAACTTTGTATCACCATCTGAAAGCCTTCTCGGACCTTTTTGACCCCATAGCCCAGTTGATCCGACATCTTTTTACCTATCTTAATCTTTGATCAGTTCATCCCTCACAACTAAAAACCTACTTCATAACTAGCCTAATATCAAAAACACAATGAGAAAACACACAGATATCCCTTACACAAATAGAGAGAGCCCTCTCTGAGTCCAAGAAGGCTAGGTCCTTGGACTCCAAAGATTGGTTTGATGTTACACTGTCATTTGTCTTGCCAATCATCCAAATCACGAGACACTAACACTTAGTTCATCTCTACTTAACATAAACTGAAAATAACATTCAAGAATAACAATTTTCCTAGGCAGTAGGACAAGGGAATGCCAGCATTCCTAACTTCTTGAAACTAAATTATATCATTCCTAAATAAGACAATTTGGAAGAAAACATCTAGATAAAGCTTATCAGTCAGAGAAGGGTACTGATATACAATAAATCATAACTCTATGCTTGCTGTTCTTATCAGAGAAGATGAACAAAGTGAAAACAGAAATAAAATAATGATTTACAATAAGAAATAACATCATCGTTGACATAGACCAGGATCCCATAAATCAGCTTGTATTGATGCTTCAAACCAGTTACAGCTTTAAGTCCAATGTTTCAGTTCAGCAATCATCTTCACTTCTCAAACTAACTTATATTATCACAAGAAGAGCTTCAAGAGCCCATGAACACTATTTACAAGTAGAAGTTTCAAGCTCAAGTATATTTCAAAGTTCTGGAACCAACATTTTCTCATCTTCTATAGGAGTATTTATAGAAGAAATGAGGAGGTGGGACCTAATAAAAGATCTCCTAGGTTAATTAATATAGACTTTAATACTTCTCAGCCTTTGATGGTCTCGATGAAGAAGTTTACAGATTTTCTATCTATATTAATTGTTTTACATTTAAGAATTAAGCTCGGTGGGAGCTTTTATTGACTTTTAAGGCTCTTTTTCATGTTATAGTAACTCTGTTGATATTTTTTCATTAAGTTCCTTTGGCAAAATTAACTATTCGGCCACGCTGAGGAAAATATCTGATTTTTTGATCATAACTCGGCCTCTGTTGAATGCTTGAGGCTACAAGTAGCATTGGATAGTTGAGAGGAATCAATTTGCCTCTGATGTGGCGATGGAGGCCCTTTCTGTCTGAAGATATTTTGATTTTTCTTTAATCACTGTTAATCCACTTTGAATCTATGTTTTATTAGCAGATTAGGCTTTAATCCTCCATTCTTCTTTGTTTTAGTCTTCAACACTGATACTCTTTGTTAATTTTCATTCTTTATGTCTTGCTGATGTGCACGTGCCACAAAGGGCTCATATGGCATCAATTCCCATGAAGCGTTGATGAAACGTGGGTTCGAACCCTGTGAAATGATCTTTCTATATGCACAAAGGCATAAGGGATCGTCATCCCCAACCTTTGGTTTTCCTTAGATATAATGGAAAAATCATTTAAACCTGCAAAATACAGACAAATGTTATGAAATCCTGCATTATTTGGTAAAACTGCTTTAGAGGGAGTGGGGAGGAGCATGGCTGTTAGATGTCAGCATCCAACGGTGGAGATCTTGCGTAGAAGTCAAAAGGAGACCAGTGGATGAAATGGTGCAGAGGATTAAGTCCGGGCCGTTGATCTTGCAGAGATCGATGGTCGGAAACAGTCGGCAAGAAATAAATCGAAAGGGTCACTTCATAGAGAAATGGTGGAAATATAAAGAGATAAGGTTAAAATCCTTTGGCGGAGGAAAAATGAATTAAAAATCAAAATGGGTTTCGGGAGGAATATGAGTCATCGGATGAGATTGGCTCATGAGGATCAATGGCTGAGGAGGCGCGCGATGAATCACAATGGAAAAGAGGGAAAGCGGTTTCAGGAGGTAAAACCACGTGTTTCACATGGTGAAAAGGCGGGGAGGCGGTTTTTCCTTTTCGAACGCGATATGCTTCCCCGCGATATGCATCCCCACCCGACACGTGTCTTTAGAAAACAACTTATATCACGTGATTTCTGAAAATTAACCTCCATGTTGAAAGTTATGAGAAAATGTGCTTGAACCATTAGATCTGGGGTCTCTGATCTGACGGCGGAGAGCGAGCGCGAATTTGGAAAGATGCGCAGGAAGAAGTAGGAAGGGCGGTTTTATTATGGACCATCCGATCAAAAGATCAACGGCAGAGATCGGATCTGGAGGGAGGCAGGACCCACAGGAGGCAGGTCTATCGGGTTAAATATGAGCCATTGGATGGAACAAATCGACGGCTGAGACATGATTCGGAGTATGAATGAAAATAATACAAGGGCGAAGAAGGGTTAATAAGGACCGTTGATCTGTAGAGATCAATGGCCGTGATTGGCCAAGAAACATTATGAGCGGGGCTGTATGTTTTTAAACCAAAGTTGGGAGGATTAATCTAGACCGTCCAATCTAGACACGTGGATGGTCCAAATGCAATCGGAGGCACGCGATCGGCGAGGGAAGAACTTGTATGGCGCCGATCTGATTGAGTGTTGGCCGTCGATCTGAGGATCAGATCGACGGTGTGGAGTGAATCGGAGGGGTTCAAAAAGTCAGAGGATTGGTTTATAATCAGAGAAAATATGAGCTGTTGGATCGAAGATATGGCGGATAGATCCAATGGCAGAGGATCCATCGGGGAATGCCAATTGGAAGGGGGAACAAATGCTCTTGAAAAAAACTTGCGACGCAATCCTGCGCGGGGCATTTGATCAGATTAAGATCAACGGCGGAGAATATATCAAATATGAAACCGGTGAAAACCGTTTAATACTTATGAAAACCCAAAATTTTATGAAATGCAAAGGTTTTCATGGTTCGGGGCAGGTTATATATACATGAAAATGCTTGGCGCCCGTCTACAGGGTCGTTGGTTTATATGAAATGCGATAGGCCCAGGGCTTATATGTATAAGGGCCAATCGCATCAGAACTTTGGATTGGGCCTTTGGGCTTTTCAATCTACCCATTTAGAATTTTGCGATGCGATTAGCGCTTCGGGACTTTTAACTCTTGGTCCTGGGCGCAACTGATATGGAGTAAAGCAGAAAGCGGGGGTTTACACAAAGGAACTCAATCGCATCGGAAAAAATGATGCGGGGGCTTTTCAATTTACCCATTTTCATTAAAAAACATCATTCTGGTGGGTTTAGACCAAAACTTAGGAAAAGTGGGTTTTTTACTTTACAAAGGGAAAAAAGCATCGGAGATGGTTTATTTACAATGTTTTAAGCGTCGGAGGTGGGCCCAAGGGTTATGTAAGATAGTAATATGATCGGGAGTTTATAATCAAAGGGCCAATCGCATCAGAGGTCTCAACTTAACAAAAAGACTTGTGCATCTTGATTATTTCCAATGCGATGAGCGCCGAAAGGGCCTAGCGCTTGGTTCCAGCACCAAGGCATATGGAAGGGAAGTGGTTAGGACTTAGCCCAAAGGGGCTTAAGCCTATAATACAAAAAAGTGTATTTTTATGATTTTTTCAGAGTTTTTTGATGAATTTGGGGGTTTCGATAAAGTTTTAAAATTTGTAAAGAGGAATTTACGAAGGGGAAAAGGGGAAAAAATGGAAAATATAAGTATTTCATAGGAAATGAAGGGGTAAAAAATGAGGTTAGATTAGCAGTGGAGGGAGGAGAAAAATGGATTTTGCAGCAGTCTTTTCTCAATGAAATTAGCAAAATTTCAGAGTTTAAAATGGAAACAGCAATGAAGATTTAAACAAAGGACATGAAGTCTTCAAGAGATAACATTTTTAGTAATAAAATTGTTTCTTGAAGGCTCAAAAAATGTTTTAGCCACCTTTTGATATAACAAATTTTATAGGTGGCTAACAGTGGCTCCACTTGGGGATGGTGCCTTCTTGAAGGCATCAAGAACTTCAGACTTGCATTCTCTGGGAGGCTGATTAGTGCCTCATCTGTTGGGCTGCAACTTTCTTTACTTGGATTATCTTCTTTTGGTCTGAAAATATGTTAGCAACCATGGAAAAACAATGGATCTTCATCAACACAAGCTTTCTACCTACCCAATCCTACTGATCTAACATTTTTTCTTCTTTAGAGTGCACTTGGATTGGAAAAATATTTTTACAACATTTTATTCTTTTGAAAGAAAAAAACCTAATCTAATTCTACTCCTTATCTCTCCATGAATTGAGATTAAACAGTTGAGTCCATATGCTTCTCTACCTAATCTACTAATCTGTTAGGATTAAACAGTCTAACAGATTTTTATTCACTAAATTCTACAACAGAAATTAAAAAGCATACAAGTTAGGATTGAACAGTCTAACTTGATGTTCATCTATGGCATAAAAAACAAGCTACACATAGATATTATTTTGCAGACAATTAAATCAAAATGGAAGGCTTAAGATCTGAAAGTTCAAAGCACTTCGCTCATCTTTTTTCAGCTCTGTTTTGACTTTTGTTTGAGTTTTTTTTAGCTTGTTCTCTGGTTCAGATTTTGAACTGATTAGAACCAGATTTACCTCTATTTTTGACTCATGTAATAAGCAGTTTTGAGTCATCTCTCTTTGGAAACTTAGGTTCATATTTTGAGCATGTTTGAACCTTTAATTTCTAGCCTAATCTACCTACTTATAAGCCAATATTAAAAAATTTGGCCAATCGAATTCACTATCCTATCAGCAGTAAATTTAAAACTAATTAGTTAAGATTAGGCTATATGACTAATTAGGAGTGTGTTTTTTAGGAGTGGCATTTAAGCTTGCACACTTTCATATTTGTTTCTCTTTTTGTTGGTATGGGGTTGTACCTTTATTGGTTTTACAATCTGCCCTCTTTTCTTTCTTTCACTATTTTTGTATTTTTTATTTTTCTAAATTTGAATGCAATGGTGGATGAAATATTTATAACAGAAAAAATATAAAAAGGCTTTCAAAACATAATAGGATCAAGAGAATTAATGTTTAAGCATCCTTCCATTGACGGGACCCCCAAACAGCTCTGCTCCATTCAACTTTTGTAAGAAAAAGGCATTATTACCAGCAACTGAATGAATGAAGTAAGGGCCAAGCCATAAGTTGTCAAATTTTCCATGCTTGCCCTTGTCTTCTCTCCTAGAGTCCCACTTTAAAACTTTGTCTCCAACATTAAAATGGCTGGCCTTTGTTCTTCTGTCAAAAAGCTTTTTAATGATGTCCTGCTTCTGCAATGCTTTGTTATAAACCTCCTCTCTAATTTGCTGAAGGTGAATGGTCTGATTTATCCTTATGATCATGTCATTATCTTTATACTGGACCTCCTGAATCAACTTCATAATGGGCACACCAAGGCTGGTAGGAAATATTGCATCTATGCCATACACAAGTTGGTAGGGTGACATGCCAATAGATTTCTTCAAAGTCAATCTGTCATCCCAAAGTGCATGAACAAGCTTTTTGTGCCAAGACTTCTTGCTATCCTCCAAAAACTTCTTGATTATGTTCACTAAACTCTTGTTTGAGGATTCTGTAAGTCCATTACCTTGAGGGTAATAGGCCGTGGAATGCCCCAATGTTATCTGATACTTGTGATAGAATTCAACCATCTTCTTGGATCCAAATGTTGCAGCATCATCAGTGATTATCTTGGTAGGACAGATAAATATAAAGAGAATATCAGTCTCCATGAATTTTATAATGACAGAATCATTGGCTTGCCTACAAGGGATGGCTTCTATCCATTTGGTGAATTAGTTTGTGGCAGTGCGAATCCATCTATGTTGGGCAGAAGATGGTGGATGTATTTATCCTATGAAGTCAAGTCCCCACTGTTGAAATGGAGCTTCAATAGTGATTGGATGTAGAGGTAAGGGTATAAGCTTCCTTTTGCCTTCAAAAATTTGGCGTTTATGACAGGCGATGATCATCTTGTGTACATCAAGAAAGAGAGTAGGCCAATAGTAACCAGCCCTTAAGATTTTGTTGGCTATTGTCTTCCAGTATAAATGGCCTCCACACTCTCCTTCATGGAACTCATGCTTAACCTTCTCTGCATCATACTCAGGCAAACATTTAAGCAATATCCCACTTGAATTCTTCCAATAAAGACATTTATCTATAATGCAATAGTTTACAGCTTTTAACTTTAGAAACCTTGCCTTTGTTTTTGTCAAACTAGGAGGTGTATTCAAATTAAGCAAAACATAAAGAATATCATCATACCAAGAGGAATTCATAAATTTATCTTCAACAAAGGGAGTTGAGATTTCCTCTTGATCATCCAAAGTAATAATCATATTAATATCAAGAGCTTCAAAATTGGATTCATCCATTAATCTAGCTAGACCTTGGCCTTTTATGAGTTTAGTGGGTTTTATTTCTACATCATATTCAAGGATAACATCAATCCACTTACCTGCCTTACCATCTGGGTCCTGTGTTAGAATGTCTTTCACAACTGAATTTGGGACAAAAGAAATGATGTGTGAATGAAGGATGTATACCCTGAAGTCTTTTAAAGCCTTAACCAAAGCAAAAGATTTCTTTTCCATAATGTTATACTTCAAAGGAGCATCCCTCAATGCCTTTCTAAAGAATGCAATAGGCTACTCTTGTCCTTGTGTATTTTTCTATAAAAGGACAAGAGCTATTGTATGTTCTGATGCAAATGAAAAAATATAAAAATATTTTGAAAAATTAGGACTGATTAGAACCGGTGCTTTGGTTAACGCTTGTTTCACCGGCTCAAAGGACTTCTTTGCTTCCAAGGTCCATTTTAACCCTTGCTCCTTCTTCAACATGTTTGTAATATTTCTAAGGAGCTCAGCCAAGTTGGGGATGAACCTTCTCAAGAAATTAATCTTTCCAATGAAATATTGTAACTCCTTGATGTTTCGAGGATGAGAGATTTGCAATATAGCCTCAATCCTTTTTGGGTCTATCTTTATACCCTCCTCAGAAATATGTGCCCAAGAATTCTACCTTCTTGGAGATCGAATAGTGTCTTCTTAGGGTTCAAAGATATCCCAAAATTTCTGCATTTCTCAAAAAAAATTCTTAAATGTTCTAAGTGCTCTTCAGCTGTATTTGAAAAAACAGTGACATTATCCAGGTATATAATGATGAAGTAGCCCAGTTCCTCCGAGAATGCTATGTCCATGGCTCTCTGAAAATTTGCTCCAGCATTCATTAGACCAAAGGGCATTTTCACATACATGAAAGTGCCCCATGGTGTAGTAAAAGTTGTCTTTAATTGATCATCAGGGTGAACTAAAATCTGATTGTACCCTGAATAGCCATCAAGCAAAGAAATTATTCTAGACCCTACCACCCTTTGTAAAATATGATCCATCTTAGGTAAAGGGTAGTTGTCTTTCAATGAAGCTTTGTTTAAGTCTCTAAAGTCTATACAAAGCCTGATCTCTCCTGTTTTCTTCCTAACTGACACCAGATTAGACACCCACTTAGAATATCGAATAGGGACAATAATACCAGCTTCATACATTTTCTTAATCTCCTTCTCAACCAAAGGCAACTGAACAGGGTTAATTCTGCGTAGCTTCTGTTTGAATGGCTTTTGGTTTTCTTTGAGAGGGATTTTTTTCTATATTATTTCAGTGTCATAGGTGTTGGGGTTCCCATGTTTTGGCAAGTTTGGCAATACCAAAATATGAGACAACATCAAAACCACTTTCAGACCTCAGGATCTAGCCCTCCTGGGTCCAGAGAGGGATCTCTCTATGATAGACAAAGGTATATGTCTTTGAAACTCTGTTTTTAGGTTTTAGGCTAGTTATAGGCACAGGTTTGTTTTTTTGTTTAATTTTTTGTTTGGTTGTTGGGAAACAGGAAGGAAGGGTTCACTATGAGACAAAGTTGAATAAAGAGGATTCTAGACAAAGGAGGAATGATTTCAGGGAACACTCAAGACCATTGGGAAATGGAGTCAGGAAAGGGTTTACTTGCTATTCAATATGCAAGATTTCAATTGGGCTAGTCATCTAAAGCGTTGGATCTTAAAGATGATAGTGGGGCATGAAATGGTAAAAAATAAGGTGAAAGGAAAGGAAACCACCAAGGTGACCATTTAGGAACTAGGTCTAGGGACAGGACATGCCATTGGACACCTGTGATCCAACTCCTAAAGGGTAAACTCTTCAGAGAAAGGGAACATTAAATATTTAAACGCAAAGGTGAAAACTTGAGATCAGAGAGAAACTTTGAACTCTCAATGCTTCGGCATCCAAATTAAGGGAACTTAGAAAGATTCAATTAATCGAAAAGGAACCTAGTGAGGTAGAAATCAACAATTCTAAACTCCCATTATCCCAATTCTTTCAATTAAATCCAACCAGAACATCCAAGAACATATTCATTAATCCATACATCAGCTAGCAGTAAATTATAGCCACTACACTAGTTAAATTAACTTAAATCAGTACTCAAATAACACATACAGCAGAAAAAATCGAAGGTAGGGAGAGCAGAAACATAGGGTACCATGCGAGGGTAAATCCTATGCAATATTTCTGATGCATACCAGAAGAAATGAAATATATTATGAATCACAAAGGGAAACAAAGACAGAGATAGAAAAAAATCGTCGCCGCTTTAAATCAGGATCCAAAGAAATGTGCTTGTCATATTAAAGAACAACACCAGTCATGTACAACATTGCCAACAGCTTGATATTCAGTCTGAAAACATCTCCCTCAGCCTATCTTCCAACTTTACACAAAGAACTATATCTCAAGAGAAGCAGCTTACAATTCATAGATATCTGATCAACAACCTTTACAATGAGTTTCTTCATGAGTTTTATAGCTGAAACAGAGGCAGAGGAGGTAGATGAAACACTAAATGTAACATTAAAACAGATTAGTAAAAGAGGGTTGAGGCCCATTCTGCTTTAATATCTGAGCATTAATCTTCAGTACTCTTTGGATGAAAGAGTGGTCTTTGACAGACTACAATTTACTCCAGGCATGTTCTTGATGTGCTTTCGCTGCAGTAATTGTAGTACTCTGGTGAATAAACAAAAAGGTATATAAATGACTATGAGGTTTGCCATACTGTTTAACAAATGTTTTGGTAGTATTAGGACTGCTGTCAGGGGGAAATATTCTCGGGGACACAATGTAGAATAAAGACAGTATGGGTACTGTGTCCTTTCTTAGGAGGAGGCTTCTGCCGATGTGAAACACTGTCAATATTGTTTTCTGTGCTATAGGCCTCTTTAGGCCTACTATGATGATCATGAGGTCTTCAATTCGGTACAACTTCCCTTTAAACAATGAATCATAGCTAAAATTCTTCAATTACAGGCATTAAACTCTCTGACTATCCACTGATACACTTTGACGCTCCATGACTGTCTCTGTCTATTAAATTTGGAACTTTAATGGTGCTGGGGGGGTTTTACAGAGTTCGACTCTGTCCTTTAATGAAAATTACATTCTAACACCTTCCCAGACTTCTTCTCTGTAATATCAGTCTCTGAAATTAACCTTCTCTGCACTCTGTGCCACTATAATAGTGACTGTGAGAAATGGTGGAGTTCACTGCTTGTAACCTGCAAAAACACACAAACATGTTAAGAAATCCATGCATGGGAGGATGGATGTGGTGGAATGTTGTGATGATGGCAGCACAGCAGAGGCGAATGCTATGGATGCAATGGAACGCAGTGGAAAGATTCAGTGGAATAGTAAAAATTGATCTGACGAAGGTTGGGCGAAATGAAAAAATTTAATGTAAAACATTAAAATTTTAATGTTTGTGGAATAATATGATGTCTAATGCAAAACATAAAGATTCGACCTTTGAACGAAATACGAAGGGAATGGGCGAAGATGCAATGGAAAACATATGGAATGAGTTTAAATGGTGGGACCATAGTCATGGCGGAGGGAAATTTAACCTGGACCGTCCGATCTCAGGAGGAGATCGATGGTGGAGATGATCCGATGGAATGCCATGATCGCGCGATGAGAAAATATACAGGAGACGCGAAATGCAACGGGTGCGGATGATTTTTTGAGTAATGAAGTGGGGAAGTGGTTTTAGGATGGGAAACTGCTGGTGTCGCGCGACAAAAGAGCCGAGAGGCTGTTTTCACTTTTTCAACGTGATATGGGTCTTTGGCTGACACGTGGCTCTAGAAAACCGCCCATATCGCATGTATTTGAAATATTAAACTTCGAATGCCCAATCTCCGTGATATGGATGTGGACCGTTGGATCTGGGCCCATGAGATCTGACGACGGGAGATGGAGCGCGATCTGAGGAGATGCACGGACAGTAGAGGTGGGGTCAAATAGACGACGGTTTTATTGTGGACCATCTGATCTGAGGACGAACGACTGAGATTAGTAGAGGAGATACACAGGCAGAGAAAATGGTTAGTGGGCGGGAGAAATCTGAGCTGTTAGATCATGAGAAATGGACTGCTGCGATCTAATCAGAGGGGAGTGATGGGAGGTTCAAAACTCCAATGAGCGATGGTGCGATTGGCTTATGACCGTCAGATCTTATGCGAGATCGATGGCTGCGATTGGATCGGAGGAAACCAATCGGGGAATGCATGGCAGAATGAGGGTGAATCCTGGCCATTGGTTCTTTTGGATTCAACAGTCGGGATTGCGTCGGAGGATCGCAATCGGGAGGGACGGAAGGTGGCACCATTTGAAATTTGTTATTGCAATTAGAGCGAGGATGTGAGGGCTGTCAGATTAAAGGTGAATCGACGGTGGGGAAAAGGTCATCGAAGGGGTGACAAAGGGGAATGCGAGCATGATGGGCATTGCGATGACAGTTGGATCTATTCCAATCCATGGCGGAAATCAATTAAAACACTGACAGACTAATAACACCATCGCATCAGAACTTTTTCTTTTACAATGGACAAGCCTGTCCCGCTCCGATTCTCAGATGCGATTAGCGCCTTGCAGGATAGTGTTTCATTTTAGCACCTAAGCTTATGGAGGGGAAGTGGTTAGGGGCTAGCCGAAAGGTGCTTAGCCTGCACATGTAAAAATATGTGTTTTTAGCCAAAAACATAGCTTTTAAGGCTGAAATTAGGCTTTCGGTTAAGGGAAAAAGGGAGTTGCAATCACATGAAAGGATTTCACTTGGTTTAAAAGGAAGAATTTGATGGTTTGGGAAACTTAGGATGGATTTTTGAGGTTAAAGGGGAGATTTTGCAAAATGGAAAAAAGGCCAAGATGGAGCATTTTGCAGAGATACAAGGGCAGATGAAGGCTCTTTTAAGCACGATTTTTTCACAGACAGTGAGGCTTTTGGATGGAAACAGCAGTGAAGATCCTTTTAAAGACAATGAAAACATAGAGGCTTCAAGGATGAGAGATTTTTCTGGGAAATGTATCTCTTGAAGTCTCACAAAACAATTTAGCCACCTGTTTGCTTGATAAAAATCTCATAGGTGGCTAACAATAGGATTTAAGATCTTCATAACTCCACACAAAAACATCAAAAAATTATTTAAACAGCTCTATGTATTTGAGTTTAATGTGAGCTGGTAAAGTCTTAAACAGTTTAATCACCATAGGTTTTAGCTCACTGCCTATATTGCACTCTTCAACTTCAGTCTCTACAGGCTCCAGTTTTAGCTTCTGGGCTACATCGTTAAAATCGAACAACTCTTCTAAAGGGGCCAGACCCTTGGGCAAACTCTGATCTTTGGACTGCAAGGTTTCTAACTCCTCTGTTTCTAACTCTGTAGTCAATTCTGTTTTATTTCTAAGTTTTCTAGACAATAGATTTATATTGGCAACCTCAGGAGACTGTTCTTCTTCACCAAGAAAATTTTCTTCACTATTGCAGTCTATTTCATAATTTGAATCTCAATTGTGAAGTTCAAATTCATTTCTGAATTGCATGAAGTCTTCTATTTGTTTTTCTCCATCGAACACTTGCCAATATTTTACGTTATCAGGAATAGCTGGTCTGAATTTAATTTGAGTTGTGCATTCTTTGGTTTTGTATGGCGTTAAGCATGTTCTAGCTGCAAAAGCTAAGCTATGGGCCGCATTATTTCTTTTTCTTGGAACAAAAATCAACTGGGACTCCTCAAAAGTTTTTAAAAGGTCCACGACATCGTTTCGATGGGCCCTGAGGCTTGGGTGATTTACGTCGTATTCCCCATTGACTTGCCTAATGATTAACTCTGAATCTCCATGCACTTTGATTCTTTTGGCTCCTAACTTTTTCAACAAATGTAAGCCTAAAAGCAGGGATTCATATTCCACTATGTTATTCGAACACTGAAAGTTTAATCTATAGGAAATTCTTTCTGTGTGGTTGTTCTCAGTGTTACGAACCCAGACACCTGCACCTTCGTTAGTTCTGGTGCACGACCCATCAAAGTACATACTCCATAGGGGACTAGTTTCGGTTTCATCTTGATCACTGTCCTCTTCGACTGTAGTGCATTCCGATTTTTTTGGAATATCAACACTTAGATGAATTTGTTTTAATGCCTCTGGATGTTCGTTTATTTGAGGAATGTTTTCTTGACTATCAAGGTTAAAAATCGATGGATGCATGATTTGTAGTTCAAGACCCGTATTTGGTTTTCTAAAGTTCAAAGGTTTGGAAAACTATTTTGACACTTCTGTGGTGTTCTATTCTTCCTCTCTATTGGCCATTAGTTCAGTTAAAGTGACTTGTTCACTGAATTTTTCATCGTTAAATAGGATAAAAGAATCAAGGCCTGTATTTATAGAATAGAGAGGAGAGTTTTGAGGTTTGTATTGACTAGTCACCATGTACTGCATATGGGACTCCCTGTAAAGTCTTCTTGTCTGATTGAATACATGGATAGCCGCGTATGTCATGTCCATCTACATAATTCCTTGTAACTTAGCCTCCCAAGATCGTGATAACAACATTCCATACTTTGGGGGCACATCAGCCACAACAATATCCATGACTAAGCATTTGGCTAGAATCTGTGCTAAGTTAACCCAAAGGTCTTTGATTAATCCTAAACATTTTACTCTGCTTGAGTCAAATGAGTAAAGGTGTTTATAAGGTCTGGTGATTTCTAGACCCAGGCTCTCTATTATAGCTTTGGGAATTAAATTGTGAGAGGCCCCTGAATCGTGCATAGCGTTGTGCAAAATCTTGTCATGAACATTTAAACTTACATAAAAGGGAGGAACAGGTCCCTCTTGATACCTACCTTCAATCTTTGGACCAAAAATAAGCTCTGGTTGGTCATCATTAAGATTGACTATATCATTATTCTCTTCTATGTTTAATGCCTTCAAAATTTGGGTCCTATATACATTTTGGGCAGCTAACTCAGTCAAGGGAACAGAGATTTTGATTTTGGAAATTTCCTCCTCCAGGCTGAAAGGAATTTGATTCTTTGAAGTACTTGTCTCAGCCTTATTAACTGCCACTCTATCAGCAACATTAGCTTGCTGATTTTCTCTATTTACATTTGACAAAATGGTTTTAACAGGAGTACTAGCTGAAGTGTTAGTACTACTAAGGTCTGCACTCTATTTTTGATTGTTTTAAGTGCCTTTCTCTTTACCTTTATCAGAATTCACAGCTACTATATTGTCTTTTTGTTTAACAATTTTGGGTTTACTTATAGTGTTGTTTTGTGAATATTTCTAAAAGGTTTTGGTGTTGGGAGTTTGTTGATTGGTTTTACTTCTAAGTTCATATTCCTTTTGAGATTCTATGATGACATGTTCAATGTCTTGATGATAACTTTCATCATCATCTCTTTTGTCATCATATGGCATGTATAAACCTTGTTTTCTATCATAATGAACCTCAAAGTCATCATTATCTACTCCCAGCATGTTGATATCCTCTTCCTCTGTTTTCTCATCTGTTTCTTCAACCTCACTCACATAGTTTTGATGAAAGGGAGGAGTGATCTGTTGATCATCTTCCCTAGGTCTATTTGGAGGTTGGTTTCTTCTAAAATTCTGATTCTGGTTCTGATTTATGTTTGGAGGAGCAGTTTGGTTTTGACTTTCTTGTGCTCTCTCAAGGATGCTCATTTTCTTCTTCATCTCCTCAATCATTCTTTCCATCTTTGAGCTGGAAGTAGAAGGTGTATATTCCTCTCTGAAGGATACTCTCTTCTCGTTTTTCATTCTTGCTCTTTTCTCCATCAAGTTAACTTCCACAGCAAGAGCCCCTTTTTTCATATCTTCAAGGGTTAAAGGATATCTCTCTCTCAACTGATAGGCCATCTCAAGGTCAAAACCTTTAGGAAAATTGTTTAAAGCTGAGCCTTGTGGAGGTTTTAGATCCGAGGGAAGTGCATTATACACACTGTTAAATCTGGTACAATAAGCTTGTACACTTTCCCCAGTGTTTCTATGGAGGCTCTTGTAATCGGAGAGGATTTGGAGAGGATTATTCTTTACTTTCCATTTTTTTAGGAATTTCTGATGGAAGGCTTGGAGATCATTGATACTATGGGGGGCTAAGCCTTTAAACCATTTTCTTACTTCTCCCCCAAACTTTGAGCAAATAGTCTAAGCTTGACAGATTCATCATCAATTTCATTTCTGTCAAAGTAGTCATTCATCTTATCCACATGTTGTGATGCAGTTGTAGCATTACTAGAATCTTATAATGGTATTTTGGACTGATAGTCCTGTGGAATATTGACTAATGGTACAGGAAGGACTAGGGCAGCATACCATGCTGCCATGATATGTGGTGGATGTGGATTTACAAGAGGTGGATTAACAAAATGGAAAGTAGGGTGAAGTGGAGTGGTTTGGACAATGGATGTAGGATGAATAGATGTGGATGGACCAGGAATAGATTGCTGAGCTGATTTTCGATGAGAGATACCTAAATTGAAAAGAAAGTGTAAATCAGGTGGCGTTGTTTCTCTACTACCAAGATGTTCACTTGTTTCAGGAGATGAAATTGAAGACTCAGAATCTAGTTGATCTAAATCATCAAGAGACCTGGTTCTAAATGGATTTATTAGATCTTCTTGTGATTGTTGTAGAGCTACAAGATTTTCAGGAACTGAATTAGCTCTCAAGGGTGATCTGAAAACAGTTGAAAATTTTATCTTAGGAGACTTCTGAAGGATAATTTTTGGAATATCAACTATCTCAAGTGGATCTGGGTTAGGATAGGCTCTAGTATGAATCTTTCTAGGAGCCATTGTGCTGTGTTTTTAGACCCAACTAAACAAGAAAAGTTCAACCAGATATGACAATGTTTAAGAGGTCAACTAATCTGCTTTACACAAATTTTAATTCTACAGTCCTCTAACTGAGCTTGAATGATATTATGATGATAAAGGTTCTTCCCAGTGGAGTCTTAAGGTATGTTTAGGATTGTGGAGTCGCAAAGTGGAATTTTTTAGCTCTTTTGGAGGTAAAAGGTTTTATGGTCCACCACCATGTTTATTAAATACCAATCTGAAATGTTTTTGGGTTTTCTGAGTTATTTTTCAGTCCTATTGGTTGCTAAGAGTGTCCTAAATCTGTTTCAAAACTTAGTTATGGTTATGAGACAAAGATAGTCTACTCTTATGGCTAAGCTAGCTGATCTTTCAAGGTTAGATAAACTCTTATGAGAATCCTATGGTTTTCCTAGTTTGTCATTGATTCAAACAAGTTTTACCATGATTACCATTGGTTTTGTAGTGCTTGAAAAGGGCTACTTTTACTCACTAAACAATGTTTGTTTGCCAGAGATGTTATTCCTAACGGTTCACCCAGCTAACAGAACAAATGTCATTTGAAAGGAAGGAATTTCTGATATATTATGATTATTTGAAATGAAAATTACTCAAACCCTCCCCAGCGAAGTCACCAGAAGATGTTGGCTCCCTGTAATTAGCAAGATTGGAAAAATTCCAACTGCAGGGAGAACACTATTTCAACTAGTTTGGGATTCTAGGATCTAGCCCTCCTGAATCCGGAGAGGGATCTCTCCAAGAAGTGCAAAGATGGATTTATCTTTAAGGTTTTTGGGTAATGATATTAGGCTAGTTATGAAGTCTAAGGGTTTTTGTTTGTTTTGGATGGTTGAGCATGATTATTGTTTGAGTGGAAAGTCCTAAATGGAAAAGTTTCAAAGGTGTGAAGTTGCAAGCAATCAGAACAAGCTTTGGCTGAAAAGATAAATATAACGCTGGTTTTAGTCCATTGGGCTATGGAGTCATAATAGGGTTTAATTGAAACAACAAGGAGCAAGAGTGGTCCATGGGGAAAGTCATCTATGTCTAAGGATCTCTTTGAAGTTGATTTTATGGAATGAAATGATACAACAAGAAGGGGAATTAAACAAATGAAGAACAAAGGGCATCCTAAGATCTGGTAAGTAATTTGAAACTACCCAGCTTTTGGCATACACTTAAGAAATACATAAAAGTAATCTAATATCTGGTAAGTACTTTGAAACTAGCCAGATTTTGATGCACTTTCAAATAGAAAACATGTTAAACACAAAGGGAAACACAAATGATAACGAAGAATGGTCTAAGATCTAGTAAGTACTTTGAAACTAGCCAGCTCTCAACACATTCTTAGGGAAATTTTCAGACAATCTTTGGGGATAAAACTAGGACAAGGCTCACCATAACTTCCTTAGGTCATCTCTACTTAACATAAATTGGAAATAACATTCATGAATAACAATTAGCGTAGATAGTAGGACGAGGGAACGCCAGCATTACTAATTGCTTGAAATTGAATTAAATCATTCCTAAACAACACAATTTGGAAGAAAACATCTAGATAAAGCTTATCAGTCAGAGAAGGGTACTGATATACAGTAAATCATAACTCTATGATTGTTGTTATTTATCAAAGAAGATGAACAAAGTGAAAATAGAAATAAAATAACGATTTACAATAAGAAATAACATCACCATTGACATCGACCAAGATCCCATAAATCAGCTTGTATTGATGCTTCAAACCAGTTACAGCTTTAAGTCCAATGTTTCAGTTCAGCGATCATCTTCACTTCTTAGACTAACTTATATAATCACAAGGAGAGCTTCAAGAGCCCGTGAACACTATTTACAGGTAGAAGTTTCAAGCTCAAGTATAGTTCAAAGTTCTACAACCAACATTTTCTCATCTTCTACAAGAGTATTTATAGAAGAAATGAGGAGGTGGGACCTGATAAAAGATCTCCTGGGTTAGTTAATACAGACTTTAATACTTCTCGGACTTTGATGGGCTTAATGAAGAATTTTATAGATGTTATGTCTATATTAATTGTTTTACATTTAAGAATTAAGCTCGGTGGGAGCTTTTATTGACTTTTAAGGCTCTGTTTCATGTTGTAGTAACTCTGTTGATATTTTTTCATTAAGTTCCTTTGGAAGAATTAACTATTTGGCTACACTGAGGCAAATATCTGATTTTCTGATCATAACTTGGCCTCTGTTGAATGCTTGAGGCTACAGGTGGCATTGGGTAGTTGAGAGGAATCAATTTTCCTCTGATGTGGCGGTGGAGGCCCTTTCTGTCTGAAGATCTTTCGATTTTTCTTTAATCACTGTTAATTCACGTTGAATCTGTGTTTTATTAGCAGATTAGGCTTTAATCTTCGATTCTGCTCTATTTTAGTCTTCAACATTGATACTCTTTTTTAATTTTCATTCTGTGTGTCTTGTTGATGTGCAGGTGTCACAAAGGGCTCATATGGCATCAATTCCCATGAAGCATTGATGAAACGTGGGTTCGAACCCTGTGAAATGATCTTTCTATATGCACAAAGGCATAAGGGATCATCATCCCCAGCCTTTGGTTTTCCTTTGATATAATGGAAAAACCATTTAAACTTGAAAAATACAGAAAAATGTTATGAAATCCTGCATTATTTGGAAAAAATTCTTCAGAGGGAGTGGGGAGGAGCATGGCCGTTAGATGTCAGCATCCAATGGTGGAGATCTTGCATAGAAGTCAAAAGGAGAGTGGTGGATGAAATGGTTCAAAGGATTAAGTATGGGCCATTGAGCTTGTAGAGATCGACGGTCGGAAATAACTGGGAAGAAATAAAGCGAAAGGGTCACTTCATAGAGAAATATCAGAAATATAAAGAGATAAGGTTAAAAACCTTTGGCAGAGGAAAAATGAATTAAAAATCAAAATGGGTTTCGGGAGGAATATGAGCCGTCGGATGAGATTGGCTCATGAGGATCAACGGCTGAGGAGGTGCGCGATGAATCACAATGGGAAAGAGGGAAGGCGGTTTTGAGAGGTAAAACCACTGGTTTCGTGTGGTGAAAAGGCGGGGAGGTGGTTTTTCCTTTTCGAACGCGATATGCGTCCCCACCTGACACATGTCTTTAGAAAACAGCTTATATCACGTGATTTTTGAAAATTAACCTCCATGCTTAAAGTTACGTGAAATTCGCTTGAACCGTTAGATTTGGGGTCTCTGATCTGACAGCGGAGAGCGAGCGCAAATTTGGAAAGATGCGCGGGCAGAAGTAGGAAGGGCGGTTTTATTATGGACCGTCCGATCAAAATATCGATGGCGGAGATCGGATCTGGAGGGAGGCAGGTTCCACAGGAGGCAGGTCTATCGGGTTAAATATGAGCCATTGGATGGAACAAATCGACGGTTGAGACATGATCCGGAGTATGAACGAAAATAATACAGGGGCGGAGAAGGGTTAATAAGGATCGTTTATCTGTAGAGATCAACGGCCGTGATTGGCCGAGAAACATTATGAGTGGGGTTGTATGTTTTTAAAAAAAAGTCTAGAGGATTAATCTGGACCGTCCGATCTGGACACGTGGATGGTCCAGATGCAATCGGAGGCACGCGATCGGCGGGGGAAGAACTTGTATGGTGCCGATGCGATTGAGCGTTGGCCATTGATCTAAGGATCAGATTGACGGTGGGGAGTGAATAGGAGGGGTTCAAAAAGGTGGAGGATTGGTTTATGATCGGAGCAAATATGAGCCGTTGGATCGAAGATATGGCGGATAGATCCAACGACAGAGGATCCATTGGGGAATGCCAATTAGAAGGGGGAAAAAATTATCTTGAAAAAAACTTGCAATGCGATCCTACATGGGTTGTTTGATCAACTTAAGATCAACGACAGAGAATATCTCAAATATGGAACCGGCGGAAACCCTTTAATACTTATGAAAACCCAAAATTTTATGAAATGCAAAGGTTTTCATGGTTTGGGGTGGGTTATATATACATGAAAAGTCTTGGCGCTCGTCTGCGGGACCGTTGGTTTATATGAAATGCGATAGGCCCAGGGCTTATATGTATAAGGGCCAATCGCATCGGAACTTCGGAACGGGCCTTTAGGTTTTTCAATCTACCCATTTAGAATTTTGCGATAGGATTAGCGCTTTGAGACTTTTAACTCTTGGTCCTGGGCGCAAGTTATATGGAGTAAAGTAGAAAGCGGGGGTTTACACAAAGGAACTCAATCGCATCGGAAAAAATAATGCGGGGGCTTTTCAATCTACCCATTTTCATTAAAAAACATCGTTCTGGTGGGTTTAGACCAAAACTTAGGAAAAGTGGGTTTTTTACTTTACAAAGGGAAAAATGCGTCGGAGATGGTTTATTTACAAATTTTTAAGCGCCTGAGGCGGGCCCAAGGGTTATATAAGATAGTAATATGATCGGGAGTTTATAATCAAAGGGCCAATCGCATCGGAGGTCTCAACTTAACAAAAAGACTTGTGCATCTTGATTATTTCCAATGCGATGAACGCCGAAAGGGCCTAGCACTTGGTTCCAGCACCAAGGCATATGGAGGGGAAGTAGTTAGGACTTAGCCCAAAGGGGCTTAAGCCTATAATACAAAAAAGTGTATTTTTATGATTTTTTCAGAGTTTTCTGATGGATTTGGGGGTTTCGGCAGAGTTTAAAAATGAGTTTTAAACATTGTAAAGAGGAATATACGAAGGGGAAAAGGGGAACAAATGGAAAATAGAAGAATTTCATAGGAAATGAAGGGGTAAAAAATGAGGTTAGTTTAGCAGTGGAGGGAGGGGAAAAATGGATTTTGCAGCAGTATTTTCTCAATGAAATCAGTAGAATTTCAGAGTTTAAAATGGAAACAACATTAAAGATTTAAACAAAGGACATGATGTCTTCAAGAGTCTTCAAGAGATAAAAATTTTAGTAATAAAATTGTTTCTTGAAGGCTCAAAAAATGTTCTAGCCACCTTTTGATATAACAAATTTTATAGGTGGCTAACAAAAGTCAAGGTGGAGAAATACAAAGCTCGATTGGTAGCAAAAGGTTATTCCCAGGTGCTGGGAATTGATTTTGGTGATATTTTTTCTCCTATTGCCAAAGTTACTTCTATTAGATTACTTTTATATGTTGCCACTGTTGGGTATGTGTTATATTCTTTCCACGATTATCCCCATGCGCTGTATGTTGTGTTGGGCGCAGCTGGGGTGTCACGAGGGGCGAAGCAGTCCCCACCGTTGGGGTCCGGGGCAGCGCCCCGGCCAAAATTTGTTTTTTGTGCGGACCCACTCATAGGCGAATCCACCCATGGTTTTGTGCATGGTTTTTCACATGGTTTTTGGGTTCGATGGTTTTCGGCCCCTGGTATTTTTGTAGATCCGGTCAAGGGAACTACGGTTATGTTCTAATCCAGGGTTAATGGATTGGGGTTTATGTATGCTCCGGCATGTATATATATGTGTTGTAACACTAAAAGGATTATAATGAAAAATCAAGCTGGTCGTCCCGATTTGGGATCTAGGGGAAAATCTCTGTGTTGATCTGTTTTATGTTTTATGCTCTCGCTATTGTTTATTTTCTGTTATAAGATTCGTGTGTAGATAATTTCTGTTCAGGGTTAAAACCTACATTTGGTATCAAAGTTGTTTCGGCTTCAAGGGGACGCCTTTGTTGTTGAGGGTTTTTTTCTCGGGCCTGTGGTAGACCCTGTGCAGTGGGAGATCTGCGGGATCGATTCTTGCGGTGAAAGAATATGGCGAGCGGCGGAAAGATAGAGATCGAGAAATTTAATGGTCAGAGTTTTGAGTTGTGGAAGTTCAAGATGGAGGATCTGCTGGTGGATAAAGATCAGTGGATCGCGGTAGATCCAGGTACTAAACCAACGGCAATGTCAGATGAATACTGGAAGAAACTGGATCGGAAGGCCAAGAGCACAATACGGTTGTGTGTGTCAGATTCAGTATTGTTGAATGTATCTGGGGAAGCTACGGCGAAGAATTTGTGGGAAAAACTTGGGACTTTGTACCAATCTAAGTCTCTGGTGAATAAGTTGTTCCCGCGGAAAAAGCTGTATAACCTGAGGATGAAGGATGGAGACTCGGTGACAGAGCATCTGAACGCCTTCAATACTGTGGTAAGTCAGCTGTCGTCTATTGATATTAAAATCTCAGATGAAGATAAGTGCATCAGTTTGTTGTGCTCTCTACCAGACTCGTGGGATAGTCTGGTTATTGCAATAGGTAGCAATACAACTACCTTGAATTTTGATGACATTGTCTCAGCCTTGCTGTCGGAGGAAATGAGACGGAGAAATATGGAGGGTCAAAATGGAGATGCCTTATCCGTACGAGGAAGGTCCCAGAATAGAAACAAGAATAAGGTTTCGAGTGGGAGATCTAAATCTAGAGGGAGATCTAAATCTCCTGGAAAGTTTGTAAAGGTGTGCTGGAAATGCGGAAAGGAAGGGCACTACAAAAAGGAATGCAGATCTAAAGCTCCTGAGAAAGGAAAGGGATCTGATGAAGGTCCTTCTGAAGAGGCAAAAACCACCTCGGATGAAGGTGGGGATGTGTATTTGGCTTCTTCTTCAAATACACATGTAGATCATGAGTCATGGTTGATTGACTCAGGTGCATCCTTTCACTTCACTCCCCATAGGAAGTGGTTCTGCGAGTATGAGAAATATGATGGTGGTGATGTCTTCCTAGGGGATGATAGGAGGGCCAGAATCATCGGACGTGGAAAGGTCAAGCTGAAGCTGCAAGGTGGAAGGATTAGAACACTTCCCGGTGTTATGCATATTCCTGCATTGGCTAGAAATTTGATTTCTGTAAGCAAGATGGATGATGCAGGTGTAAAAACAGTGTTCGAGAAAGATTCCTGCAAGATGGTTCGGGGAGCACTGGTAATAATGCGGGGAGTTCGGACTGGAACTCTATACAAGCTACAAGGTAGCACTGTTATTGATGGGTGTAATAGTTCTATGGTTCCTGAAAGTGGAGTGGAAAGCCTAGCTATCTCTGGAGAAAAGACCATGTTATGGCATCAAAGGCTTGGACATATTGGAGAGAAGGGCCTTCAGATACTGCACATAAATGGTATGGTAGAAGGTATGTCTAATTTTTCTCTGGATTTCGATTTCTGTGAACATTGTGTATATGGGAAGCAGAATCGGGTGAGTTTTCCTTCTGGTGCTAAGAGGGAAAACAAGATATTAGAACTTGTGCACAATGATGTGTTTGGGCCAGTGTCAGTTCCATCACTGGGAAAGTCTGTGTACTATGTTTCATTCATAGATGACTTCTCAAGGAATACATGGATATATTTCTTGAGGAAGAAATCTGAAGTCTTTGACAAATTTAAAGAATTTAAGGCTCTGGTGGAAAACCAGACAGAGAAGAAGATAAAGGCATCGAGGACAGATAATGGTGGGGAGTTCTGCAAGAAGGAATTTGAAGAGTTCTGTAAGAAGTGTGGTATAGCATGGCAGAAGACTACTCCATACACACCTCAGCAAAATGGAGTTGCAGAAAGAATGAACAGAACATTGATGGAAAAGGCAAGAAGCATGCTCAGTGGTACCGGGTTAGGACAAGAATTCTGGGCAGAGGCAGTGGAGATTGCATGTTACTTAGTTAACAGATCACCTTCATTAGCGTTGGAGGATAAGACTCCACATGAGGTATGGACTGGTAAGAAACCCTCTCTTTCACATCTAAGGGTATTTGGATGTGATGCATATGTACATGTTCCAAAGGAGAAAAGGACCAAGCTGGATAATAAATCTGAAAAGTGCATCTTTATTGGGTATAAGGATGGTTTAAAGGGTTACAAGCTTTGGAACCCAGAAACAAGGAAGGTTGTGTACAGCCGAGATGTGGTGTTTAGAGAAGTGAAAGATGTTGTTAAACATGAAGTCCTATCAAAGGAACCTGAAAAGATAGAGTTTGAGCTAAATGAGGATGAATCAGACTCTACAACAGAAGAAGACTCAGAAGATGAAGAGCCACAAACTCCAGCTTTGAGAAGATCAGTTCGGGAAAGAAGGCAACCAGAAAGGTATAGTCCATCTACTTTCTGTTTAGGTTTTGCCTTAACTATAACCGATGATGAACCCAGAACTTTCAGGGAGGCAGTAGATTCAGAGGATGGAAAACTCTGGAAGGAGGCCATGGTTGATGAAATGGCATCCTTGCACAAAAATGATGCATGGGATCTGGTGGAGTTGCCGGCTGGAAGGAAGCCCATTGGGAGCAAATGGGTGTTTAAGAAGAAGACGAATGTAGAAGGCAAGGTGGAGAAATACAAAGCTCGATTGGTAGCGAAAGGTTATTCCCAGGTGTCGGGAATTGATTTTGGTGATATTTTTTCTCCTGTTGCCAAGGTTACTTCTATTAGATTACTTTTATCTGTTGCTGCTGCATTTGATTTTGAGATAGAACAGATGGATGTGAAGACAACATTTCTTCACGGGGATCTAGAAGAGGAGATCTACATGAAGCAACCTCAAGGCTTTATGGTGAAGGGTAAGAAAGAACTAGTATGCAGGTTGAAGAAGTCTCTGTATGGGTTAAAACAGTCACCAAGGATGTGGTATCAGAAATTTGATACCTATATACGGGGACTTGGCTTCACCAGAAGCAAGGAGGATCACTGTGTTTATTTTAAATTAATTGGTGACCGTGTTATTTATTTGGTCTCGTATGTGGATGATATGTTGTTGATTGGAAATGACAAAGAAATTATCCAAGATTTGAAGACCCAACTGTTTTCCAAATTCGACATGAAGGATCTAGGTGCTACAAACTATATTTTGGGCATGGAAATTAAGAGAGATCGGGCAAAGAGGAAGCTCTCTTTAAACCAAAGGAAGTATGTCAAGACTATATTGCAAAGGTTCAATATGCAGGATAGTAAACCGGTGAATGTTCCTATTCTTGTAGGTGTAAAGCTATCTGCTGAACAGTATCCCAAGACACAAGAAGAAGAGGAGTATATGTCCCATGTTCCATATGCAAGTGCAGTGGGTAGCCTGATGTATGCAATGGTCTGTACTAGACCAGACATTGCACATGCAGTGGGAGTATTGAGCAGGTTTATGTCAAACCCAGGGAAGGAGCATTGGACAGTAGTGAAGCGGGTTTTCAGATATTTACGTGGCACTAGTGATTATGACTTGTGCTACCAGTGAAGACCAGGATTGGAAAGAATGTTGGACATTTGTGGTTTTGTTGATGCAGACTGGGTTGGAGATCTGGACCAAAGAAGATCTACAAGTGGGTATGTGTTTAGCCTATTTGGAGGCGCAGTCAGTTGGATGAGTAAAAGACAGTCTGTAGTGGCTCTTTCAACTACAGAGGCAGAATACATAGCAGCCACTCATGAAATCAAGGAAGAAATTTGGTTGCAGAGATTGTGTTCAAGTATGGGGTTGGTACAACAAGCTATAAGGATAGAATGTGATAGCCAAAGTGCAATTTTCTTGGCTAAGAACCCTGCTTATCATTCAAAGACAAAGCACATTGATGTTCAATATCACTTTGTTAGAGATATGGTTGAGGCTAAAAGGGTGTTGCCGGTAAAGGTGGATGGATGAGTAAAAGACAGTCTGTAGTGGCTCTTTCAACTACAGAGGCAGAATACATAGCAGCCACTCATGCAAGCAAGGAAGCAGTTTGGTTGCAAAGATTGTGTTCAAGTATGGGGTTGGTACAGCAAGCCATAAGGATAGACTGTGATAGCCAAAGTGCAATTTTCTTGGCTAAGAACCCTGCTTATCATTCAAAGACAAAGCACATTGATGTTCAATATCACTTTGTTAGAGATATGGTTGAGGCTAAAGGGTGTTGCTGGTAAAGGTGGACACTTTGAAGAATGTTGCAGATGCATTGATGAAGTCTGTGAGCACTCAGAAGTTCTCTTGGTGTAGAGAAACAATGGGTGTTGAAGAATTGGGCCAATGACTAAGCTCTCTTGTGGCCCCCTGTGGAAAGAAAACAACAAGTGGGAGAATGTTGGGTATGTGTTATATTCTTTCCACGATTATCCCCACGCGTTGTATGTTGCGTCGGGCGTAGCTGGGGGGTCACGAGGGGCGAAGCAGTCCCCACCGTTGGGGTCCGGGGCAGCGCCCCGGCCAAAATTTGTTTTTTGTGCGGACCCACTCATAGGCGGATCCGCCGATGGTTTTGTGCATGGTTTTGCACATGGTTTTGGGGTTCGATGGTTTTCGGCCCCTGGTATTTTGTAGATCCGGTCAAGGGAACTACGGTTATGTTCTAATCCAGGGTTAATGGATTGGGGTGTATGTATGCTTCGGCATGTATATATATGTGTTGTAACACTAAAAGGATTATAATGAAAAATCAAGCTGGTCGTCCCGATTTGGGATCCAGGGGAAAATCTCTGTGTTGATCTGTTTTATGTTTTATGCTCTCGCTATTGTTTATTTTCTGTTATAAGATTCGTGTGTAGATATTTCTATCTAGGGTTAAAACCTACAGCCACTACATTTTATTTTGAGGTACAATAGATGGATGGAAGACAACATTTCTTCATGGGGATCTGGAAGAGGAGATCTACATGAAACAACCTAAAGGCTTTATGGTGAAGGGGAAGAAAGAGCTGGTATGCAGGTTAAAGAAGTCTCTGTATGGGTTAAAACAGTCACCAAGGATGTGGTATCATAAATTTGATACTTATATATGGGGACTTGGCTTCACCAAAAGTAAAGAGGATCACTGTGTTTATTTTAAATTAATTGGTGACCAGGTTATTTATTTGGTCTTGTATGTGGATGATATGTCTTTGATTGGAAATGACAAATAAATTATCCAAGATTTGAAGACCCATCTATTCTCCAAATTCGACATGAAGGATATTGGTGTTGCAAACTATATTTTCAGCACGGAAATTAAGAGAGATCAGGCAAAGAGGAAGCTCTGGTTAAACCAGAGGAAGTATGTCGAGACTATATTGTAGAGGTTCAATATGCAGGATAGTAAATCGATGAATGTTCCGATTCCTGTAGCTACAAAGCTATCTGCTGAATAGTGCCCCAAGACACAAGAAGAAGAGGAGGATATGTCTCGTGTTCCATATGAAAGTGCAGTGGTTATCCTGATGTATGCAATGGTATGTACTAGACTAGACACTACACATGCAGTGGGAGTATTGATTAGGTTTATGTAAAACCCAAGGAAGGAGCATTGGACAGTAGTGAAGCGAGTTTTCAGATATTTGCATGGCACTAGTGATTATGGCTTGTGCTACCAGGGAAGACCAGGATTGGAAAGAGTGTTGGATATTCGTGGCTTTGTTGATGCAGACTAGGTTGGAGATCTGGACCAAAGAAGATCTACAAGTGGGTATGCTTTTAGCCTATTTGGAGGTGCAGTCAGTTGGATGAGTAAAAGACAGTCTGTAGTGGCTCTTTTAACTACAGAGGTAGAATACATGACATCCACTCATGCAAGCAAGGAAGTAGTTTGGTTGCAGAGATTGTGTTCAAATATGGGGTTGGTGCAGCAAGCTATAAGGATAGACTGTGATAGCCAAAGTGCAATTTTATTGGCTAAGAACCCTGCTTATCATTCAAAGACAAAGCAAATTGATGTTCAATATCACTTTGTGAGATTTATGGTTGAAGCTAAAAGGGTGTTGCTGGTAAAGGTGGGCACTTTGGAGAATATTACAAATGCATTGACAAATTCTTTGAGCACTCAGAAGTTCTCTTGGTGTAGAGAAAAAGTGGTGTTGCAAAGCTAGGCTAATGACTCAGCTCTCTTGTGCCCCCCTGTGGAAAGAAAACAACAAGTGGGAGAATGTTGGGTTTGTGTTATATTATTTCCACGACTAGTCACGTGTGCGGGGGTAACAGGGGGGGCGATAACCCCCCCTTTACGTTGCACTGGGCGCAACATACGGGGGGGTCACAGGGGGGGTGGTAGCCCCCCCCCTGTCAGGGTTTAGGGTAGCACCCCAGGAAAAAAAAAATTGGTCCTTATTTTCCAGTGGGTGGACCCGCCCATGGTTTTGTGCATGGGTTTACACATGGTTTTGGGGCATGATGGTTTTCAACCCCTGGTATTTTGTAGATTCGGTCAAGGGAACTACAGTTACGTTCTAATCCAGGGTTAATGGATTGGGGTTTATGTATGCTTCGGCATGTATATATATTTGTTGTAACACTAAAAGAAATATAATGAAAAATCACGCTGGTCGTCCCGATTTGGGATCCAGGGGAAAATATCGGTGTATATTTGTTTTATGTTTTATGCTCTCGCTATTGTTTATTTTCTATTTTTAAGATTCGTTTGCAGCTAATTTATGTATAGGGTTAAAACCTACATTTTTGAGGTTTTTGGGTCTTCAGAATGCAATGGAGTAGGTTCCAAAGCAATTGGAGCATTTTAGGTGCGTGTAATCATACATTTGACCATTAATACCAAGAGGGCCTACCCAGTTGAAGTAGATTCATGGAGATGGAGCTGAGGGGTGAATTCCATTATCAACTATTGTGTAATGTGATTGTTGTGTGTTATTTATTTTCATTTTAATTGTGTTACATGATTTTTTAAAAGCTAATTAACTCATAAATTTATCACAAATGACACATAAACCCCTTCACAATTGGTAACTTGAGACGATCCTAAACACAATTTTATTTAACTGATGGGGGAGCTAGCACAACAAAACTAGCTTTCCCATATTCAGATCATTCGGTGGTGCTCAATGCAACAGAATTATGTTTCCTACTCATCTAGGGTATCATGGAAGATCCAAGACTAAAATAACATCAAGATGTACTCTTCTTATCGATGACATTTCCTTCCTACTAAACAACAGTGTATCCATGAAGACGAACATCTCTAGCAGAATATCTCAAACCAAGTGTGTTCGACCCATCTAAATATATAAATACATATTTGGAATGATCCAATGTGCATGTAAGGGATCATTCATGAATTGACACAATGTGTTCACTGCATAGTATATGTCTAGACGGGTGTTCACAAGGAACATCAGAGCCCTGATTAGTTGTATATCCTCGGATGGATTTTCCAAATTGGGTCCTGCAGCTTATCCACATAAATTATTGAAGTTAGTTTCCATTGGTGTATCCATGGATTTTCATTTTGTCATTCCGAATATTTCCAGAAGCTTCATAATGTATTTTCCTTGTGAAAGGAAAATCTCACCAGGTCTTTCCCACACCTATAGGTGCAGTGCATGAGTCCAAGGTCCTCCATATTGAATTCAGAGGATAAATCCCTCTTACTCTTGATCGTCAAAGGCTCACTACTTGTTAATAATAAATCATCAACATATAAAACCAAAATCAATTGCATACCTTGGAATACCTTGAAGTACATGTTGGGATTGGAATTTCTTCTTATGAATCCCAACTTCATCAAATAACTGTCAATGTGTGCATACCAAGCTTGGGAGCTTGCTTCAAACCATACAATGCCTTATTTAACTTTAAAACATTTTTTCTTCGATCTTCCACTTCAAACCCCCATGGTTGTTCAATATATACTTCTTCCTGTAACATGTCATGGAGGAATGCGACCTTTACATCCATTTGATGAAGATTCCATCCTTGAATTGTAGAAATAGCTACTATCAAACGGATGGTTGTGTATCAAGACACGTGAAAATATATCATAATAGTCTTCTCCCTCTTTTTATGATAATCCTCGAGCCAAAAACCTTGCAATATATTTCTCAATGTTTCCATCAGCCCCATTCTTGATCTTGAATAACCACTTTGAAGTCACCACATATTTTCCCTTTGGCCTCAGGACAACATCCCATACATAATTTTTCACGATTGATTCATATTCCTCGACCATAACATCCTTCCAAACTTTATATTTTGCAGCATCTTCGAATGTGGAAGGTTCATCTTGAATCATAGTTCTCATGGTTGCAACATATCCCTGATACCTGTTGTTGGAGATGGGATCCCCTCAAAGAAAGCAATAAGGAAAGACTTCGCAGATCAAGCAGCACAACGCGGATTCTATTTTGAGTCATAGGGGCTTTGGGGTTGGTCAATTCCCCTTAGTTGTGTGTGCAGGTTGGAACTGAATGTATGAGAAATATCTAGTCATTAATGAAAGATCTGTTGAGAAGATCTGAGTTATATTGATGTGTTTTCCTTCTACCTATTATTTATGAATGTCTATGTTGAATAAGGTTTTTTATCTGTAATTGAATAGCACAGTCTTTTTTATGGTTATTTACTTTGTTTAATGCATAACTAAGGAAAATTGCGCAGTCTGTTAGTAAGTTCAATAGATGTGTTGAACAACGCATGTATTATTGATAGATCTTACCTGCAAAGATATGATAAGAAGGAAAAGCCCTAAAGCCACCATTATCTATTGCTCTGGATGCAAAAACATGGTTCTAGCATCCCCCTATATTGTCTCGGGTGAGACTTAGGTCTACAGAAGCAAATCGTTGCTGAAAGGGTTGTTAATAGTGGGTTTTGTTGGACTGTACAGTGAATTTCAACTTAGGTCTAGGCCCCATCAAGCCAACAAATGGCTTCATTTCTGGGACCAAGATCTGACTAAGGGATAGCTGGATGTGGAATCTGTCTAAGAAATAGATAAAATATTGTGTAAGTCTAAAAGAACGTGAGTTTTTTGTGCAAGAAAACAGAAGCATGTGCATCTTTGCTGAACATTGGTTCCAGAAGTATATCTATACATATCAGTATGAGATATTTTTGCGTCCTTTTCTAGTGAGTTTTATGAGTGGATCTCAATACTAGCTGTGTATATGGGTCGACTCAATAATAAGCTAACTATGTGGACCCTAGATCTGATTGAGAAGCTAAAAATAACTAATAACGAACTTGTAGTTCTTGTCGCCAGGAATCCTGCGCAATTTGTTTCATCAAAATCCAACTCCGAATGAATAAGTTATGACTTGTTGTCCATTTTCTCAAACAAGTAAAAAAATTGCAAAATAGTGACAGGCTAATGACATGGCAGCCTAGTCAACACTCCAGGTATATTCAGGGAATATTCTCTAGTTTTAACCCAATGACACTATGACAAGTATCACAATCAGATTCGCTAGTGAACTTTGGAAGTGAATTTTTTTTACATCTATCATAAGGTTGAAGGAATTTTTTTAGTTGGAATAGTCCAACTAGAGCTGGACGCATGGTGCAGCCAAGGGCCACCACATGTCCCCTCTGGTGGACCCATCCAACCTTTGGATTGTCTTGAAATTCCGAATTATGGTTTTTTAATCAGGTTTTGGACCTATATATATATATATATATTTCAGGCTGAAATGTATTCGTTTTAGGACCTAATTTATAACGATTGGACAGTGGATGGATTATTTTGGGTTGAACGCATTGCATATACCCTAAGGTTCCAACCTATGGACAGGGAGATACACATGTGGGCGAATAACCTAAGGTCTAAACCATATTATACTGGTGGATAGACACATATTTATGCGCGGGTAAATATATTACATATAACCCAAATTCTATGCTATGGTTCTAGCGGTCATACGTATGCGGCAGATATGAATTTTATTCAAATTTTTTTCTAAGGGTTATCATTATGGTGTGGACCAAAAGTGGGGGTTGGGGTTGAACCCACGACCTACCCTGTGCCACTCTACTGCCTTACCATCTCTGTTGTATGTTGAGTCTTAACCCATAAGTGCCATGAATCCTATTTGTTTTTCAATGGTGCCGACGATGAGGGTTCAGAGGGGGCCAGCCCCACGGGCTAGCCCCCCCCCATACGAATCCAACTATGTAACCGCAAGTGAAGCCAAACTCAAATGGCGGGAGTTATATTAACGATAATCCATGGTTAAAGAAATAATCCACAGGATTAAATTTAATTAAACTGGATTACATTATATAAATAACGCAAAGTTATTAACGCTCTTATCTATAATTAAGTCGTCATTAACTTCTAGTTAATCCCGTATTAAATTGGCGATGGACTTAGCAGTAGCGCCATATTCGGCAGATTTCATGAAAAACAATGGAGTTATCTGGAGTCCTTCCATATTTGGAGGAGAAACTGTAGGGAAATTTGTTTTTGCCATAACTGAGCCAATTTTCAACCAATTTTGGCTCAAGAAGAGTCATTCTTGGTATATTTTGATGTTTTGGACACATCGGAGTAGGTTGCAGAGGCAATAGTAGACTGTAAACAACATTATTTTCACAATTGAGCTAATACAAAGGCCCATGCCATGGAAGCTAGACCAAGGAGATGTAGCCCAGGAGGGGTGAACTCCTTCATAAAAAAAAAGTGTTATTGATTCAATTGTCATGGTTTGATGTGTGTTTATATGTTGTTGTTTAGCATTTAGTTTCCATGCTTTTATGTTCATATATTCAACTTAATCTCCATAAATTTACTTGTTAATCAATCATAAGCACTTCAATAAACCCTTATATAAGAAGCAAAGATGAGCACTTCTAATATAAATATGAAGATGATATTAGCACAACAAAACTAACAATCATATTAGAATCAGTGTGCATTGTAGGTGTGATGGAAGCTTCATTAAGTAATGTTTCAAGTCAATATTCCTTGGAAAAACTCTTTGATAAATAGATGTTTCAGAAGCTCTACATCATGAATGTTATGGTGCAAGAGATGTATGAAGATAAGAGGAAGATCATTACACTTCAAGAGAAATTGATTTCCATGAGGGAGGAGAAGCAAGAATTTCTTGAAAAAATGCATGAGATGAAGACTCAGCTCCATATTGCAAATGAAAACCTAGCAAGGTTGCATGAGATGGAGACTAAACTCCATGATGCAAAAGAAACTTTATCCAAGTATGTGCCTAAAAAAGAGGTATTAAATTCAAGTTTATCTTCTATTTATTCTCAAGATGAATGTCTAGGTGCTTTTGAAAGACACGCTAGAGGAATAGGGTCAAAATTATTGATGAATATGGGCTATGAAGGTAAAGGATTGGGAAAACATGCACAAGGCATAGTTGAGCCAACTATTGTTGAGGAAAGGCATAGATATTTTGGTCTTGGTAATGGACAGCATGATGGAGAATGCTGCAAAGCCAAGGAGGAACATGAAGGTCTTCCAAGAAGGACTTTCATTTCATGTTCTTTACCTCAATCTTGTGAATATTGTGTTCATGAGGAATGAAAATGTTTTAAACCCACTTTGAAGGTGCTCATAAGCATGCCGCTAATGACAATGGTGAATAAGAGGATGATGTTGAAATATCTAATGTCATTGAATGCATTGTTGGTATTTCGAGGAGAGCCACAACCTTATCAAATTCATCTCCTCAAGAAGGCAGCAAAGGTGAATGTTTAAGGTATAAATCTTCCTTTAATCAAGTTTATTTTGATTATGATAAACATGGAAAATTCTCACACAAGATTTGGAGAAATTTTGCATGTTCCTTTTGTGGTTTGAATAATCATAATGTTTCAAGATGTTGGAAGAATATTTCCATGCACGGGGAAATTTCCAAACAAAGGAGGCATAAATCCAAAGTTCCATTGGATAATGGAAACCATGTTGAAAATAATATGCAATTGTTTTGTACTCATTTCCATAAGCAAGGTCATATTGTAGACAAGTGTTGGACTTTGTAGCCAACAAGTCATCCACGACATTTGAAGAAGGAGGAGAGAGAGATTGAAAAGAATGGAAAAGAGGATTTTATAATTGATGTGGATCAAGATGATTCACATGATGATGATGTGCAGCTAAAAGAAGCACCATTGAAATGGTTTGGTAAGAAATGGTTAGATTTCTTATCCAATTAAAGGCCTTGCATGTCTTTTCGTGTTTGATGCATTTCTTTTCCAATTGAATTCATATTTCATGTTTATGCCAGGAAGGTGTTTTGAAAGTGTAGTATGTTGAATCACTTTTTTGCAGCAAGATTTATCATTTCATAACTTTAAGTAATTTTACATGTAAATGGGATTCGTGTACTTGTAACTGTACTTGTGAGAGAGTTTAGAATTGTTTTACATGCTTATGCTTGTTTGACGTGAGAGTCAGTTGTTTGAATAAGAATGTTTTGTCGACTTGTTTCTGGTCAATGATTTTGACACCAAGATGTAACAATACATGAAGATGTTCACATGATGTGACATTTTTTTCTTTGAATGAGAAAAATGATATGTCGTCAAGTTATGTTTCTTTCATGATATGTTTTTCAGATTGATGGTTGTGTTTGTGACAAGATGTCGCAGGATTTTGAGAAGGTCCACTCTTGAGCAAGAGGCTCATGTTTAGCCTTCATTCTCAAATCCATGACATGAGTACCATGTCAAACTGGAGGATGATGGAAAGAGGGAAAAGATGCTAAAAATATTGTAGCCAAAAAGTTTGTAGCCATTGTAGACCATTTTATATGTTGATGCCAAGAAGAGAAGGAGATGGCGCGTGAATTCTTCCAGAAGTGGAATTTGGAACCATGGAGGTAAAAGAATAATCATTTATTTTCTTATTATTACTGATGTTGGAACTCATTGTTGTAGTTCACTGAGATGGGCTTAACTTTGAAAAGTAGTTTCGAAGGAGAAGCTTGCATCAAATTCATGTTTGTGCAAAGGAGGAACATGATTCTCAGTGGGAAGGCCATCAGACACTTTTCCAAGAACCAAGGGATCGATTTAGCACAACTAAGTTTTTTATCAATCAGAAAGCAGCCAACAAGTGTTGGATTGGGTCAACAGCAAAAGGATAACATTGGTTGGAGTGCAAATCCATTTACAAGGAAAGGCATGTCTGTGAACCAAAGTGTTTTTCAGAGAGATTTTTCCAAGTAGAATCAAGATGATAGAACTTTGGAAAGAGAGGAGTTTTCAGTTTTCATGAGATAACCATATTTTGTGGGTCTAAAAGCATGTTAGTGGGAAGGAGTGATCGGAATCTATATTAGGGGAAAATATTTGCCAAAAATTAGAAGTGCTCAGAATTGCACCAAACTAGAATGATCAGATTCGGTCCGTCACTAGGAATCCAATGCAATTAATTTCACTCGAAACAGAGCCCATATGAGGTTGATCTCCTTGCAAAACAGGCGAATTTTCCCCTATGGTGGACCCTATCCAAAATTCAAATTTCATTTTAACATGGTCTAAATTTCATTTTACTTTTATGCCAAGGTTCAAAGTCTGCATAGTCCAAGGTTGAATATATATTACATGGTGGATTTAATTTATATGGTGGAGCATATGATACATTATATTGGTGCATATCAAATTTAACTCAAATTCTGAGCATGGCATATATTGGGAGGCATATACAAAGGTTTGATGTGACGGATTGAATTTATATGGGCGCATTATTTTTTTAACCAAAGTTCAACTATGGTGGAGCGCATATTCAAAGCCAAAGTCCGAAATCAATAAATTCAAAGGTTTTATATATGGTTTTGGCTCAAAAATTTAACACAAGGATGGGCAGAGGTTAGCGTCAACACCATGACCTCCCCCACAACAACTCTCCACCATTGCCAATACACCATAGTCATCAAACTTAATATCATATGCATCCGACTTATATTTGTTTGCAAAATAAATGTGCAGCGGGGGTTTGGATGGGGTCAGTGCCCTCCCCATGAGACCAAATGAAAATACCAAGAGCATGTGGAGTTTTGATAAGAGAATAACTTTTTTGTTAAGCATGGGTTATTAGACCCGTAATCCTTGGATTATGCACTAAGCGTATTACTAATCAGAGTTATATGTAACTGCGCCTATGCGCATTTTAACCGTATTTATCACAGTTAATACATTCATTACATTAATTAACCCAAATTTTAAACTGGAAGAAATTTTGGTGGTTTCACCATTTTAGGAGCTGCTACCAACTTTGGCGGCCCTAACAAGAGTCCTCTCAAGTTTTAGAGGCAGTTTACTAGGAAAAATGGTTTTGACCATATCTTGAGCAAATTTCGACCAAATTGAGAGCAAGAAGAGTCATTATTTGATGATTTTGATGCTATAAACATAATGGAATAGGTTTTAGAGGCGTTGGAGAAATTTTGAAAGTGTTTTTCCCACTTTTAATATTAAAGAAGCCCAGGGCCACCAGGAGAGGAGGTCAAGCCTAGATCAGCTGGAAACCATTTTCAGAGATTGAATAGTCATTTTTGAGTTTTTTGGGTCTTATGAATCCAATGGAGCTGGTTGTAAAGCCATTGGATTAATTCAGGTGCATGTAATTAGACATTTGGCCATTAATTCTAAGAGGGCCTAACCAGTTGAAGCAGGTCCATGGAGATGGAGCTCAGGAGGGGTGAACTATGTTATCAACTATTGTGTAATGTGATTGTTGTGTGTTATTTCTCTACTTTTTTTTTTTGTACATGAATTTTTAAAATCTAATTAACTCATAAATTTCTCACAAAAAACATATAAAAATTGACACATAAACCCCTTCACAATTGGTTAACTTGAGACGATCCTAAACACATTTTTATTTAACTGATGAGGGAGCTAGCACAGAAAAACTATTTTTCCCATATTCAGATCATTCGATGGTGCTCAATGAAATAGAATTAATTTTCATGCTCATCTAGGATATCATGGAAGATCCAAGACTAAAACAACATCAATTTTCACTCTTCTTATCGATGACATTTCCTTCCTAGTCAACGATAGTGTATCCATGAAGACAGACATCTCTGGAAGAATATCTCAGACCAGGTGTGTTCGACCCATGTTATAAATATGTGTTTGGAAGCAATCCAATGTGCATGTAGGGAATCATTCATGAATTGACACAATGTGTTCAATGCATAGTATATGTCTAGATGGGCATTCAGAAGGAACATAAGAGCCCCAATCAATTGTCTATACTCTGATGGATTTTCCAAATTGGGTCCTGCAGCTTCTCAACATAAATGATTGAAGTTAGTTTCCATTAGTGTAGTCATGGATTTGCATTTTGTCATTCCAAATATTTCCAGAAGCTTCACAATATATTTTTCTTGTGAAAGTAAAATCTCACTAGGTCTTTCCCACACCTCTAGGTGCAGTGCATGAGTCCAAGGTCCTTCATCTTGAATTCAGAGGCTAACTCCCTCTTACTCTCGATAATCAAAGGCTCACTACTTGTTAAGAACAAATCATCAACATATAAAAACAAAATCAATGGCATACCTTGGACTACCTTGAAGTACAGGATGGGATTGACATTTCTTCTTGTGAATCCCAACTTCATCAAATAATTTTCAATGTGTGCATACCAAGCTTGGGTGGCTTGCTTCAAACCATGCAATTCCTTCTTTAACTTGCAAACATGTGTTCTTCGATCTTGTACTTCCAATCCTTGTGGTTGTTCAACATACACTTCTTCCTGTAACATGCCATGGAGGAATGCAACCTTTACGTCCATTTGATGAAGAGTCCATCCTTGACTTGTGGAAAGAGCTACTATCGAATGGATGGTTATGTATCGAGCCACATGTGAAAATATATCATAATAGTCTTATCACACTTTTTCTGAGAATACTTGAGCCCCAAACCTTGCCTTATATTTCTCAATGTTGCCATCAAACCCATGCTTGATCTTGAATAGCCACTTTGAAGTCACCACGTGTTTTCCCTTTGGCCTGAGAAAAACATCACGTACATCATTTTTCAAGATTGATTCATATTCCTTGGCCATAAAATCCTTCCAAATTTTATATTTACAACATTCTTGAATGTGGAAGGTTTTCTTGAATCATAGTGCTCATGGTTACAACATATCCCTGATACCTGTTGTTGGAGATTGGATCCCCTCAAAGAGAGCAAGAATGAAAGACTCTGCAGATCAATGAGTGCATTGCAGAGTCTATTTTGAGTAATAGGGGCTTTGGGTCAGTCAAAGCCCCTTATTATGTAATGGGATGGGATATTTTCTGAATGTTGAACTCCACTCATGGTTTTGGACCATGGTATTGTAAATTCCAAACCTATATAAGGAGTCTAGATAGAAGTCATAGAGATAGAAGTAAGATGAGAAAATAAGGAAAGTAAGCTTAAATGATAGATCTTATGAGATGAATTTGGATGTAAGATTATTTTGCTTCTGTGTTTTGGGTTTGAGAAAAGGCTCCTGCAGCTATGTGCGCGGAGACCTTAGGAAGTCTATAGCTGTGTGTGAAGACCCTTTTAGTTTTGTGCGCAGGGTGGAACTGAATTTATGAGAAAGATCTGGTCATTAATCAAATAATTGTTGAGAATATCTGAGTTATATTGATGTGTTTTCTTTCTACTTATTATTTATGAATGTCTATGTTGAATAAGGGTTTTGATCTATAATTGAATAACGTGTTCTTATTTATGGTTATTTACTTTGTTTAATGCATAGCTAAGGAAAATTTTGTTGTCTGTCAGTAAGTTCAAAAGATGTGTTGAACAATGAATATATTATTGATAGGTCTGACCTGCGAAGAGATGATAAGAAGGAAAAGAAATAAAGCCACCATTATCTATCCTTGTGGATGCATAAACCTAGTTCTAACATCCCCCTATATTACCTCGGGTGAGACTTAGGTCTACTCAAGCAGATCGTTGCCGAAAGGGTCGTTAATAGTGGGTTTTGTTGGACTGTGCAGTCACTTTGAACCAAGGTCTAAGCACCATCAAGCCAACAAATGGTTTTGTTTTTGGGACTGAGATCTGACTAAGGGATAGATTGATGTGGAATCTATCTAAACAATAGATCAAATATTGGGTAAGTCTGAAATAACGTGAGTTGGTTGTGCAAGAAAACAGAAACCTGTGCATCTCTATTGATCATTGGTTACAAAAGTATATCTATACAGATCATTATGAGATATTTTTTGCATCATTTTCTAGTAATTTGTGCGAGTGGATCTTAAGACTAGTTGTGCAAATGGGTCAATTCAATAATAAGCTAACGGTGTGGACCCCAGATCGGATTGAGAAGCTGAAAAAGACTAATAACGAGATTGCAAGGCATTAGTCTAAAATGGGCCTCCTTATAAAAATGTATAGCAAAAATAAACTTTATGAGAACCAATAAAATTCAAGATGATGATGTCAACCATGGGGGATGATTCACCATTTCTGGAGTAAAAAAGTAAAAATATTAAAAAATAATAAAATAATAAAACTACTTTTTCAATTCATAAGTTTCAAATTATCTCCCTAAGGTTTTACTCAAATTTGAAGTGGAAACACTCTTTGGATTTAGAATTTGATTCCTCATACAAGGATTACCCATGTTGCATACTTTTAATGGACCTTGCTAGATGAAAATTGAGAAATACATGAAAACAATGTGATTGCAATAACGTTTTTCAAGTATTTCTCATTTTTAGAGTATGAGGGTCCATCGAAAGTATGCAACATGGGTACTCCTTATATGAGGAATCAAATTATGCATCCAACAAGTTTTGTTGCTTGAAATTTGAGTAAAACCATAGGAAGATAAGTTGAAAATACAAGTTGAAAAAATAGTTTTTTTTCTTTTTTCCCTCTAAAATTTGATGATGTAATATAATCTTATTTTATTATTTCTACTATATTTTAAAATTTCCTTAGGAGGCCCATTTTAGACCTCAAAATTCACCTAATGGTTGTTGATACTGGATAGATAATATCCTTGGAGGTTTTATCGCTAATTTCATGATTGAGACTTTTATGTCTTATAGTGAAGTAGAGTGTAAGTTCTTCAAAGGCCTTAGAGGTAAGTACCTAAATTCACTGAAGTTATGGATTATAATTTTATTGTGTGAAAAGGGTATACTATGGATGCACTCAAATTGATGTGTGAAGAAAGGGAACCTAGTGCTACGCGAAGCGACAAAAGGTTTAGGATTGGTTGGGGAACATATGTTGAAAGGGAATATAGTCTGTTGTTTGGGTCTGGAGAAAGAGAAAGAAACCCTGCTACCCTAAGAAGTCTGAGATTTGAGAGTCAACAAAGAACTATGGAGATCCTCCAGCCTTCCACCCCCATCATCATCCCATTCCATTTTGTTCCTCCACCTTCCCTATTCACCATGGCCCAACCCCCGAAGATGCTTGTGTTCAAGGGAACAGATGATCCTCAAAAGTTTTGGTTTGTGGTAGAAGCGATATGGAGTTCCCAGAATGTTACAGATGAAAACATGAATACATCACAGTTGGTTACTGCGCTGCAAGATAAAGCATTGTATTGGTACATGAAATATGTTACGGTGAATGTAAGTGATCCTTTGGTTGATACAAAGACAACACAAAAGGAAAAAATATTGTGATGGAGGCCTGGGTAAGGAAGGCTGAAAATAAGAATGTTGGATTTAATGTAAAATGTGAGGAAGAGACCTTCATGGAAGAAAGGAATACATTTGCTTCCCCTAAAGTTTCACCACATACCACACAGAGACAATTGTTTCCATTGGAGAATAGGTCTGAGGAGAATTTCAAGGTAAAGGAAGTTGATCAGTTTATCTTGGAATCCTTTTTGCAGATGTGTACGAAGTTTATGAGGGACTAAAGGGTTGTAGAAGGGTTGCAAGAGCTGATAGATAACTGTGTTAGCAAGGAAAGGCTGCAACCGAAAAAATGTGCAGTAAACAAAGTATACAAGAACAAGAAGAGAATCGGTTGGGAGATGCGGTCAAATCCGCAGATCATAGATTATGAGGTGGATCAAGACATTATGGATCTAGGATCATATGCCAACATTCTGCCAAAGCATAGATGGGAGTGGATGGGAAGGCCTAAGCTTCAATGGTCACCAATTCAGTTGAGGATGGAAAATCGGTAGAAGGTCATTCCTATGGAGTGAATGCAGGGAATTAGCGTAGATATTGATGGAGCTAGCGTGTTGGTTGACCTTGAAGTGATTGAGATCATTGTTGATAGTAATTTTTATCCTACGTTTTTGGTAATTGACTGGTCTTATGACATGCATACTATAATCAACCTGAAGAAGAGGCAGATGATCTTTGAAAATAATGGTACCCGAGTTGTTGTGCCATTAGATTCTTTCGAAGATGCACGTTATACATATTCTGTCTAGCATAAGTATGGGGATGTTGATATTGACTAGATATATATGCTTATTATGTAGGATGAATACTGGATTAATCCCACTACAGGTGGTAGAATAAGTTGGGAGCACGATAGTCCATGTATTTCAGATTCCGATGAAGAGTTGTAGCATTAGCAAAACCATTTGCATGAAGTAACCACTAAGTGTTGTAACAGGGTTACCAGATGTTATAGGTCAATTTAGGCACCATTCCCAATTACCTGGTTAACTAGGCATCATCTCCAGGACCAATGATCAAGGGTCTATCATTCCCCATCATTTCAGTTGCTACATGCCCTAAGACAAGAAACAAGACAAATCAAGCATGACTTTCATCAGGAAAAGGTTTCCATGGTTTGAAGCTTATTATATAGCATATGAGAGCTCACCAACGTAGGCTCTAAGGGGCCTAAGTGTGTTGCATATGCATGTAGCCCCATGCAAGGCTGCTCTGCAAAGCACTTCCTGACATTCACAGGTGCGTTGGTCACATTGGGAGTGAAATTCTCATTGTTCTAGAATCTCCACTTGGCCAGTGCCTTCTAAAAGAGTTCACATGTGTCAAGCTTCAGATCACTAGTACATTTGGTGGAAATTCTGACACTTGGTTCCGACACTTTTGACCAAATGTCGGAAATTTCCCCAAATTTTTTCAACTTTTTCAAATGCTGCCCGAAACCATCACTATACCGACGTTTAGAGAAAAGTGCCGCAATATTGACACTTAGAAAAAGTGTTGTAATTGCGATGTTTGGAGGCAGTCGTCGCAGTTGTGACACTATGCCCCAAAGCTTCGCTATTGCGACGGCTGCCTCTAAACATCGCAATTGCGACACTTTTTCTATGTGTCGCAATTGTGACATTTGGAGGCAGTCATTGCAATAGCGATGCTTTGGGGGTGTCGTAATAATGACACTTATATGCTATTACTCTTTGTTAAGTTGTCTTGTAACAATACTCTGATTTGATTGGTTCACTATGTAATTACTCTTTGTTAAGTTGTATGGTAATGGTGATCATATATATGTTGTAGCGACACTTGATGAGTAATTAAATAAATCTCAAAGTGTGACTCATTGTGCCATATTTTTTTAAAGCATGATTTGTTTTCCTAGTTTTTACTAATTTTTTAACATATTTTATTCATTTGGAAAGCTAATTAATGATGCTTTAAGTAATTAGGACCTAATGAGAGATCATCTTCACATCTTCACTGAAATATATTTGGTAATTGTAGTCACTATATGAACCGCACATGCATGCTATTTAAGAAAAATTGAAATATAAACTATAATACACATCTTATATCTGCCATAACAATTGTCATACAACTTATTTACTTCTAGATACATATGAAATACTTCAGGTAAATGCCATATTATGTGTATACCAATATAGTAGGTGTTGGTTAGTAGGTGTTGGTAAGTTATGAGGATCTAAGAAATGATAGGGTATCCACACAGTAGTGCCCTGGTGAATTTTTTGCATAATTTTCTATTTGTTGTAATTTTGTTGCCTGGATTTGTTATAAATTTCAAATAATACAATTATCTACCAATTGTTCTTTATAAAGAAGAAGTACAATAAGCAATCACCTAAAAGTGAGCCATGTGAAAATATTGGTAACATGAGTAACCTGGTAAGCTGTAAATGAAAAGTGAATAACCTCCACCTCACCAACAAGTGGCAGGTAATTTCTAGCTCATTAATGGACCTTCTTTTCCCACTCCTAAAGGAAACATCCTATCTTTTATGGAAATATACTAATATCAAAGGAATGTACCATATATCTAGTGGATGTCACACCAAACCAATCTATATCTAAACCCACGCACCCTTTTTACAAAAATTCTTATAGAATCGATTTCATTATCTCTGCAACGGTGCTGAGAGTTTTACCTAATCGATTTCATTATCTCTGCAATGGTGGTGCTGAGAGTTCGACTGTTTGTTCAACTGGTCAGTTGTTCGTTGGTTCGAGGGTTTAGCAGGGGACCCATTGGTTCGACCACCAAAATGGTAAGCATACACCAATCCTTTAGCTATAATGTCCCAAATGTTATAAAAATTTGCAATTTCTTCTTAATATGGATGGAGGGTTTCAATACCTGGGCTTTATATTGAAACCAAATGGTTACAAAATCTGTGATTGGGGTTGGCTCATTTATAATTATTACCCATTTACAGTAGAGCACAAAAACACTAAATATGGCTCGAGCAGAGCCTTTACAACAGGCAATGGAATTGCAACTGCTTCATCAATAACCAATAGCTCCACTTGAGAAAGCTTTTCATAATCTTTGGGCTGGATATACTGCAGAGCAAACAATTGTAGTTATCATTCATGCTCCAATATATTAATATAATTTTTACATTGAACTAAAGAAAGGGAAACAAGCAAATGCTAGCCATCATACAACGCTTTGACATAAGAGTTTTGAGTGACATACTTGAAAAAATAACTCATCCACTGATAGTTATAATCATTTGAGTTATTCAAGTTAAACACAATGTCAAAAATCAATATTCAATACCCTCTATTATCTTCATCACCCAATACAAGATTTAAATTTTTCCCAAAGAAACGCTTATTAAATTGGCAGCCATTATTTATCCCTGCTTTAAAAACCCTACATTTAAATGAAAACAAGCATTGCATAAATTTTTCAACTACAAAAATCTATTAGTGTTCAAGTGTACATGTGTGCATCACTTGTGTAGGGTATTCCTTTTCCACTTTCACATTATCCAAGAATGTGTGCACTATAGTTCATATTTTTTGTGATTTAGATTATCTTGAAAAAGGAAAGGTAAATTATTTCCCATGGAAAGAGAAGGTTTTCCCTTTTTACTACTGGAAATGGTACAACAAAGTTCCATTTCTACCCGAAACTCCTATGAAACAGGAACCAAATAAAGGCCATGTCCTCAATGGACATCATTTGGTTTTGAAAATGGCCATTGCACCGTGTTGTTTCTTATATTACATCACAATAGTTTCTTAGGTCATTTCTTGTTTTTTGAGATGAAAAACAACCAAAGAAATCGTGAAGATCCTTTCAAGAAATAAATGACCATTTCTCAATCATATCTCAACTATTTTTTATTTTATTTAGTGGTTGCTTACTTTGAGAGAAATTTGACACTTTTATAAGGAATATAACATAAAAACACAAAATGGGAAGGAATTGATGAGGTAGATGACCTTTAGTTGTTGTCAATTAAGAATTGATAATACACGATGCATGTTCTGTACTACAATCTAGATTCCTTCCTAGAGTTAGGACACAGAGTATTGAATCAAAGTTGTAGTTTCTAACTTCTTGTATTGGTTCATCAATCTTGAAATTCAGACATTGCATGTCTTCATTGCTTCATGTTTGAATAATTTTCATTATATCGTACAATAGGAAATTAGGAATTATGATTATTATTACTTTATGGATCTGTTAAGTTAGTTTTAAGTTTTCATGGTTTAGTGTGAAATTATTCTTGTGTGCCCCTAGGCCCAGGTGAAGGAATGCCAAGGACTGAGAACCCTAGTTTTTAAATGGTATTGTTTCTTATACCTAAAAACCCCTCAACATCACTTCTTATTAGTTCTTAACAATAGTGTTGTAAACAATTTGAGAATTGATATAGCAAAATCTCACACTTCTCAAGATAAAGTCCTAAAGCTAAAGTGTGATACCATGTGTAATTCAATAGCCCCATTTTCACCTCACCAACCTCTTTTCACTTTGGGCTAGCTCTCCTCCAACTCAAGGGGGGTTCTCCCTAGTATATGTTAGGGATCTAATGGCCCAACCAAACCAAGTCAAGAGCCCCATAACTCTCTACGTTTACTACTATCAATCAAAATATTGAACAATAGGGTCAGACATGCATCTTGAAGATAAAATTCCCAGGGTATTTTTGGGTAATTTCAAAGGGAAAGTCCCCAAACACATATAATAAATGAATTATAACATTATTTCAAACATTAAATATCAACAAAATCATTTAAAGGATATTGAAAGGAAAAAGGTGATGGAATATAGAAAGTGCCTTACTTAAATGCTCTAAGGATTTTTCAATAGTTGCTCCAAAAGCTTCACTTCAAGGCCCTTCAAGATCGTCTCCAACAATGCTATACCATCAGCTTCAACAATGTTTCTCCAAAAATGTCCTCAAGGTCTTCACAACAAGTTTACTAGAATTTTCTCCAACAATATATTCAATAAGGTCTTCAACAAGGGTTACTTGCTCCTTTGTTTTAGCAATCCTTTAATAATGTTTTTATCCACAGATTAGTAATAATGCAAGGAATATCTTTAATAAATATGAGTTGAAGTTTGCTTCAAGAAGAACCAAACTCTATTTTCAACCAAGCCCAATGTCTTCTTCCAAATAAGGTATTCTTCTTGTTGAAGGTAAGGCTACTAAAAAAAATATATCTATTAAGAGGATCTCCAAACAGTGCACAAATCCAAACTCCTTGACGCAATGTATGCAAAAACTAGCCCAAAATCTGTAACAATTTGAGGTTTGAGGTCTGCAAATAAAAGAGCTCAATAAGAGACCAAATTTCCTACTCAAATACTTCTTCAAGACCAAATTCCTGTTGTGACTGAGATCAGCTATTTTGCAAGAGATAACTTTTATAATTTTTCTGAACTACCCCAAAATTGAGCTCAGCCTAAGGTCTACAATTTTGGTATGAAGTCTCAAGATCTGCAAAAACAAATGTATAGGTCTTCAATATAAGAATTTTGAAAATTTCCAGCTGATTCGAGTCTGCAATTATGAAAAATCCTGAAATCTGTACTAGATTCAAAGTATAACATACAATATTGCCTTAATAATTCTCATATAACATACAATATTTTAACACAAAATGTATTAAATGTTACGACAGTACTCATGCAATAATTACTTCATATATTTTATAGACAAGAACATCATGGAACCTTCTACTCCTTGTCCTGTACTGTCATCTTGTACTTCAGAACTTATGCCTTACATTTTGGTCTTCATCATCCTTGTAATTCAGCCTGTAAGCTTTGGTTTCTCTAAAACTGGTAGGGTGTTTCTATGGTAATTATACCTTGCTCCTTGTGACCAGACTATTAAAAATAGTGTTCTCATTGCTCAAGGTGTGCTTTGGTAGCAAGAATCTAAAGAGGCATGGAATAGGCAGTGTATATCTTTAGCCACCAGACTATTTTTTCCAATAGTAAAGCTTCCTTAGGCCTTGCCATCATCTTACACAAAGGTGGTATTGTGCTCTATAATGAGAGCCTATTAATGTGAGTTATGTTGGTGTATATACACATTTCAATCTGATACTTCACAGCTTAACAAAATACTAAATACTTTAGCCATCCACATTCAACAGCTAACTCAACATTAAGTGGCCTATAGGTAGATAACCTCAATTATGATAAATAGAACTTATGCCTTACATTTTGGTCTTCATCATCCTTGTAATTCAGCCTGTAAGCTTTGGTTTATCTAAAACTGGTAGGGTGTTTCTATGGTAATTATACCTTGCTCCTTGTGACTAGACTCTTAAAAATAGTGTTCTCATTGCTCAAGGTGCGCTTTGGTAGCAAGAATCTAAAAAGGCATGGAATAGGTAGTGTATCTCTTTAGCCACCAAACTATTTTTTCCAATAGTAAAGCTTCCTTAGGCCTTGCCATCATCGTACATAGAGGTGGTCTTGTGCTCCATAATGAGAGCCTATTAATGTGAGTTCTATTGGAGTATATACACATTTCAATCTGATACTTCACAGCCTAACAAAATACTAAATACTTCAGCCATCCACATTCAACAGCGAACTCAACATTAAGTGGCCTATAGGTAGATAACCTCAATTATGATCAATATAAAGTTTAGTGACATCAACAAGTGTCACAGTTGTTATTGTTGAGCTTATCTATAGTATAGCTACTTAGTAAATCCCTATGAAAATGACCATCATGGTAATAAAATACAATATTTTAACATAAAATGTATTAAATGTTACAACAGTACTCATACAATAATTAATTCATAGATTTTATAGACGAGAACAACATCGAACTTTCTACTCCTTGTCCTGTACTGTCATCTTGTACTTCAGAACTTATGCCTTACATTTTTGTCTTCATCATCCTTGTCTCTCATTTTTTCTCTCACAACAAGTACCTATATGTAATCATGTCACTCCTTGGTCTATCACATTGTTCCACATAAAATGATCTTTCCCATTCCCATCATGCACTGGTCCATATAACTTGCCTTTTCAACCCATGTGCTGATTCATTTCACCCACTTAAATTATCAAGATAACATGCATGCCAACTCGTTTTACCCACTTAACTTATCAAGATAACCCATGTGTCTTCTCAACACACATTGCACCAAACTATGTCATGTCATCTAATGCTATGCTAACTCCTTGGTCACACGCTTACCTATGACACCATTTACCATCATCATGCCATGTTAAGTCACTATCCAAAAATCCACTTAAACTTTCTTGCACCAAAATTTAGCCTTCCAATCATGCATAACATGCTTGATACATTTTGGTGTGAATCCCCTTGGCACTTTTTCATGCCCAAGGAAATCTAGCCCACCCACTATATATCCAACGTAGCTCTGGTTCATGCATAACACATTGCATTTATGCAAATAGCTACTTTGTGAAATCGTGCAAGAGCAAACACCTAGACCATGACCTTCAAGGTCTGACACATCCTATTGAGATGAAAAAAATGGAAAGTCTACCCATTGTTGATCATAATCCATTTCCCATAGAATTTCACAGGCAATCTGGCATAGAGTTCTCAAATTCCCCCTTTCAAACTTGGAAAATCATTTTTCTATCTATCGCTGCCATTTCCCACCTCTAAAATCCATTATAAATGGCCAAAAATTTCATATTTAAAATATTTAAGGTTTAGCCCTATCGGCCCTTGCCCCTTTGTTTTATTACTCCGCGTGACCAAAGGTTGTAACCACGCGCCAGGCCGATAGGCGCTTGCCGAATGCATATCGGGTGCGTTCTGGGCCGTCCGATCAAACCATAGATCAATGTACCGCATCTCTCCTACCTTGTGGTCCCCGCCCCGCGTCCACTATTTAAAAACTGCCTAGTATTCATCGCACTACCTTTCAGCGGTAGGAAGTAATTCATGTTCGACCAGCGATTCCACTTAGCACTCGCCACACGTCCCAGCGTATGGCCTCGAAACTACTCTCCATTGTGCATTATTGTTCGACCCAGGACGTGCAGCGATATCGCTGTCCACCATCCGATCTAAAGGTCTCCATCTGACGATCGTCACACCCCGAAGCTACACGAACATTAACCCAAGCCAATAGCGCCCCTGACCCACTGTCTATTGCCTCTGACGCTCTTCCAACCATCGATATCCTTCTGAGATCGAACGGTCAGGATTTTATTATCTCCATCTTTGATCGGTTCCCTCAGTTAGCACTCCACATCATCCATTTCCCGCTATCCTGATATCGTGCCACCTGTCTCCCAGTTTTTCTCCACGTGCATTCCGCCACCCCAGATCTACATTTGGTTCATTTCTCCACTTATTACGTATTTTCATGAATATGTTCACATTTTTCTCCATGACCACTCCACACTATTACACTGCATTTCTTACCATCGTCCCACATTTCTCGACCAGTCAACCGCTCAGAGACTGTCACACCATTACCCCTACTGTGTTCACCTTCCCGTGCATGGTTTTCTTTAACGAGTTTGCGGGTTTTGCGGGTATACAGCGATGGAGAACTATCATGACTCACAGTCTTAATTTCTATGATGGAGCACACGTCAAAGGACCATGTTTCTGAGCAGAATTATGAAGAAATTCCCTGAAAGCTAAATCGACAAGACTCCAATTTAAGAGACAGGGTTCAAATTGATCAAACCCTGCAGGGACATTCAAGGGACCGACTGCATAGATGAAAACATTAATGGAGCAGCAGAGGAGTATCAGTTGAAAGGTCAAGGAATTCAGTGTTCAGCATTGAAGATTTCAAATCATGATTCAAGATTCGGAAGGCAAAGAGTACAATGCACAAGAAGCAATATCCTCCAGGTTTTATTTCAGCTGAGTTTCCTCTTAGGAAAGGACAGAATGTTCATATGGTTTTATCTCAATACCGTGCTCCTAAAGAGGCTTTCACCCAGTGCATTTATTTCAGTTAGTAGGCCACAGAGTACATCCAGCACTACAGCACCGTCAAGCAGCATGGGTGGGCACTTTTCCACCATTTTGTTTTAATGATACAATTAAATGTTCATCACCTACCTCTTTTGCTAGGATTTTAGTTTCTCCTATAAAAACCATGAAGAAACGCATCCTAAGGGTTCCAGATTTTTATCAGAAAATTATGCAGTGAAAGAATTTTTGTATACAGTTTGTAAAACTCTTGTATGAAGGCCCAGAGCCCATAGGGTCTCAGTGAGGAGGAGTTATGTCTGTCAAAGAGGATTCTGGTCTTTGGTATTTCACAGTCTGTAACTCTCTTTTATATGTTATTTGATATATCATTTCATCTCATCCATATTTCCTGTATCATGTTTTGGAATGCGAGTGGCTCACTGATTTCTAGTAAGGATTCATCCTTGTTGATGCCCATACTCGGATTAGTCAAGTGCTTTAAATATGGCTCATGCATGATATTCTGTTCCATTATTCAGCTAACCATACTTCTGCTATATTAGTTGCTTTGGGAGGGTGCTTTTAAAATCTATTGTCATGTATGGATTCTTAGATTGGTAAGCCCATGCGTGGTGGTATTGTATATCTGGGTATCAGTTCACGGCTAACTAGTATCTTCTCAATATTTCCTTCACTACATACACCTTCTGATAATTTATGTCTGTGAAGTATTTCTGAATCGGCCCGCTTTGCAGTAAACTGTCCCTGAATTGTCTGTTGTTTTTGTATTAGAGTTCTGCATCTTGCCTCTGCAATATCTCTTTTCCTGTGTCATTTTCTGAGATTTTGGTCCCATTCTAGTTTATTTCCCTGTTTACAGGAGATAGCATGTGAGCTGAAGCTGACAACTTCATACATTATATTATATGCTCCTTGCTATGCTAAGATGTCCTAGGCACTGGTCTATCACAACTCTAGGCTATCTCTAGAAGCTACAACATCTTTCTGGCGCCATTGCCGAGGAAAAATTTAAGAAAATCAGAATCCCTGGGCCTCGACAAAATCCTATTCACTCTCTAAGTAGGTGAGCTTAGAGAGTTGAGAGTTGTAAATCCCTCGCTTTGGCGACTCCACAGTTGTTATTTGGTACATTTATTTGCAGTCCTGGCTCCTCGAAAGCCACACCTGAGGTCAGATGCGTCTAAGCCAAAGACACCTACAGCGTCTGACCTTGACTATATTATACATAGAAGAAATTGGAGGGAAAGGAAATCAGCCCGTTCCCAAATTCCTGAAGTGCCTATAGAAGATTTTCCTTCCTCCTCCTCTCAATATTCTCAGTTGCAAATTCCCGACTCCACTGTGGGAGATACTGATTATTATTATTCAGATAGTCCACCCCGAGAGGGTATCAGAAATAAAAACAGTCTTCATCCTACTCCTGAGGTTGAAGAGGTCAAGGAAGTAACCGAAGTATCTGTTGTTAATAGACCTTTTTTCCCCTCAACCCCTCAAGATACAGTTGAGTATATTCCTATTATTATTCATACTCCACTTCCACCTCCTCTTCCTCCTCTTACTCATCAAAATATTGCACTACCTCCACCTCCTCCAATGGCTAATGTTCCAGCCTTATTGATGAATAAATATTCTCCCCTGGCATTACCCCAAGTGCTAAATGATATGCCCCAAGATTATGTGAAGGTCTTGCCCAGATTCAATGGAGAAAATGAGATTGATGCTCAGAAACATCTCGAGACTTTCTGCTCCTTTGCAGAGAACTTCACTGTTGAACATTTAGATGTGGTCCTAAGACTGTTTGTGCAATCTCTAGATGGTGAAGCTCGAAAATGGTTTAAGACATTGGCTGGCCGTTCTATTACCACTTGGGATAACATGGAAGACCCTTTCCTCAGGAAATAAGGAGAGAAGAAAGATCATGGAAATTGCCTCGTTGAATTCAATACATTAAAGAAAAAACACAATGAAGGAGTGTTAGAATTTATCAAGAGATTTAATAAATTGTATCTAAGTCTCCCTGCTGATATGAAACCTCATCAGACTGCTGCTAAAGTAGTTTTTGTTGCAGCCTTTGATTCAGAATTTGGTTTCTCTCTCAGAGAAAGAAAGCCTGATACTCTGGATGATGCTCAGGCAGATGCACTAGAGTTGGAAGCAAACTTTGTCTCCACTGGCAAATCAAAAGGAAGACCTGAACAAGATAGCAGAAGAAGGGGCAAAGAGGAGGCATCTACCTCTAACCAAGACAAAGACTCAGACAAAATGGAAGAAATGAGAAAATTGATTAAGAAAATGGTTAAGCTTGAATTGGAGGCCAAGAACACAGCCTTCAAAAATTTCCAAAATGCTCCAAACAGAGGATACAATCCTCAGTATAGGAAGCCACCCATGCAAATATTGCCAAGGGAAGCAAAAGAAAAACAAGATCAAGTACCACAACCATTGTACTTAGAAGGCCCAGTAGATGACTCCACTGAAGATATTGCCTACAGGCTAGAGGATGTAAAATCTTGCCTTTTCAAATAGTGATGGAGAAGAATGCCCTTTGCAAGGGAATGATGAAGCTGGGTGCTCATTGCAAAAATAAGAAAAAATTAGAGACGCAGAAGAAGCAAAATTTGATCATTATTGTAAACAATTTGATGATTTCATGCAAGAACATTTCAATAGAAGATATGATCTCAGATCTTCTAGGAAGAGGACTCGTACCCAAGAGCAAGAAGAAGAGCTACCCCAGAAGGAAGCACCTACTCAGAAGGAGTTTACAATGCAGAAAGTTGCAGACAAAGGTAAGAGACCTCTAAAAAAACCTTTGCAGTCTAACGATCAAATTCCTCCCGCTATGAATGTAGTCATTCCTCCTAATACCGAGTCTGTGTCAAAAGAATTTCAGCCCCCAGTTTAAAATAAAGAGTCAAAAGAGGTTGTGATAGAAAGGTCCCCTCCTACTTTCAATCTGCAAAAAGAACTTGAAAAGGTCAAAATTCCAGTCCCCCTGACTGAGTTGTTGAAATAGCCAGCATATCAATCTCAAGTCACTTCTTTCATGCTCCCTCCAGAAGCACCAATCATCCCAGATAGTCTCAACCTTCAAGAAGAGAGACCCATGGTATTTTTTGGCCCATAGGTTGAAGAGATAGATCCCTCTACTCCTCCCTTCTATGTGTCTCTAGTAATCCATGACCTACTATTACATAACTGCATGTTAGATTCTAGAGCTTCTCATAATCTTATGCCTCTATCAGTCATGGAACAACTATGTTTACAAATCACATGTCCCTATAAATACCTCTACTCATTTGATTCCAAAAGAGTTAAATTCTTAGGGATGATCAAGGATTTGGTAGTCAATTTGGCCCAAATCCCAGCAAAAAGTGTGGTAATGGACATCGTGGTGGCTGATATCCCAGCTCGCTTTGGTATGTTGCTATCAAGGTCCTGGGGAACAAAAATTGGCAGATCAATCAAGTTGAATTTAACGTATGCCACTATCCCAGTTTTTGGTGGCCAGGAGAGGAGGTTATACAGGGAGACTAGATTTGTCAAGATGGTGACTAAGGCTGACAATTCTATAAATTCACCAGTTTGCAGCAAGGAAGGAGATTTTTCATGCTTGATGCTGGAAGAAGATCAAGATTATGCTCATGAACCATCCTTTTTCCAGATCAAGAGTGAGCAGCCCTTAGAGAACATGAAAGCAGAAATATGGACACTACACTTCGATGGAGCAAATTCAAGAGAAGGAAATGGAGCTGGAATATTATTAATTTCTCCTACAGGCAGATGGGTTCCATTTTCCTTCAAATTAGAATATGAATCCACCAATAATGTGGCCGAATATGAAGCACTTATGTTAGGATTGTAGACAGCCAGGATCATGTGTATACAAAGTTTAAAGGTTCTGGGAGATTCAGAACTAGTGGTCAAGCAAGTCAAGAATCAGTGTCAGACCAAACATCCTAGGCTAAGGGCTTATAGGAATGAAGTTTGGGACATGGTATAAAACTTCTTCTTGGCATTCAATATCCAGTTCATGCCTCGAGAATAGAATAGGATGGTTGATTCCCTTGCTGTGGCTGCCAGTACATTTTGACCACCTCAGAACCCTCTTTTGAGATATGAAGTTGAGGTGCGTTATCGGCCTTCAATCCCAGATAACATCAAACACTGGCAGGTATTTGAGGATGAATAACAGATGAAGATATTTCTGGAAACAGTAGGATAATTCTCCAATATGGAGATTGATGATGAAGAAGAGGTAGAATCTGCAGATATTTCAAAAAGAAATTGGGAAGAAAAAGTGGCAGGAAACAGAGTGTTGCAGCTAAAGGGAAACATTATACCTAGAGGGTTGGTGCCTCTATAAAGATTATTTGACAAGAATGATGTCTCATTGCAACCAAACAAAGTGGTAGAAGAAAATCAAGTTGAAGACCTGAATTTGGGTACTGAGGCTGACCCCAAAATTGTCAAATTGTCTAAGAAGATCCCTAGAGAATACAAAAATTTATATCATAAATTGTTTCAGTCTTACAAAGATGTGTTTGCATGGTCCTATCAGGATTTGAAAACTTTTGATATCAATATTATGCAACATAAAATTCCATTGAAGGTAGATGCAAAGCCCCATAAGCAGAAGCTCAGACAAATAAATCCCCTATTGTTTCCTTCTATTAAGAAGGAAATCAAGAAGCTGCTGAAGGCCAAAATAATTGTACCTTTGAGGTACTCTGAGTGGGTGGAAATACGCAAGAAGAATGGAGAGATAAGGCTATGTGTGGATTTTAGGAATCTAAACAGAGCATCCTTAAAGGATAATTATCCACTACCTAAAATGGATCACATCCTGAAGAAAGTAGTTGGAGCTACCCGAATGTCAATGCTGGATGGATTCTCTGGTTATAATCAAGTGGCTTTACTTCCAGAGGATCAAAATAAGACTGCTTTCACCACACCTTGGGGTACATTTATGTATGCCAAGATGCCTTTTGGATTGTTAATGTAGGGGCCACTTTTCAGAGGGCAATGGACATTGCTTTTGTCGGGGAGCAGGATAAATTCTTGGTGGTCTACCTCAATGATATCACTGTATTTTCCAAGAATGATGCTGAGCACATTGAACATCTGCGAAAAACTTTTGAGAAATGCAGAAGGTATGGTCTCTCTCTGAATCCTCAAAAGTCTTTATTTGCATTAGAAGAAGGAAAGCTTTTGGGCCATATTGTGACTAAAGATGGGGTGAAGATACATCCTAAGAGGGTAGAGGTTATAAACAGTATTGCTTTTCCCAGAAATAAGAAGGAGGTACAAGTATTCCTTGGGCGCATAAATTTCTTGAGAAGTTTTATCCCTAAATATGCTGAGATAGTTAGGCATATAACAGATATGCTGAAGAAGAATAATGAGGTAAAGTGGTCACAAGAATCACGGGAGGCATTTAACAGGATAAAGAATGCTTTTGCAGAAGCCCCTGTGCTGGCTGGACCAGATTATGATAAACCTTTCATGATTTTTTCTTTTGCATCGCCTCATACAATAGCAGGAGTTTTATTGCAGAAAAATGAGGAGGGTTATGAGCAGCCTATTGCCTTTTTCAGTCAGGTGGTCCGTGATGTAGAATTAAAATACAGCATATTGGAAAATCAAGCATACGCTCTGGTGAAATCCCTCAAAGCTTTCCGCGTATATATCTTACAGTCCCACATTACTGCATTTGTACCTGCATCTGCTGTAAAGGATATCCTTATTTAGGGGGGTAGTGAAGGAAAAAGAGGAAGGTGGATTGCCAAAATACAGGAGTATGATCTGGACATCCGCCCTACTAAGCTAATTAAGGGACAGGGGCTTGCCAAAATGTTATCAGAATCAAACCATCAAGCCCTGGGCATAAATTTGTCCATTATAGCAGGTGAGGAATCTGAGGAGAAAGAAGAATGACATGGAATTGGAGTAGCTACTCCAGAAACACATCTAAAGTACCTCACCATTCCGTGGTACAAAGATATAGTAGAATATCTCCTCACGCTTAGCTGCCCTCCAAGTTGTGATAAAGCAAAATACAGAGCATTACGGTTGAAATCACAGAAGTATATAGTCACCAAGGGTCGATTGTACTAGCGAGATCCCTCAGGCATATTACTCCTATGCCTCACAGAGAATGAAGTCGAGAGTATTATTGCAGAATTTCATGAAGGGATCTGTGGAGGTCACTACAGCTGGAGGGCCATAGCTCATAAAATTCTGAAAGCTGGCTTCTATTGGCCAAAGATTTTTGGAGATTTTTTTGCTAGGGTAAGAGCATGTGATAAATGTCAAAAGTTTGCTGAGAGATAGAAATCAGCACCATTTCCCCTGATCCCAGTGCATGTGGATGAACCATTCAAACAATGGGGTATTGATTTTATAGGTGAAATACATCCTCCATCGAGTGGTCAACATAAATGGATATTAACAGCCACAGATTATTTCACCAAATGGGTGGAATCCATACCTGCAAGGAATGCTACAGATACCATGATCATAAAGTTCATGGAGGAAAACATCATATCCAGGTTTGGTTGTCCTGCTAGGATAGTGACTGATAATGCACAGGCCTTCAAGTCTGCAAAATTTATGAATTTCTGCCAACAATATAATATCATACTCAGTCACTCTACAGCTTATTATCCACAAGGAAATGGCTTGGCAGAGTCTTCAAATAAGACTTTGGTGAGGGCTTTGAAGAAAAATATCAATGAAAATCAGAAGAATTGGGATTCCCAATTGAAATTTTCTCTATGGGATAATAGAATCACCAGCAAGAGAGCAACTGGGAAATCTCCCTATGAGTTGGTATATGGACGAGTAGCAGTTTTTCCTGTACAACTGGCTTTACCAGTGGCCCGCTTCATGCAAGAAAGTCAGGAAGAACCTGATGATATGATCAAGAGAATCAACCAATTGGTGGAATTAGAAGAAACACGGGGCCAGGTGATCAGAGTTTAATGGAATATCAAGAGAAAATGAAACACATTTTTGATCAACACGCAAAATACATGAAGCTGTAGATTAGTGATTTGGTGCTCAGGTGGGATATCTGAAGAGCCGAGAAAGGAAAGCATGGTAAATTTGACCCCCTCTGGTTTGGTCCTTTCAAAATTGTGGAACAGGGGGGAAATAATACTTTCAGGTTGGAGAATTTACAGGGCGACTGGCTGGACGCCCCTGTAAACAGTCAATTCCTTAAGCCCTACTTTTAGTTCTGACTCAGGCTGAGGCAACCTGGTGTATTATATTGTATGATAGTTTCCTTTTTGTTTTCGTTTGAATAATGTCGGTGTTGTGATGAATTATAAAGTGAAAAATAGAGGTGTTGGAGAGTAGAGTCTGCATGCATGATGATCAAAGGGTCTGCGAGTTCTCGACATGTCCAGGGATGAACGTGTCGTCCCCAGATGGAGCCGATGTTGATCATAATCCATTTCCCATAGAATTTCACAGGCAATCTAGCATAGAGTTCTCAAATTCCCCCTTTCAGACTTGGAAAATCATTTTTGTATCTATCGCTGCCATTTCCCGCCTCTAAAATCCATTATAAATGGCCGAAAATTTCATATTTGAAATATTTAAGGTTTAGCCCTATCGGCCCTGGCCCCTCTATTTTCATACTCCGTGCGACCAAAGGTTGTAACCACGCGCCAGGCCAAAAGGCACTTGCCGAATGCATATCGGGCGCGTTCTGGGCCATCCGATCAAACCATAGATCAACGTACCACATCTCTCCTGCCTTGTGGTCCTCGCCCCGCGTCCACTGTTTAAAAACTGCCCGGTATTCATCGCACCGCCTTTCAGCGGTAGGCGGTAATTCTCGTTCGGCCAGCGATTCCACTCAACACTTGCAACGTGTCCCAGCGTACGGCCTCGAAACCGCTCTCCATTGCACATTATTGTTCGACCCAGGACGCGCAGCGATATCACTGTCCGCCGTCCGATCTGAAGGTCTCCATCTGACGATCGTCGCACCCCGAAGCTGCACGAACATTAACCCAAGCCAATAGCGCCCCTGGCCCACTATCTATTGCCTCTGGCGCTCTTCCAACCGTCGATCTCCTCCTGAGATTGAACGGTCAGGATTTGATTATCTCCGTCTTTGACTGGTTCCCTCAGTCAGCACTCCACGTCATCCATTTCCCGCTGTCCTGATATCATGCCACCTGTCTCCCAGTTTTTCTCCACGTGCATTCTGCCACCCCAGATCTACATTTGGTTCATTTCTCCGTTTATTACGTATTTTCACGAATATGTTCACATTTTTCTCCACGACCACTCCACACTATTACGCTGCATTTCTTACCATCGTCCCACATTTCTCCACCAGTCAAATTCTCAGAGACTGTCACACCATTACCCCTACTGTGTTCACCTTCCCGTGCATGGTTTTCTTTAACGAGTTTGTGGGTTTTGTAGGTATACAGCGATGGAGAACTATCATGACTCAAGTCTTAATTTCTGTGATGGAGCACACGTCAAAGGACCATGTTTCTTAGCAGAATTATGAAGAAAGTCCCCGAAAGCTAAATCGACAAGACTCCAATTTAAGAGGTAGGGTTCAAATTGATCAAACCCTACAGGGAAATTCAAGGCGCTGACTGCATAGATGAAAACATTAATAGAGCAGCAAAGGAGTATCAGTGAAAGGTCAAGGAATTCAGTGTTCGGCATTGAAGATTTCAAATCATGATTCAGGATTCGAAAGGAAAAGAGTACAATGCACAAGAAGAAATATCCTCCAGGTTTTATTTCAGTTGATTTTCCTCTCAGGAAAGGATAGAATGTTCATATGGTTTTATCTCGATACCGTGCTCCTGAAGAGGCTTTCACCCAATGCATTTATTTCAGTTAGCAGGCCATAGAGTACATCCAGCACAACAGCGCCGTCAAGCAGCATGGGCGGGCACTTTTCCACCATTTTGTTTTAATGATACAATTAAATGTTCATCACCTACCTCTTTTGCTAGGTTTTTAGTTTCTCCTATAAAAACCATGAAGAAGTGCATTGTAAGGGTTCTAGATTTTTATCAGAAAATTATGCAGTGAAAGACTTTTTGTATACAGTTTGTAAAACTTTTGTATGAAGGCCCAGAGCCCGTAGGGTCTCAGTGAGGAGGAGTTCTGTCTGTTAAAGAGGATTCTGGTCTTTGGTATTTCACAATCTGTAACTCTCTTTTATATGCTATTTGATATATCATTTCATCTCATCCATATTTCATGTATCATGTTTTGGAATGCGAGTGGCTCACTGATTTCTGGTAAGGATTCATCCTAGTTGATTCCCATACTCGGATCAATCAAGTGCTTTAAATATGGCTCATGCATGATATTCTGTTCCATTATTCAGCTAACCATACTTCTGCTATATTAGTTTCTTTGGGAGGGTGCTTTTAAAATGCTATTTTCATGTATGGATTCTTAGATTGGTAAGCCCATGTGTGGTGGTATTGTATATCTGGGTATCAGTTCACTGCTAACTAGTATCTTCGCAATATTTCCTTCACTACATACACCTTCTGATAATTTATGTCTGTGGAGTATTTCTGAATCGACCCACTTTGCAGTAAACTGTCTCTGAATTGTCTGTTGTTTTTGTATTAGAGTTCTGCATCTTGCCTCTACAATATCTCTTTTCCTGTGTCAGTTTCTGAGAGTTTGGTCCCATTCTAGTTTATTTCCCTGTTTACAGGAGATAGCATGTGAGCTGAAGCTGACAACTTCATACATTATATTATATGCTCCTTGCTATGCTAAGATGTCCTAGGCACTGGTCTATCATAACTCTAGGCTATCTCTAGGAGCTACAACACCCATGACATGGTCAACATGTCAAATTTGAAAAGGATTTTGTCAAAATTCTTGTGTTGTGAAAATGGAGAGTATATTTTATGAATTTCAAAGTTTCAATTAATTTAAATTGGTTGGATGTGATAGGCTAGAATCACTACAAGGAAAATAACCTCTAGCAGATATTTTTAAGGAACCCCTTATAAAAATACCCCATACATCTGTTTCTAGTGTAGGTTACTAGAGGAGGTTGGCAGGTGGATGGTTTTGCAGATAACTACACATATGTGGTTGTATTTTGTGTTCATTTCCACTGTTTGTATGGTACTAATGAAACTAGTAGAAATTCTACTTTAGAGGTCAGATCACTTCTATTGCAGAATGTGATTATGTTGTTGCTTTTCTAGTGTTTTGTTTCAATTTTTTTGTGATTTATATACAACAAACTCAATAATACTAAAATTATGAAGCTGATTTGTTTCAATAATTAATATACCTTTTGAGATTTTAAAATTTCACTACAAATAACCCAGTTTAGTCTCATTGTCAACTCGTCTCTTGTTTGGGTTCCTTAATGTTCAATGACATGTTTCCAAGACTAAATTCAATGCAAGGCATATTTGAAACTCTAAATATGTCTTCCAGTGTCTTATTAGAAATTATTTCAGTTTTCATTTTGTGTTTTCAAGTTAGATATTGTTTTCAAGTTTTCACATTTATAATTTTATTGCAATGTGGCAAACTGATCAGGGCAGTACAGGAACAACCCCGAGACGGGATGATCATGGAAAGAGGCCAGTGGAAGAACATGTAAAGTGCCAGCATTGCTCTATCTTCAGGTATTTTAGTTATTCACATAATTGAAATAATATTAATTTTGTTCAAATATGCAGACACCTGGCCATGGTAGGCCTGATGATTCCCTCTATGAGGAAGATCTTTCTTCATCCCTATCTCCATTGCTCTTGTTGCGAAAAAAGGCGCGAAAAGCAAGGTCATAATTTGATACTTTGATAGACACGCCTCAAACACCTGAAACAGAAGAGAGGGTAAAAAAACTTATGACCCAGCTAGAAACATATCAGGTAATAATAAAAATTCAAAAGGATATTTTTTTTGTTCTGCATGAGATGAATTGTGATAGTTTGATTTTTTATTTTTACATTGACTAAACTAACAAAAATTCCTTTTGTATGTAGCATTATCTAACACTTGCTGAACCCGATGCTGGTGGTAGTGGGACACAAGGGCAAGATATTGCCCAGCAACCCTCTCATACACCTTCTACTCCTTTAGGTGCCAGCCAAGAAACACACCCTACCCAAGCAGACACCCAGCCAACCACTGAACGTGTTGGCAGTGATGAGGCTGATATGGCCAACTACATTATTGTGTTTCCTGGAGATACACGTGTCAGCTCCACGGGGACCATTAATGGCACGTTGTTGGTGAACGATGAAGGTGTCCCTATAAAGCACGTACAACTCCCAGGTAAGTTTTAATATTTTAACTATTTCATGTACTCTATCTAAAACATATTTTATCATGATTTTTATTTTTAAATTAATGATAATATATTTTTTTTCTGTGTAGGAAACAATGAGTTCTACAGGTTTTTGGAGAGCCATGCGTTGGTAATTTTTGGCCCAACCATACGTACAAGGTGGAATTCCCAGAATTCCAACCTGAAAAAAGAACTTCTAGATTATCTAGAAGCCCTTTTTGGGGTTGGCACATTTGACAGAACATCGGTGGCTCGGGTAACCAACAAATATTTGAAATATACCAGGGACACCTATAGGAAGCAATTTCAATTTAACCCTAGATACGAGCGTCCTCTCACAGTTCCAGAGAGTGAGTGGAGAGCACTCATCCATGATGGAAAAGAGAAAAGGGCAAAGAAAGAAGGAAAAATGCCAACTGGACTCGCAAGGTAAATTACAACTTTAATTCAATAGCTTTAATTTTCTCTATGTCTAAAATAAAAGTGTGCTACGTCATATCTGACTTCAATATTTTGATGATAGGTTGCCTGACACCTCGAAGGCAACCAAAGCTAGGATTGAAAAAAAGGGCCATCACAAGCTAGGCCAGGGTGGCTACTTGAAATTAGCCGCAAGAATTGTAATTAAGTAGCTAAACATATTATAATTAATTGTATCGCCTTCCAACATTTTTGTAATCCTATAAAATATGATTAAAAATACACAATCATATGTAATGTAGGGTGATGACTTCGGAATAGAAACTACAGAGGAAGATAAAAATATCGCTTTCCATTTCGGCTATCAAGCCATAGTTTAACGTCACAGAAGCTTGGGGCAGGTCCCAAGATCCAGAATGCCTAATAAGGTAAAACGTTAACCTTTCAATATGTTTGTTTTCGTCCATAAATTTAATGTCTAACAACTTTGTTTAAATCAGGGGAGCAGCACTGCCGACGAGGAAAATAACCCAGTTGTAGAGCCAGATGTAGATGTTCCTCACGTGCAACCTGATCATTGTAGTGGGGACCAGGCCGAAAATGCTACTATCAGTGAGGGCCGTGATAGTAATTAATTTCCACTTATAATTTTTTCTAATTATACCTTGATGGTTGTCCTTATAACGTTTTTTGTTTAAATGACAGAGAATGTTTCCCTTGAGGATCTTACCACTAGAGAGGAAGACAGGGCAACAGTCCCAACGGCGACAACTGGTGCACCAGGTAAATAATCTCATTGTAATTTTTTTATTAATATTACCGAACTAGTTCAATGATATTTAAAAACTGACAATTAAAATTTAATATTATCTGTTTTTGTAGGCGATGCCCCGTCACTGGATGAGACCAGACATCGTGACTACGCAACTAGGTCAGCAGTGCGGGTCGAAAGGCACGAAACAAGAGTAGAGCACGATGATATTGATGATGTAATTAGGAGCTTTAGAAATAGGAAGAAGAAAAAGAAAATTTGATAATGTAAAATATTGTATTATTATAAGACAAACGTTACCATACTTGGAACGTTTTTTGCATTATATAAAAAACTCATTTATCATACTATTTTTATGTCAAGCACTAATTTCAATGTTTCCTTGTGTACTTTTTGTTGCATTGTTTTTTTATTAGTTATTGAATATATTTTTTTATGCTCATGAAAGTAAAAATGAAATATAGATTGGGTATTGGGGAATTGAGAGTGATGTGAAGTTGGGGGAGGGGCCATAAGAGATTCCACCTTCACGTGGTTGGCCTTGTTTAGTAGAGAATAATTTATTGGATCAATTTAATCTTGGAGCAAACCTCCCTCGATCCAATGTAGCAACAAAAAATTCATTGTTGACTTAGTTGCTACTCTTTCAGATCGTGGGAGGCTTGTTCCAAGTTCATGTGACTCCAATAAATTGTTCTTGAAATGAAGAGGAGCTTATTCAGGTATGTTTTGAAATTTTCAACATATGTTATAACATTATCATAAGAATGCATCTTAGAGTAAAAAATACTACATCAATTACTTGTATTTATTGTATAGATAATGATGGATTTTGATTGACTTGGTAGTGCAGGTACAAATCATCTTGCATCATGAGCAATACAACTTGTCAACCAAGGTCATGTCCAAGATATTTTTGCTTGTGCGCTTGACCAGGTTTGTAATGTCACATTTTGTAAGTTCCTTTACAGTTCATAATTCAATATTAAGCTTGTTCATGATTATTATCTAGGTTTTTTGTATGTGTTTTTTCATCTATTTGATTGTAAGCAACTCTGCATGTTTCCTGTTGTTCACTATGATTTCTCCCATTACCACTCCTAGGATGAATCCAAATTTATTGTTACATAGGTTATTTTATTGTTACTATGATTTCTCCATTTACGATTTCATAGGTTACATCATGTAAAGTTGTCAATCTCAGGTTGGTGATGAGCTTTAGTTCTCCAGATTTGGGGATTTTCTGATATTTTCTCCCTCATGTCATTCCTGCATCACCTCGTTGTTTGAGCATGCCAATTGTCTACCACTTGTACCAATTGTCACATGTCAATCTCTGAGTGGTGCCACATTTCACCTATTTTTGGCCCACTTGACCACCTGAAAAGCTCAAATCCACACACCATGTGTCTTTATCATGGAGTGCCACATGTCCTAGATATTTTAGATGCTAACATCATGCTTCTAATGTGTTATGTCAACCAATCATAGTGGTCCATGTGGCCTTGTGCCATGTCACTAGTCTGGAAGAGAGATTTGAGCCTTTTCTTTTCATGATTTTTCTATTATAATTTTTTTCTTCAGGACGGGAAATCCCTTTTGCAATAGATGGGGATTTTCCCATTTCCCTGGAGTCATCTCCTAGGACACCCTTCAAGCCATCATCCAAGAGGCAATCTGCAACTCTCTGTTGTTGCCCTCTTTCCCTTGAATTATGCACTTCTAGAAGACCAGTTAGGGCACTCTTATAGCCCTCATTCCATTGCTTCATCATTGTATCAACTTCTCCCACAGGTTGCTTCTATTTTTTGTCCACTTAAAGGAAGAAAACACTACCCTAGGGTGAGGTTGCTCCTCAACTATCCCTACCGCACTTATGGACCAACCAGCAATATGAACGTTTCCCTTACTTATGGAGACACCCCCTATGCTACTGCACACTAAATTCCAGGAGCTACTCGCTAAGGAACACTCCTACACTATGCCTAACGACCCTCCAAACAATCCCTCTAACTATTATTGTATCAACCTCCCTTTTTGGTCTTTTAGAAAAAGGTGACCCTCACACCATCAAGCACATAATGCTATCACAAGACTCAAACCCAATCCTACATCTGTTCTCCACAAAATTCTCTTCCAATTCCTTAAAATGTGATTTTTATTTTTTGAATAACTCGGCCCTAGTTAGGGCACCTATCCTTGCTCAAATCCACCCTTCCTCCCACCTGTAAGCCTTCTTCTTTATGTGTTATTGTTGGAGATAGTTGTGGCCTTATTGTGGCTTGTAAGTACCTCTAATGGTCTCGCTACAAGACAATAGCACATTTATATTTGTAAATGAAAATGATCAGACATAACATGGACCTACTTTTCCCCAAGGAATAAGGTTTAGACTTGGACTTCTCCTCCTAGCCATGATAGTCCATGGTGAGTAGAATGGAATGGTTAGAGATGCTTTTCTATTGCGCAACAATTCAGGACCTTGCCTAGTCTTGAAATTTCAATGACATTGGGGCTATGGCAGCCTCCTACTCTGCCTCTTGGGCCTTGGTACTGATGCATACAGTAAAATTGATCATATAAACTAACCAAGCCCTCTACAACCATATTTACAATCTCTTTTGTTCTTGGGAAAAATATACCTCTGGCAGAAACTAAATTATTTATAAGGCTAATTTCTAGTCCTAGAAACATTGTATCATTGAATATGAATGTACTGTCTGCCACCTTATCCAATGGCTGGAGTTTCAAAACTCAATCTATGAATTTTGTAATTAAAAATGGGTTTGGCGAAGTAACCAAGGAAGGAGAGATTATCTCTAGCTAATCAACTGGAATTGTATTCCATAAAGGGCCTACGCAAATTTTTTACCATACAAAAAGTAAAATTAGAATGGGTTGTGGTTCATAGGCCCTATTGGAGGTCATTACTGTAGGTTATAAGACTAAAAGGCTGATAGGGACTTCCTTCGCAATTCTTATGTTTACAACTATTTTATATTTATGAACATATACAAGGGCTGATGTTGAACTGGGTTGTAACTTGTGAACTAATGAGAAGAGGCCACCAAATTTAAACTTTCAAGTAAGGAGAGAACTCTGTAATAGGCGAGAAACAAGTTTGTAGAATTTCCTCTAAGATAGTGTGTGGGGGCAACTGAGGGTGATATAAAACAAATGATGGAGGAGGTTTACAGGAATCCTTTAAAATTGTTGACCGAACCTTGGATTGCAATCGTAGAAAATAATGATGTTGTTGGACAAAAGTGAAATAATGCTTTTAAGCTTTAGGATCAACCTGTACTTGATGTTATCTTTATAATAGAAACATAACAAAAAGTTGCATCAAGAATAGAACATCTACAAAAATTTACAGAGAGTTTTTTGCTTAGTGATTCCTAAATGTTTTAAATTTTTTGCTTAGTTTTCTACCCAAAAAATTGTTGGTTGTTGTTGAAATGTTTCCAAAATTTGTAAAATTTCAAGATGGAACAAAAATCTTGCGCATTTCAAGAAACTGATAAAACATTTTAGAAAGACAGAATGTCACCAAAACACTTTTTCAACATTTCAAAGTAGTGACACACCGGAATCTGTTTCTGATTTGGCAAACAACATTTCAGGGGTCCTCCTGGAGTGCTTTTAGTTACTTAGCTTGGATGCCATCAACAAAGACAAACTGTGCTATAACCAGAAAAATGTGTATGAATTGAGCATGACTCCATATTCTGGGCATAGTTGGGACTAATAATTGGATTGATATATGAAGTTTGTTGGTTTGGGGCATCCTTAATTGAAAGAATCACGAAGTCTTGTTGGCTATATAATTTTGTCAACTATTATTGGCATAGTTTTTTCAATCACAACACCATTTATCTCTATCATCAGTTTTTATAGCAATTCAATCATATGATTATTCTCAAATAAGAAAAAAATTATAATCCAATACCTTAGTTACCTTTCCTTCATTAGACTTCCATTTCTTCTATTACTCACTCTCATCTACTTGTATAACAAACAATGTTTGTTGGCTTGGAATTCAAACCATCGTCCACATAAGCATCCAATAAATGTGTTGAAGTCTACCACTGGCATTTCAATCCCCTGTTACAGAAACTATCTTACCTGAGATGACTAGTACTCCCCAAGTCATTTATATACTAACCAAAGGCTCAATGACAGAGAAGTATAGAACTTCTTAACGGAGGTGATCGGTCTCTCATTTCCAGAAATATATTCCACCTCAGGGGTTTAGGCTTGGGCCAAGGGCCACATTTGCTTAAACTATAAGAGCTTCTATCTCATCCAATATTGCATGTTAATGACCAATGTGTCATCCAACTGAACTCAAAGCTGCTAGTTTTATTGTTGCAATTCAATTGTCCCGCTCCACTTTGAGTAGATGGTATCTGATCTCATCACCTATGACTTGGAAGGTTCACAGAAAAACCTATGATGGTACTCCATTAACATCTATGGAAGTGAATGCTAGATTTCAAAACTATAAGAGCGTCTATCTCATCCAATATAGCATGTTTATCACCAATGTGCCATCCCACTAAACTAAAAGCTACTAGTTTCATTGTTGCAATTCAATTGTCCCACTCCACTTTGAGCAGATGGTGTCTGATCTCACCACCTATGACTCGAAATGTTCACTGCAAATCATATGATGGTACTCCATTAATATCTATGGAAGTGAATGCTTGCTAATGCAAAGGCACTGTAGGGATCATCCAATCAAGAGGGTGGGCAGTGTGAACAGAGTGTTCAGATAAACTTAGGAATCACTTAGTTTTCTGCAGAAATGACCAAGTTATTCATACGAGACTATATGAGTGAGTGCTTGGTCATTTCTCATATAGTCAGTGCTTAGTTTTCTCTAAGCACTATTAGAGAGTTGATCATTTCTGTACTAGTCTCATCATTTCTGTTATATGATCGGCAGCCTTAGCTGGTGATCGGATGCAAGGTTTTGAGGCCTATTTGGCATAAGACTGTTGCTATTTTAGGACAGAAAATGGAAACCATTTTCATTAGTTAGTATATCCGCTTCTCCAATGTGATACTCATCAAATTAAGAAACAGTGATGCCAAACTATATGGCCACCAACACCCAAATCACCTTTTCTTTGCCATCCCACATCTTTCTCCTCCACTTCACAATAATAATAATAATAATAATAAATTAATGATGCAGAACTTTCAATATTTAACACTTCCGTTGTGCCACTCTGCAAAAACTACTCTTCTCTTTTTACACCTAAGTTTTCATGCTCAGATGTATTTATTTAAAATTAAAATAGACCCAAATTCACACAACAACCCTTCAATACATTAATCCTTTCCTTTTCTCGAACCCACTGGAGCTTGAATCGATTAGTTCACTGATTGCTGAGGTGAGACTTAACATACCCAAAAACAATTTCTAAATTTCGTTCGGAGTGATCCCATTACAATTGAAATTTCTCTCTTTTCATTAACCCGACATCGTCTTGGGATTTTTTATTCCAATGCCGTTTGACCACATATTGATAAGAATTTAAGCTTCTAAGCTATAGGATAAACCACCTATTGTGTTGAAACATTTCCATGAGCATGTTTATAAATATTAAGAATGGTGTTGACCTAACAAAGAATCTCTCAGGAATTAATTACGTCTGAAACTAAGAATGTAAAGGCCAGCTTGACTACAAGTGTTTCCTTTGAGTTGAGTCCCCTGCATGACATCCTTCCCTCCATTGCGAAGAATACAACAAGCTAATCTCGAGATATGAATGCCTATGATTTTTTTTGGAAATGCAGTTCCATAAAATGCATCTCATCTCGTCTTCAAAGTTAAGCAAATCTTAACTGCTATCTGCAAACTGTTCTGGTTCTGTCCCCTTAGATTAATTGTTAATCATTGTTTTGCTTTCTTTGTTTTTTATTTTTCCGTTTAGAATGAAATTCCTCCATTTGACTCAAAATTAGCTCATCATCATCACCCCAAAATTATTTTTCACTTGAGGAGATAAGGCCTTCCAGATGTGCAAACACCGCTTCAACAAAAGCTTGAATTATTGTTTCCCCAAAACCCACAAATTATCTCATAGTAATGTTATCTCGTCAGTAGTAAGAGAATGATCCCTTAAGATAGAATATGTTGGATCCTCAAATGAAATTGAAGTAACTAAGCTAAGGACTTCCAAAGGATTATCTGACCAAACAAAAATCTGAAGCAAGGCCTATCTTTCGTATTGTTGCAAGTCCTTCTTGATGTTGCTCCTTTTTAAACATACAACGTTGGTTGAGTTTGGTTCTTGCTGAACATGCCTTTTTTAGGTTACACTGCCTGTAAATTCTAATCTGTTAAATTTGGGGTTTTGCCAGTGTAAGATGGGCATTACATAAATGTGTGCGAGTTTTCTATACCTCTCGAAAATGAATTCTTTAATGTCCCAAATCTGAAAATGGATGCCCTTCCATGTCTTAGGACTAATACTTGGATATGTCTCTTTGCTTGATATGGAAACCTTCAATCTCAAAATGAATCATCTCATTCTTATTTGTGGGTATGGACTGTCATATGGACAAGGGTTTTCTTCTGTCATATTTTTATAGTGTTCTTTCATATTTATGCCCATGTCATGTTCCTACAATGCGAAATGTTTGTTTTTTCATTCCTGTTTTCTTTTAGTTATTATAAATTGTATTTACTCTGGTTTGATACACGTTTCCAATTCTTGCAGAAAAGGCACTGTTTGGAGAAAAGGAGTGGTATTTCTTCACTCCCGGGGACAGGAAGTATCCAAATGGTTCTCGCCCCAACAGGGCTGCTAGCTCAGGATACTGGAAAGCCATAGGTACAAATAAACCCATCACTGCTAAGGGCAACAACAGGCGTGTTGGAATCAAGAAGGCTCTGGTTTTCTATGTCAGAAAAGCACCTAAAGGAAACAAGACTAATTGGATTATGCATGAATACCGCCTTGCTAATGTCAATAGATCTTTAAAGAAGAAGGGCAGCTTAAGGGTAAGCTATTGTTCATGTGTATTGTCTTCTATGCATATTCCTGTGTGTCAATAGATAGTGTAGGTGTTGTTTGGTTTAAAACACCTGTTAGGCTGGATTCCATTGTGGCCTAGTCGTGACAGGGCCCAAGTCAGCTAGACTCATCACTCTAGGGAATAAATCTATTTGGGAAACAGGGGTTTATCATTTAAGTTATAAAATCAAGGGTTTTCTCACAATTAGATCACGATGAATTGATGCTACAATGATATCATAATGAGTTTGTGGATAAAGTCTGACTGTGGATATCATAAGGAGACTCTGCCCACAAATGTTATAAAAAAAAGCTCAGGCAGAGCTCTTCAACTAGAGGGGCTCAGTGATGAGATAACTTGGATTGCAGATATCATTTTCATTGTTGAACTCCACTACTACTAGAACTGGAAGATTAGATGATCGATTCGTGGGAAGCACAGTTACTCTGGCATGGCTCAAGTAAGGTTAAATTCCTTTTCTGTTTTCGCAAAGTTTCCTCTGCTACGGAAAATGTAATTATATTAATTTTTTTCCATCTATATATGGATTGGATCTAATTAAATGTAAACCCTTGCTACAGTGGTTATTCGAATGGGTTAGAATGTGCATTGTTATTTGTTTCTTTAGAAATACATGCATTACCGCTACACGAAATCTTTGCATTAATTTTGAAATGTTGAGATCTTTACAATGATGTTGCCTCTGCTTGGTGGTGTCTCTGAGATTGAGTTCATCCAAAGGCAATGGATGTGCATCAGTGGTCGATTGCTCTTTTCTAGTACTGTAATCCAAATCCTCTAGCATGCAAATAGGTGCCGCAGGAATTATATCTAGGATTGATCGTTTTTTTCTCACCTTCACTTTAGGCTTGGAAAACTTTGTCCCAGATTTTTTTAGCATTTGACTCACTTGATAGACAGTGATCTATGTGGGAATTTAAGGCTATATTGGATGTAGATGATAAATATCTACAAACAGGACAAACCTTTGGTATCATGGCCTCTGGAAGAGATCTCGGATTCCCAAATTCTTCATTCTTCCCAGGATCTTCCTTGCTCTTCTCGAAAGTTTGGATCTGCCTTGTAGGCTCCTGCCTCTTCTACACTGCTTGAATTGGAGCACCTCCATTATGATATCAAATCATCCGCTACTATGAAATGACACAGGTCTCAGATGCTTTGATAGACTTGCCTTTTGGGCACTTCACTGCGAACCAAGTTTTAAAATGTCACAACCCACTTGATATTTATCCCTAGCAAAAGTGTCACATGTGAAGATCAGGCTTTTCATGAAGCGAATAACTTGGTAAAGAGAATTTTTTATTACTTATGTATTCGGCCCAACAATATATATTTTTATGCACTATCATTTTTAACCATGTGCTAAAAAACACACAAAAAACTATTTTTTTAGTGAAATTTGAGTTCGCAAGAATCTATGCCAGTCAAAATCTAGACCTTGCTCCCAGATTACTAGTAAAAGGTTGTACTCATATTTCATGCAAGTAATGGAATGCCTTTTTCGTTGTTTTATCTTGTCTTATTCGAACTTCCAAGTCTAGCATCAATTATTGTCTTATGCTTCAGAAAAACAGTATTATGCTTTAGAGAAGTGTATCTACTTCTTATTATACTTCTTAACTTCCAAGTCTAGCATCAATGATTATTTTGTGCTTCACACATAATCTAGTTTTCATTATACTCCTTGAAATATTTTTTATTAGTTGAATGAGACAAACTTAAAAGGAGTAAGCTAATATATTAGCAAAAGGATTTTTGTCACAAATCTAAGATTCTTATAGGAATTCAGTGGAAATTTCAGGCATCACTTGAATAATCTTCAGTGTCCGCAAATTTTGACATCCAGAGAGAAGTTTGTTACAAAATTAGGCAGCTCCTACTTGAAAACATGTTGATGTTGATGCGTAGCAATCTCCTTCATTTATAGCCATGTTGAGTCTTAACATATATTAGTAAGGAGTATTATATTAGTTCACACCTGTAATACTCACAAAGGGAACTCAAACAAACCATCATCTCTCCAAAACAGTGACTAAGATTTTCACAGTTGGTTTCTTCAGATTTATTGATGCCACAATACCTTTTCTCTTTCAGATTACTTCAAATTCACCGAATGCTTTCAAGCGATTGTCATTATGAATTATTCAAAACAGGTTTTAACATACGACAAGGATTTATATGCACTAGATTTGGATAGTTTAACTATCACTTCGCACATTTCTAGGAGTTTATATGCCAAGAACTATTGCATTTTTAATCAGGCTGTTGGAAAATTTTGTTTCATATTTTGACATTATTAATGCCAACCTTGACTTGCGACTCTTCGAAATGAAGATTCAAACAGTTGAGTAATGTGGTTATTAAGGGACAAGAGTCAGATTATACATGTATCAAGGTAGGCTTGATCCAGATGAACTCCACCTGCAGATTACAGATGTCTATCAACACTTGTATCCTTCAATAGTGTAGTTTTCAATACCATCTCATTCAATCTTTTGGTGTTAAAGAGTCAAGATCAATAAAAATGCATGAATCTTTCTCGGACTACTTATATTGTCAAATCATCAACTCTAAACCTTTGAACACCATGCAAACAAAATTGAGCACTTGGTCACTGGATTAAAATTTCTCGCATGGCTACATTGTGTATAAGCTTCTCTTACCCCAAACATCTCCCACAATCCCCCATGAATAGAAAACAATGGAAATGGTTTGCATCCCTCTTATTTGACAATTTCTAAGCTAACTTTATGGAACTATTCTAGTTACCATAAACATATCTTGGTTGATGGGGTAAAAACCCATAGTCCCGGTTCTTCTCTCATTTTCAAACCTCAAGTTGTGTATAGATGCCTTCAAAATTCATTCCCAAATTCAATTCTAGGAAAATTTACAATACTGATGCAGAAGCACTTTTCAATAGTTGACTGGTTACAAACCCAACCAACCCAGAAATTCAATCTAAACGTAGAAGTTTCACTTTTTAATATCTATAAGAAAACCATCCTTATGAAATTCTGAATCAAGTATTCGAATTTCTTTTACACTTCAATTTGATTCTTGGGTTTCGCACTTACCAGTTCTCCTTAATCTCGCTCTTCGAATTTTATTAAAATTTCAATATGATAATGGTCACGGCTTAAAATATTGCACTCTCCATAAATCATCATTATAAAACCATAGAATTAACTCCGCTTTATAACTTTTGAAATTAGGATAATTTCAAAATTATAAAACCTTATAAAAGTTATTGCGCCTAACTTTTCCTTAAGGCCCAATTGAAACCTTCGCCATATTTAACCTTCCATGCACTGATATAAAATAAGGCCTAAACAATCAAACCAACATCCCATTCTTTCATTCCGAAGGGCTGACTTTGGTGATCACATTTCATTCGAATCTTATAAACTTCAACCTTGAATTAAGTCAAAGTGTCAACACATATCGCTCGGGCCCGCATGTTAACATCCCTTTCACATCCGATGGCTGGTGAAGTGCCGCGTTGGTTTGGATGATCCAACGGACATCGTGCGTTATCGTGTATAATTTGGCTCCAAATTTTAATGTCCCAAAAGAACGCGACATACGTGGTTTTTGAAATCTACCTATCGCCACGTGGCAGACATCCTATGGGATCTTGTTTTTTTTCACCATACTGCTTACCACTCTTGGCCTTGCTCAATACTGCTGGTATCATTCTCCAACCTGCGTTCACTATTCAACTTCACAATTCCACCTCACCAGTTGCTCACGATTCTGCTTCATCATGCGACTTAACCATTTCGCCTTCCATTCTTCAGCGTTGGTTATTCAACATAACTCTTCCCGTTAACTCCACCTTTGTTACCTGTGATTCCAATGGGAAATCACTGTTCCCATTTCATAATTTAACCGCCTATGATTCCGCTTCAAATCCCACGCCTTCGCCTCGTTTATACATAGCTCCTCTGCCAAACACCGTCCCTTTAAACCTGAACAGAGTCAAACAATAGATCTCGTCTCTCATCGACCTTCTCTGAATGGGTCACGCTTTCAAATGTTCTAATAAAAATTTTCATCTCAAAGAAACATTTTTCATACCCTTCCAACGCATTCACTCTTCATATCTTTCACAAGACTGACAGAAATTGTGTTATTTCAAAACACTGGTTCGCCTCTTATGCCCTAATCTCGTGATGACTCCAGGTCATATACTGTACTCACACAGTGGGTTTAAAATATCAATTTAGCCCCACAGTGTCATCAATTCATTAGTGATCGATGACGAAATTTGTCCAACGCAGCTTAGCCAATCTCCTCAACAGTATATGAAAAATGTATTATATTCAAACTTAAACACACATGATCAGTATTAATGCTATCTCATTGATCAATACCGATTTGTCAATTATACACATAGCTTCCTTTAAAATCCATATCATAGGTTCTTATCACTCCGGTTTTCGCACATTCTCATCACAGAACATATATGCAGGCTCTAAATATAAATTACAGGGTCTTACTCCTATCCAACTTATGAGGATTCAAAGCCTTCTCCATACAGAATTTTAACCAAAAAACACACATATAATGCTGGAATATTTTCTTCATTTACACAGTGAAGTTACTTACAAAATGTTGGCCAGATCTTTGATCACTTGGCCCTTCTGCACCCCTACTCTGCCTCCTTGGCTTTCTAACCCTATGCAAGTCTCTACTTCTACAGGTCTCTCCACAGAGACTTATTTAAACAACTAACAGAAATTGTTTCATATTCCCTCAACGCTCAATAAAACTCTTCAATTCCTACAGTCCTAATTTTAGCCTAACCCTATGACAGAAGAAATGGATTGTCTCTTCCTATGCCCACTAATCATCTGGGCAGTTACATTTTCCTCTCTAATTAACTAAAAATAAATCAACTATGAATAATTACATCGGGAAATAAAAACATGAGACCCCCCTCTATATTTATTTATGTACAAGGTTGTTTCGAGCCTAATGCCCCTACATCATTGGTTCATTGGGGATCTTGGTTATAATGAATTTGATGTCTTTGCAGCCTTCAAATTTCTTAGAGCACATGGACTTGTGGTAAGTGTGTTTGTCATTTTCTAAGTTGTTTTTTAGAGGGGAACAAACAAATAATATATCATCTAAACCTAGAATAAATGTGTAAAAGAAGCCCAACTTTATAGAGATATTGAAAAGCAGTGAGAGTAACATCTATCTTGCATCTCACTTTTTATCTAGAAAAAAGATTCTTTGAAGTAATTGATTTAGTCAAGCTATGGATAGCAGTGCCATTTTAGTCTATGTTTATTTGCAAATATGTGTGGTGTTTTCTACAGTCATCTTGTTCTCTATGGCTCCTTCTTTCGTTTTTTTTTTGTAACTTGTTTCAATATTCTAAACTGAGAAATCAATGCAACTGGTTATAATCTTACTGGTTAAATGAACTTTTAAAGCATTATATTGGCAGAAGTTTCTTTATATGAACAAGTCTGAATGTTTTTTTTGTCTCTCCTGTTGAACATATAGGTGAATAAGTTAACGCGATTTGTGAGGTTATATTACTTACTTTTCTGAGGTTTTTGACTGGTCCTTCGTCTATTATCCATTGCATAGGATCTTGTATTTTCTTTAGCTTCATAGAATTGGATTTTATCTTAGCCATTAATTTAGTCGGCCAAATCATGGTTAAGTGGTAAGAACTTGTACTAGGCTGGATCTCTATAAATTTGACATTTCCATAACAGAATTTTGACATTGAGGAATGTTAAGACCCCTCCACTTTCAAGTTTCACTATGCCTCTTTCATGAATTTGTAAGACCCACAAATGCAACTTCTTTTACCAACTTAAAAACTTGTCAAATACCTTGAACAACCATTGTTTTAAGAGTCTTTCCCCCTCATAGGCTATTAGTTTCTCATTGAGATTGAATAAGAAAATGTATGATAAACATCTCATACCTTCAAGTTGATTACTTAAATGATTGTAGATTCCTCTTCAAGATTGTGATCATGGAACGACGATAAACTAAATTTTTCTCCTCAACCATCATTGCTTTAGCTTTGTTGTCATAATTTATGAGATATTGAAAGTCTTCATTACTCTATTTTCCTTCTAGTTTGAATTGAGATGACATCCTTCATACTCTCATCTAGTACTTAATATGGTATTCTTGGTCTTCAAGCTCCATACCTACATAGTCCAGACTCCATCCTAGAACTCCATTTGCTTTTTCCAAGTTTTCTTCATACTTGGGTCAATGTTCTTCTCCCTTATGGTTTCTCAAAGGTCCTTCAAGCCAAGACATAGGTTTTAGATGGATCAAGAATTCTATTTCTTGGCATATGACAGAATACTAGCTACTCTTTCATGTATTATTACTCTTACTATATGGCAGACTGGAGAGTCACAAGTACAAAAAGGTGTGTACATCAATCAAGGCCCTTATGTAATTTTTGTATTAACTGAAATATATATGTGTGTGGTGGGGGAAAGGGGATTGAAGTAATTTTTGTATTAACTGAAATATATATGTGTGTGGTGGGGGAAAGGGGATTGAAGTAGAAATATGTTGATATCTGGATTGCCCTTTCCATATTTTCACACAGTGACAAAATTATGGTATATTCTTTCCTGTGAAGAGTTTTTAACTTGTAAATATTTCAGGGATTGAATTTTTCAAGACATAAGATGGAAAAATAGAGGAGGAGGCTGATAGCCACAGGCCAAGTGGATTTGAAATAGTATTCCCTGCAATGCTGAAAGAAGCTAAAGCCTTAGGTCTGGATCTACCTTATGATTTCAAACCAATAAATAATAGCCTTACTATTGTTTATTATTTCGCAGGATTCGCAGGATTAATTTGATTCTATGGTCAGGTCTCTGAAAAAACCAATTAAACACTTAAATAGTCAAGATCTGGAAGACAGGCTTTACCCCCACCATAAATTGCTGAAAAACCGACCTTCAGTTCAGCTTGTTGTGCTCAAGACGAGGGTGGATTTGCATGATCAGTTGAATGAAAATGAATCAGATATTCGAGATGTTTTTGAGGGTAGATCCATAAGCCCCGTAGATGAAGATCCCATTGCTGCAGAATTTATGTCTGCGCTGAAGCACAAGTATAGTTTTGTATCGAAATACAAATCAGAGGAAAACTATACCAAGTCTAAATCAACTAAATCCAGTTCTAGTGCTCTTGAACTTACCGAATTAAAGCCAGAAGCAGGATTTAAAATATCTAATGGGAATGGGTATGGCATTTCCCATATTGGATTGGATGTCCAGAGCTCTGCAATAGGCCCTGGACCCGATCGTAATGAACCCCAACTTCAATGTGATGAAAATATGGACTTTGATGATCAGGAAAACAAGCCAGAGCATTTTGGCAATATTGAAGAAACTGAAGAGGTTTCCTTTGATCGATTGAATCAACTCAGCCATAAGAAATCTACTGCAGGTTGGTTTGAATCAGAATGAGAATCAATTTTTCTTGCCCATGATGATGGATGTTTCTCTTTTCATGATATAGAAAATTCAGAGGTGTGAAGGTTTTAATTATTGTACTTAATTTTGGGGTTTATGGGTGTTATAATTTATACATTTTGGGATTTTCTATTATAAATAGGGAAAATCCTAGGGGTTAGATTATTCTCATGGTTTAAATTTCTATATTTGAAACAAAATTCACCAATTTCTATTTAAAAAAATGATTTACCTAAATATTTGATGTAGTTTAAATAGGATGCAGTTCATTTCAAAAATTGTTGAAATTTTATAGAAAATATGATTGGGATTTCAAGAATATTTATGCACTCTTTAAATTTTCCCTTAACATAAAGGGCAGTTGATGTATGAGTAATACTCATTATTGTTTTTTTCCAATCTCCAAGAGAAGGCTGAATATAAAGCTCCATATGGGCTTACCCCAAACATGTGGGGTGATTGCTGGTTGATCAGAGCCACTGGTTCAAATGGCCACTCTGGTAAATATGTTGTGGCAACATCTGCAGGTTGTACAGTGGACTCAAGTTTATGTACATGGTACTTTTATAATAAATAAATTATGGCATTCCATATTGAATCAAATGCCTTCACTTCAAAATCCAGCACCATCTCTCCAGTTTTGGCAGAGAGGGATGTCTCGGGGAGAAATTTTGGCTTTGCAAATGTTGTGCTAGAGAATCAACATTGGTGGTATAGGCCATGTGGGCCTCTTATGGTATCTACTGCTAGTTTTCAAAAGACAGTTAATATTTATGATATTCGTGATGGAGATCCTGTGATTTCAATGTGTTTGTTTTGAAAGTTTAGGTTTCATAGTAAATCATCAATGGGCTATGAAATAAGGAACATTGAAATCTTGGATACATGTTTCATGCCAAAATCAGTTGTATCTTCCATAAATACACAATCTTGGACCACTCTGTATAAATTTTCTTCTCAGACAATACCACATCTCCAACATTATACAGGTGGTGTTCTTACATGCATAGCAAAGGCATCTTTTTGGAAATCATTTTATAAGTCACTAGATATTGTGGGTACAAGGATCTAGGGTCTCCACATGTAACTGTGTTGCCCGGAGACTCACTCTGCCTATCCTTAAATTTGTAAACATAGTAGTATGCCAATGCTTCTTTCATTTCGTATGCATAAGACGATTTTTCGTCAAAGTCCATAATTGTTTTTAAGTTTTATCCATCCTAGTTTTGTTGTGAATGCACAGTTTTTTGGCTCAACATAGATCTATTATATCTTTGTACTTTTCCTTTACTAACTATTTGAAATTTCTAGTTATATTTAGAGGTGTCTTTTAAGGGATGAGGGGAATTACTTGGATTTAGTGTTTCCCACTCTCAGTAGAGGCTTACAGTAAACTATGACACATTGCGATGTATATCAATGGGAGTTGGGGCAGCAACAAAATCAATTTCATGCTTCAGTATATTTATTCTTCTTGGAAAGCTTTCAGCTAACAAAAAAAATGGAATGAAACACGCAACCAGTCCCCTTCCTTTTATTGGACCACCTGCATTCCTTTTATGAGAGCATCTACAAGCTAAAGTTACTATAAGTGGTCAAAAGTGAGTTTGTTTAGTTGGAAAAGTCCAACTATTCTTAGCCCTCAACAATTTTTAAATACTTCATAGGCATGTTAACCCCTCCTAGATTGTGTTGCATAAGTGGGTTTTGCAGAATTTTATGCACTTAGGGTTAGACTCAAATTTGATGTAATTAGGATTATATTCAAGTGTTGGCCAAATTGGTAAAAATGATACTCAGCCATAGCTGAAAGGCAGTAATATGCAGTGGAGTCATTCTATGAAATGATTCAATTTGGCATGTGAATCTCACATCTAAGGGCCATTAAAATCCCATGGATGGAGACTGATCAGGATTCAAAATTGCTGTTACTATTAGTGGAGTTGGGTATGGCACAAGTACAATAAAAATATTGGCAACAATAGTAACATCATAGATTCAGAATCTTAATCTCTATATTAAATGAGCATTAGAATGTAACTTGATTTCAGTGAAATCTCTAATAGGTTTGTTCTAAATCAGACCTGAAATGCTCACTTGTAAAGATGTTTGAGGCTTGAGGTTGTGCGACACTGAAACAATTGAATTTTTGAGTACATGATGACATTAGGTCATTGTGAAACTGAATATATGCTACTTCGGTATGAAGATTGATTGCACAAACTGTGTTTTCTAAATAATGTTTCCAATGAAACCTGAAATGGCTCTTGTTACACTGAAAACATATGTCATCTTTAATATACTATCAATTTGAGTGACAAGGGTAGCTAAACCACATGAAAATGCTCCGAAGATGTTACAGATTCATGGAAGCTCTGGAAATTTAGCCCCTCACTATGTTATCTACCAAAAACAAAGCTAAGAAATGCCCCTTGATTGATATCAATTTTAAGTACATGGATCATGTCTCATACATCTATGTGAAAGGTAGAATCTACTTCTATCATAGTATTTTGATGTCAGGCTTAGAAGGTTGTTAACATCTTAATATTTATTTGCGGTTCATATAAGCCTAATGTTTATGTGCCCAATGCGTTCCTTTTATATTGATGGACCTTCTAACAATAACAAATATAGATCAACTCAAAATATGGAGTAATTTTTGGCCTTGGTATATAAGCATTCATGGCTTTATTCCAAACACGAACAAATATTAAACCAAATATAGCCGTCGGTAAAACAATCCACACAGAAATTTTCATTTTTTTTTTAAATTTAACTATCCGTAGGTATATCGACACTCTATAACCATCGGTCTTGCAACACCCAGCAACAAAGCGTCGATCTTGCGATGTCCTAGAAACGTCGGTCTTGTGACGCACTGCAACAAAAACGTCAATCTTGCGACGCTTAGAAAGCATTGGTATTGTGACACCATAAAAGCGTGGTTAGCAAACGTCGGTCTTGCGACGCCTTGCGACAAAAACATTGTCTTGCGACGCCTTGCGACAAAAACGTTGGTCTTGTGATGCTTTGAAAGCGTCAGTACTGCAACACCTTAAAAACATGGTTAGCAAAAACATCGGTCTTGCGATGCTTTGAAAGCGTCGGTATTGCGACACCTTAAAAGCACGGTTAGCCATAGAGTATTGTGATGCTTTGAAAGCATCAGTATTGTGACACTTTGTAAGTGTCGGTATTGCGACGCTTTGAAAACATCGGTATTGCGACACTTCGTAAGCGTCGGTATTGCGATGCTTTGAAAGCGTCGGTATTGCGAGACTTTGGAAAATGTTGGAAGAGCGACGGTTGTTTGGAAACATCGGCAAAAGTGTCGGTATTGCAACACTTTGGCAAAGCATTGGAATTGGAAGTGGCTAACCATGTTTTTTCCAACCTCTAATTGTCGCTCTTGCGATGACTATGTGTCGGAATAGCGAAGAAGTGGCCGTCAGAAATTGGGCCAAATTTTCTAGTGGATCCAAGTGTCCATTTGACATCTACATGAATGGAAACATGTCTTGCCTATTTTTGGAAAGTTATTGATTGAAAAACAACCTACATTTCATCTATAAATTGAACATAGATCTAAGTGTTTGAGAAGGAATAATTTGAGTAGAGAAATGTTGGAGGATTTTCAGTTAAGAGCTAGATTTGTGAAGCTGCTGCTGGAGAGATTTATACTGTGATGAGGCTTGGGAACTTTGTTGGAAGGTCACTTCAAATCAGTCACTAGGTTGTAACCTCTCCTTCTATCATCAATAAAGAGTACTTCTTATTTTTCCCTACATGCATCTGTATTAACTTTAATTTTCCATATTGTAAGATCTTGGTTGATGAATGTAGTTTATGATTTAATGATTTAGCTAACTAGCTTGAATAGATATCTATATTATTGCATCTTCTGTTGTTTCAGTGTTCTTTCTTACAGGAAGCATTTAGCTCACAAACCGCTTGAATTTGAAGCTGCAATAGAAGCGACAGTAGGAGCCATTTGGAAGCGACTGAACAAGTAAGCCTCTAATCCTCTCTGTATATATGTTTTGAGTTAGGAGAAAAAGTAGTATAGTCTTTCACCTGTTGTTATAGACTAGCACCTGTCTAGGGAAACATAATTTATCCGTAGATTACAATTCTGGCCCAACACTAGATCTCTACATTGTGTTAGATCGGAAGCGTGTGACTTACCTTTTTATGATGGAACAGGGAATTTTATCATATTTTTGACGAATTTGAGAAAAAGGTACCTGTGGACCAGAGATACGAAGCTTTTTACTTCGCATTAAGGTCTACTCTAGCCCGATGGTGGGGCGCACAAAGGGAAGGTTTTGGAGGATGAAAGGATTTTTACATGTTGATAAGGCTGATATTTGGTCAACTTGATATGAAGATCACAGAGAAGTATGATGGTTAGAAGGATCCTCATGAGCACTTTACTCGCTGGACTGAAGCTTGGGGCACTGAACCTCAGCCAGAATGGGTGCACATGTTCTTTCATTCCTTGGATACAATACCCCACCAATGGTATCTTGAAACAGAGTTGTGCCATGGAACTGTATATTGGAATTAGATGATAGATGGGTTATTATTAACATATAGCTTCGCTGAAGGTTGGGAGTGCATTAATGAGGTGTTGATCAGTGGTTATCTTTGATGTCAACCCAAGCAGCACCAAGGGCTACCCAAATATTGCATGGAAATTTTGACCTACAAAATTGCTATATTTTGGGTCAAGAATGATTTTGATGGTTTCTACTTGTTGGGATGTTTCCGTTGATATATGGCACACCACGTAATTCTTCACGGTTTGAGAGATATTCATGTTTGAAGTTTGTAACCCTAGTTAGTGGGATAAAACCCCATGGGGTTGTGGCATGGGTCATTGAAAATTCAATAATTAATAATTTTTAAGCTTTGGAAATCCCTCGCACATTCACTTGTTGAAGCCCCTCTCAACCTAAGCATTTATATAAATTGTGATCCTCATATCCTCCTTATGTAGGGATTTTGCTACCTGAAATAGGTCATCATGGAATTTTCACTCTAAATTTGTTTCTACAAAGGTTCAGAAGCTAAAATTTGTATGAGGCGATGCTGAAATCTTGAGGAAGCTCCTATAAAAGTTTCAAGTTAGGTTGCGCAATATTTTCGGAGATATGATCTGTGAAAGACAGTGTTTTTACAGGCTCCTGAACTTCATCTCAAAGAAGTGACCTTGGGAAATTGTCATAACTCTCTCTCTCTGAGTATCAAATTGGAATTCTGTAAATAATGATAGATAGTGCACATAATTTAGTTTTCGTTGTATCAATTTCAGAGCCGAATGAAGTAACAGTGACACGTTGCATGTCGTACATGTTCGCTCTACCAAAACAATCCATAAGTAGGTCATTTTGAGAGATTGGGCATAAATCTCCCTTGAAGAAACCAAATTGGATCAGACCTATGGCATTGGAAAGAAGACTCAAAGTGCTACTACAAAACTGAAAATCACATATTGGTAAGCTAAAATAACAGAGATACACAAGATTCAATATCGAGATCCTAGAAGGCAAGAAAAAGCTAGATCATGTGTTGTCAAGTGCTACAAAGGAATATAATTTCTAAGGCAGCAAAGCAAAGCAAGGTGCAACAGAGGGTAACATGACAAGAGTAGCAATCAAGGTGCAGAACAATAGCAAAAAGTTCAGCACATGAAGCCTTCAAGTGGGTAGCACTGCATACAGTCATTGTAAAGGTATCATTGTACTAAGTCATTGTAAATGAATCATTGTAAAAATTGTACAAGTGTCTATCTGTCAAGAGTTGAAGAGGGGGTGTCGGGAGGCCTAGGATCATCATTAGGTGGTTGTGTCATAGTTGGGGTTATGGTCTAGTGTGTCTTCTTCTTCTACATCATTCTATATCATTGTAAAGTGGACCATTTTCCATGGTATGGGAGTCCATTCTTGTTTTATTCTTCTATAGGGTGGTAGGATGGCACAAGGGTGAGTTGTAGCTCATTGGATGTTGGGGCATCCGTTCAGTTGACTACTGAAGAATATCAGGTGTTGTAGCATCCATCGAGTGGGATCTGGAGAAGAATGCTGATGCAGGGGCATTAGACACTAGCCGGCAATGTAGGAGGTTTGTCCACATGTTGTGGCTAGTAGGGGTCGAAAATATTTGAATTGTAACAGCTAGGTGTCAATACCTCAGCTAACTATATCATTTAGATCAGTTAGAGTCATAGAAGTCGAATAGTTCAGTTAGTCTATCTGTCATATTTCAGTTAGTTGAATTATTTTAATTAGGCTGTTGATTTTCTAAAACGATCCTCACAGAGGAACCAAACAGACAAATGTTCATGTATATAAATGTAATCCCTCGGATGTATATGGAGGAGAGAGCAGAGGAGAAGGAAGAAAAGGGAGAAACAGATTCTGCGATCAAATCTGTGTGTTCACAATTGCTTCCAATTAAATAATTTAAGTGCGCATTGCCATAGAATCGTTTTGAGTCCTTAATTGTGAAGAAATTGTTTGATTGCGAGGTGATTGAGATATGTGCATGCGTAATTGAACTACTGTATAAATTCCACATATATTGTCTATTGTTTTCTCAAAATTTACCCGAACAACCCTGTGAATTGAACCCGCGCAGGCGAGGCCTATGTAGAGGATCCACGGTCGCGAACATAGTTTAAATAGGAAAACCCCGCTGAATAAAGAGATAATCTATTCATTGTTAATTAGAATCCTGGCCCGAGGCTAGACCTGAGTTAGTGAACACAGAGGCTAACGTAACCCGATTTAAACCCGTGGTCAGTGACTGTTCAAAACCATGAGCGGATTTGCAGAGGAGGATTGCCCATATCGCACCGCTTTTGCAGAGTAGGCGGTATTTTCTGAATGCGAGCGATTCCATTTAGGGTTCGACATGTGTCGAGGTGGACCCCTGGAAAAACACCGTTCAAAGCACACCATCGCACGTTATCATTCGATTAGGGGAGCCGAGCGATATTGCCAAGAACCGTTGATTTGGGAAGGGGCCATCGGACGGTGGTCATTGGATAAAGATGCGCGGAGGATAACTGGTACAGGGCGTGCGTCTGATTGGACCATTCATCATAGAGGTGGGGCCCGGAGCCACGGTTTATTATAAGCCATTTTTTTAAAAGGCGTGGAGTATTAATATAAGGTTCGGGGATATAAATAAAATTGCAGAGGTTGTGGATAACGTTTATTTATCAAATTCCACGAATTTGATAAATAAATTTCTAAAGAAAATATAAGTAGACCACGTGGAGTCAAAGGACGGGGTTTGACAAGGAAAACGACGACAAGGTCATGGCTACAGTGACCATCTCTCCTCAGGGGTGACTTCAGTTGTGATGCGTCAATTGTGGTATTGGAGCCATTGTATTAAGATTGTTTTTGTAGAAAGCTGACATGGCAATCCGAATTGGTAGAGGTGATGGCAGAAGGAGACTTGTTGCCAACGCAGAGGTGTTGGAGATTTTGCAGAGGTTTGAAGCCAGAGTGGATGCCATGGAGCGAAGATAGACCAGAGATCTTGAAGACATCAGTGAACCTGAAACAGAAGAAGCTGAAGAAAATGTTGAGATTCCTCCTGGCATGAGGCTCCTTAGAACTGTTATGGGGCTGCAGTTAAGCCCAGAATTGAAGTGTCGAGTTATGCAGGGGGACTGAATCCAGAGGAACTGGTGGACTAGATTAATGAAATGAACAAGTGCTTCGATTATGAAGAAATAAGTGAAGATAAAAAGGTCAAGTTTGTAGTGACAAAACTGAAGGGACATGCTGCACTTTGGTGGGATGGAGTGTAGGTAGAAAGGAGGAGAGTTGGCAAGCAACCTATCAAGAGCTGGACCAGAATGATGGCTAAATTAAAAGGTAAATTCTTGCCTAGTGATTATCAGCTGACATTGTATAAGCAAATGCAGAACCTGAGACAGAGGTTGCTGACAGTAAAAGAATACAGAGAGGAATTTTACAGAGTAAGCATAAGGGCTGCGAAATTCCAAGACACACCAGAGAAGACTACCAGATATGTGAATGGTATCAAGCTGGAGATCCAAGATGAGATTGGTCTTCTGTCTCCTAAGACAGTGGAATATGCCTACCAGATGGCCTTGAAAGCAGAGGATAAACTCCTGAGGAAACAGTCTGCCAAGAAGAGAGGTAATTTCCGTAGAAAGGGAAGTCAGGGTGGTAGAGGAAAGCCTACTACACACAGGGATGGAGCTAACAGTAGCTCACCTCAGAATGCATCTATAGAGGATGATGCAAGGGTCATAAGGGGTTCTCACAGAGGAAAAAGGAAGAGGAGGCAGAGACAGAGGCAGAGGTAGAGAGTTGAGGTGTTATAGATGTCAGCAAGTGGGACATAAGCACTATGAGTGCCCAAAGAATGTGGGTGCTGGTTCGAGAAATGTTGTTGTTGCCCAGGCTGGAGAAGAGGCAGAAATTGAAGAAGAAATTCTTCCAGAGAGGAGAGATTCCTTGGTGGTAAATAAAGTCCTGTTAAAGAAAGCTAAAGAGGTCACTGAGCCTGCACAAAGGAAGACTTTGTTTAGGAGCATATGCAAAGTCAAAGGGAAATGTTGCCAACTAGTCATTGATAGTGGCAACACAGACAACCTGGTTTCCACTGAGGTGATAGAGAAGCTGAAGTTGAAGACAAGGGAGCATCCAACTCCCTACAGGTTGTCCTGGTTGCATAAAGGGCATCAGCTGGTTGTAAAGGAACAGTGTGAGATAGAGCTGCAAATGGGAAAATACAAAGATAAGGTCTTGTGTGATGTAATTCCCATGGATGTGTGTCATATACTGCTGGGTAGACCTTGGCAGTTTGACAGAGCAGTAGTGCATGATGGCAAGAAGAACACTTACAATTTCTTCAAAGATGGGGTACACCATACATTGATACCCATGGAAGAAGGAGAGCCATCCAGCAGAGTGATTGATCCAAAGACCTTGTTGCTGAGCGGAAAGGAATATTTGCAGCAGATAGAAGAAGAAGAGGTAAATTTTTCTCTATTTTGCAAACCTAAAGTAGTTCTAACTTCTACAAAAATTTCTGATTTTCCTGTAGAAATAGAAGAGATGTTAGACAATTGTTGTGACATTGTTGTGGATGATTTACCTGATGAGCTGCCACCTGTGAGAAAGATCAGCCATCAGATATACTTTATCCCTGGTTCAAATCTTCCAAATAAGGCAGCCTACAGAATGACTCCCAAGGAAAATGAGGAAATTAGGAGACAAGTACAAGAGTTGGTGGACAAGGGGCTAACCAGAGAAAGTTTGAGCCCATGTGCAGTGCCAGCAGTATTGAGCCCAAAGAAAGATGGAGGCTGGAGGATGTGTATTGATTCTAGAGAAATCAATAAGATCACAATCAGGTACAGATTCCCTTTGCCCAGAATTGAGGATTTAATGGATTGTTTGAGTGGTGCTAAATATTTCTCAAAGATAGATTTAAAGAGTGGATACCATCAGATTAGAATAAGAGAGGGTGATGAGTGGAAAAATGCCTTTAAAACAAATGAAGGATTGTATGAATGGATGGTAATGCCTTTTGGGTTGTCAAATGCACCTAGCACTTTTATGAGACTTATGAATGAAGTATTGAAAGAATTCATTGGTAAATTTGTGATAGTGTATCTGGATGATATACTAGTTTTCAGTAGAACTAAAGAAGAACATTTAAGGCATCTTAATCATGTCTTGAAGAAGCTGCACCAAGAGAAACTACTGATAAATTTGAATAAATGCTCATTCATGAAGGAAGATTTGGTGTATTTTGGTTTTGTTGTTTCTACAGAAGGATTCAAGATGGACCGGGAAAAGGTTAAGGCAATTGTGGAGTGGCCTTCACCCAGGAATGTTTTTGAGGTAAGAAGTTTCCATGGACTTGCTAGTTTTTATAGAAATTTTATAAGAAAATTCAGTAAGATCAATGCACCCATAATTGAGACAATAAATAAGAGAAAACAACCATTTAAGTGGACTGCTGAAGCAGAAATAAACTTTAAAGTGTTGAAGCAGAAGATAACGGAGAAGCCTGTTTTGATTCTGTCTTATTTTACTAAACCATTCCAAGTAAAATGTGATGCCAGTGGAGAGGCCATTGGAGCTGTGTTGAGTCAAGATGATAGGCCTGTGGCATATTTCAGTGAAAAGATGAATGACACCAGAAGAAATTATTCCTCTTATGATAAGGAATTCTATGCAATTGTTCAGGCACTAAAGAAATGGAGACATTACTTGATGTCCAGGGAATTTGTATTGTATTCTGACAATCATGCTTTGTAGTATATTGTACAGTAGCCCAAGTTGAAACATAAGCATGCTAAATGGGTTGAGTATCTCCAAGGTTGTAATTTTTTTTTGAAACATATAAGTGGCCAAGCCAATAAAGTAGTTGATGCTTTGAGTAGGAGGCACATGCTTGTTCAAGAAACAAATTTTGAAGTTGTAGGATTTGATTTTCTCAAGGAATTTATAAAACAGATCCAGATTTTAAAGAAGCATTTGAGGCATGTAGTAACCCTATACTAACAGATAGAAGCCAGTGGCTAGATTATTTCCTACAGGAGGACTTGTTATTCAGAAGAAGCCAATTGTGTGTACCAAGATGTTCCATGAGGGAAAATTTGATCAAAGAAAATCATAGTGGTGGACTTGCTGGACACTTTGGTACTGATAAGACTTATGAGCAGCTGAGTCACTTCTATTACTGGCCCAATATGAGAGCAAAAGTGGAAAATTTTGTGAATAATTGCAAAATCTGTCAATATGCCAAAGGAAGGAGCCAGAATGAAGTATTGTACACTCCCTTGCCTATTCCAGACAGGCCTTGGGACATGGTGAGTATGGATTTTGTTCTAGGATTTCCCAAGACTCAGAGAGGGAATGATGCAGTCTTTGTTGTAGTGGACAGATTCTCCAAAATGGCACATTTTATTCCATGCTATAAAACTAGTGATGCCACCCATGTTGCTAACTTGTTTTTCAAGGAAGTTGTTAGATTGCATGGACTGCCCAAGAGTATTATTTCAGACAGAGACACCAGATTTGTGGGTCATTTTTGGAGGACACTGTGGAAGAAACTTGGTACTAAACTGAGTTTCAGCTCAGCTTATCATCCCCAGACTGATGGACAAACAGAGGTGGTGAATAGGAGTATGAGAAATTTGTTGAGAAGTCTTGCAGGAGAGCATCCCAAGCAGTGGGATCATATTTTTCCCCAAGAAAAATATGCATATAATGACTCACCAAACAGAAGCACAGGGCAGAGTCTATTTCATATTGTTTATGGAATGCACCCCAGAGGAATATCAGAGTTAAGAAATCTAGGAAAGGCAGAGCTAAGAAGTGTTGATGGTGAGGAATTTGCTTCAGAGATCCAAGCCATATATGAACAAGTGAAACAACAACTACAAGGCAGCAGCATCAAATACAAAATCAGAGTAGACTTGAGCAGAAAAGAAGTTCATTTTGAAGTAGGAGATCAGGTTTTGGCACATCTAAGAAAAGAGAGACTCCCAAAGAAGCAGTATAATAAACTGAAGTTTAAAAATATTGGGCCATGAAATATACTTAGGAAGTTTTCTACAAATGCTTATGAGATTGAATTACCTCCTGATGTTGGAATATCTCCCATTTTTAATGTTGCGAATTTGTACAAGTATGAAGATGATGGTGCAGAAGAAAGATCAGCAGACAAGGGACAGATTGAGTGGAAAGAGCAGCTACCTCCAACATAGCCATTACAACCAGAGAAGATATTGGACAAAAGAGTGTTCAAAAGGACTAGAGGACAAGAGTACTTTCAGTACTTAATCAAATGGAAGGACAAGCTAGAGGAAGATGCCACTTGGATGACTGAAGGAATGTTGCAAAAGATAGGCAGATCAGTGGAAGGGCTCATGGATAGGAGCCCATGAAGAAGACTACCCTTGGGAGTCTAATGCAGGGGCATTAGACACTAGCCAACAATGTAGGAGGTTTTTCCATATGTTGTGGCTAGTAGGGGTCGAAAATATTTGAATTGTAACAGCTAGGTGTCAATACCTCAGCTGACTGTATCATTTAGATCAGTTAGAGTCGTAGAAGTCGAATAATTCAGTTAGTCTATCTGTCATATTTTAGTTATTTTAATTATTTTAATTAGGCTGTTGATTTTCTAAAACGGTCCTCACAGAGGAACCGAACAGACAAATGTTCATGTATATAAATGTAATCCCTCGGATGTATATGGAGGAGAGAGAAGAGGAGAAGGAAGGGAGAAAGAGATTATGCGATCAAATCTGTGTGTTCACAATTGCTTCTAATTAAATAATTTCAGTGCGCATTGCCATAGAGTCGTTTTAAGTCCTTAATTGTGAAGAAATTGTTTGATTGTGAGGTGATTGAGATCTGTGCATGCATAATTGAAATATTGTATAAATTTCACATATATCTGTCTATTTTTTTTTCAAAATTTACCCGAACAACCCTGTGAATTGAACCCGCGCAGGCAAGGCCTGTGTAGAGGATCCACGGTCGCGAACACAGTTTAAATAGGAAAACCCCGCTAAATAAAGAGATAATCTGTTCATTGTTAATTAGAATCCTGGCCCGAGGCTAGACCTGAGTTAGTGAACACAGAGGATAGCGTAACCCAATTTAAACCTGTGGTCAATCACTGTTCAAAACCGTGAGCGGATTTGCGGAGGCGGATTGCCCATATCACACCGCTTTTGTGGAGTAGGTGGTATTTTCTGAACGCAAGCGATTCCACTCAGGGTTCGACATGTGGCGAGGTGGACCCCCGGAAAACCACCATTCAAAGCGTGCCATCGCACGTTATCGTTTGACCAGGGGAGCCGAGCGATATTGCCGAGAACCGTTGATTTGGGAAGGAGCCATCGGACGGTGGTCGTTGGATAAATATGCATGGAGGATAACTGGTACGGGGCATGCGTCTGATTGGACCATTCATTGTAGAGGTGGGGCCCGGAGCCACGGTTTATTATAAGCCATTTGTTTAAAAGGCGTGGAGTATTAATATAAGGTTCGGGGATATAAATAAAATTGCAGAGGTTGTGGATAACGTTTATTTATAAAATTCCACGAATTTTATAAATAAATTTCCGAGGAAAATATAAGTATACCACGTGGAGTCAAAGGACGAGGTTTGACAAGGAAAACGACGACAGGGTCATGGCTACAGTGACCATCTCTCCTCAGGGGTGACTTCAGTTGTGTTGCGTCAAATGCTTTTCTATATTCTAGGAAGTTGGAGCTTTATTTTGAAAGGGAGTTGAATATTAAAGAATTATTAGAAAAAAATTCTAGTGGTTTTTGTCCCGGAGAGGGTTTCCTCCTTAAAAATTATGTGCATTTGTGTTCCTTTTGTTTATTGCTATCATTGTACAAACACTGATAATAATTGAATATTAACTGATTCTCTAATTGAAAGGAATACTGATTCACCCCCCCTCTCAATATTTCCAACAATTGGTATCAAAACTTGGTTCCTTTAATAGCAGTTTAACAGCTCGAAGGAGGTCATGGAGCATATCAAGAATGGTGTACCTCTGTTCAATGAAAATAATTATGCACTCTGGAAAGGAAGAATGGAGGTCTATATCTTGGCGCAAGGTAACGAAGTATGGGACACTATTCAAAATGGATTTACATCAACCATAGATGAACAAGGTAAGAAGACTTTGGTAAATGATGCAAAAGAAAATAATATTATTATCAGTGGACTTATTGAATCTACTTATCATAAGGTGTTGGGTTGTAAAACTGCCAAAAATGTATGGGAAAAGCTTGAGAATATATATGCAAGTGACTCAAATGTAAAAGAAGAAAAGCTTCAAATCTATAGAGCAAAATTTGAGCAACTCAGAATGAAGGAAGATGGCAACATTGTTGCATACTTCCAATACATTGATGAAATAACCAATACTCTGGAAGGATTGGGAGAGCCAGTTGACGAGAAGACTATTATATGAAATATTCTTAGAACGTTACCAGGGAGATTCAACCAAAAGGTATCAGTCTTAGAATACAGTGAAAATCTGGAAAAACTTAGCAAAGAGGAATTACATGGAGTTCTCACGGCATATGAAATGAGACTTGATGAAGAAGAGGGTACTTCACATCTAGAAACTTCGTTCGTTGCATCTAAGAAAACCAATAAGGACAAACAACCTTCAATTTAAAAGATATGCACCTACAAGTGTGAAGAAAAGGGAGATGATGTAGAAGGTCTGTCAGATGAAGAATATGATTAATTTACAAGAAAACTAAAAATTGGTAAGCGAAAATTCAAAGGTAAACTTCCATTGATATGTTTCGGTTGTGGTGAGGTTGGACATTTCGTAGCAAAATGTTTGAACAGAAGTGATGGCAACTCAAAAGGAAAGAAAGGCTTTAATAAATTCAACAAGAAAGAAAAAAAGGAAGGATCCAAAAGGAACTTTCTCTCTAAAGAAGAAAGCTCATCATCCGATGAATACAGTGACAGTGAAGAAGAAGCCAATTAGAGAGTATTTTTTATGGCCAATCACAATAAACAAGAGGTATAAAAAAACGAATAAGAAGGGTTTACCATAGAATAATTTTCTAAGGAGGCAATCATGCTTACAAAAGATCTCAAGGCTAAAAAGATCTGTTCCAATACTCTTGAAGAACAAGTTCAAGGTCTCAAAATTGAAGTTGAAGAACACAAACTTATTAACGAGTCACTTCAAAAGAAGTTGGAAGAAAGAAACCAAGAAAGGGAAGCACTAGAAGCCAAAGTAGTCTCGCTGCGTAAGGAAGTGAAGAAGGGAAAAATTGTCCAAAACTATGCCAACAGCTCAAGGGAATTGGAAGAACTCATCAACAATCAACGATATTACAACAACAGAACTGGCCTCAGTTACAAAGAAGAAGAAGCAGGACCTTCTACAACAAAATACAAAGAACCTATGAGATCTAACATGTATGTAGACTTCATTGGACAAGATTTGCAAGAACATCCTTGGAAGATGATTCCTCAATGAAGATTTCCATCCAGGTACCAACATATTTTTCATGGCTATTGTTATTCATGTGGAAAATTTGGTCATAAAGCTATAGAATGCCGCATGTACCCTAGGAAGCAATACAATTCCAGGAGATCTTTCAAATATGAACCTCCCAGGGCTCAACGAAACATCAATAGATTTGAACATTTAAAAAATAATATGGAATGTTACAAATGTCAGAACTTTGGACACATAGCTAGAGACTGCGGACTTGAAAATCCTCGAGAAGAATCTTCGAAGCCATAGAACAAATGAACATGGAAGAAGAAGAAGAAGAATTGTGCTCTCGCTCTCAAGGATAAAAACAACAATGATGTGTGGTATGTTGATAGCAGTTTCTCAACGCATATGATTGGAGATAGAAGGAAATTTTTATCTCTGAAAGAGAAGAAGGATGGAACCATATCCTTTGGAAACGATGGATCTTCAAATTTTATAGGATCAGGTACCATCACTCTCGAAAGAAAAGATGTTATAGCCAAGAATGTTTTATTGGTTGAAAACATAAATCACAATTTGCTCAGTGTTGGACAAATGTGTGATCAAGGACACACAATTCTATTCAACTCCACAAAATGTGAAATCAGGAAAGGCAAGTATGGTAAAATTATGGCTACAGCAATTCAAGCTCAAAATAAATCAATAAAAATCCTGAAAACCAAGAATAAATCAGTGCCTATGTCAACAAATACATATCTGGGCTATGTAAATTATATCTTACAGGTGTGAAAGGGTCTAAATCACAAGAGGGGATCCCATTTGACCAAGTCAAACAGCGTAGTCTAGATGCATTAAACCTCTTTGAGGGACAGTGCAGTTCTAGAAGGAGCTTCTAAATGTGAAAGGCTAAACCAATGAAGTGGTTTAGGGTTTTGCCAAGACTCCAATATTATAAGAGAAGGAGGAGAGCAACAAGCAAAGGTTTTTGATGTTATTTTGAATTTGTGGTTTCTTGAGCAACTTGAGTTCTCTTGGCTGGTTAGCCAAAGGGAAGAGGGTTTCCTGTTTAGGAATCCTCTCTCCTTCCATGGAGTATCTCCTTGGAGGAGGTTGTGTTGAATTTCTCCACTATCTGGCATTTTGGCCAAGCTTCTTCTTGCATCTACAGCACAATCCTATTTAGGGCTGAATTGTTATGTGAGCTTCAACAAGTGGAGATTATATCTCTTCAGATCTAGGGAGTTCTAGCACCCCTTGTCACTGGGAAACTCATCTATCCCATTGATAAGCTGGTTTTATACTCATTTGGCTTCAGATCTACATCTTGGCAATAGGCCAAACCCATTCCAGAAGAGGCAGCATAGTATTTTCCTCAAAACTGTGTTATTTGCAGATCTACAGTTGTTGGGTGCTTTGCTTGTATTTTGGAGGAGAGATCTGCAGTGTTGGGATTCTTCCTTCACTGAGGTGATCCATAGATTGGCCAACCAATATATGTTATGTTTCATATCTGATCTGCTATGTACTGGTATTATTTATAATTTCTGAATCATTCTGCAGATCTGAAGTTTTAGATCTCAAATCTACTCCCGATGTTTCATGTTTTGAGAAAATCCCCAAGGGGAATGTATAGATCAGATTTTATTGTGCATGGATCTGTATTAGATCTATATTTTTATGTACTTACCTGATATATATCTAAAGAATCAATAAAATGTTGTTATGCAGTCTTTCTACATGGTTGTAGCACCTTTTCCTTGAGAATTTCTTCTGTATTCTTTCACTTTTCTTCTGTAAAGTGTATGATTTATTCCCCTGATGTTATTTTTCAATATTCATACCTTATTTCAGTCATACCCTTCAGAAAATCACGCTCACATGCTTCAGTAAACTTCTGCATAAATCTAGTCTTGGGAAATCAGGGTTTTCTAGCCTAGTTAGGAAAGGATGAACTATTTAACGTAACAAAACTTTTTTTTTTTTGCTTAAATTAGATATGGGAGTCCCTCATAACCCTATATATCATATCCAACCAATTTCCCATCTTATTTTTACGCATATATCTGAATACACACGTTTTAGGGCCTAAATCCTCACTTTTCCCCACATTTTTCCTTATAAAACATTGTATAACTTTTTTGCTGTATATTTTACTGAATTTTAAGTGTATTTACATATTTATGAAGCATATTTATGTATATACACATTATTAATAACTCATATTATTCCCAATCTATAGCTATTCCTGAAAAAGGAACATTACAGTGGTATCAGAGCAAGATCTTTGGCTCAACCTGTGGCTTCAAGCAAAAGTGTTGATTCCCTGAAGGAGGAGTATTTAAAAATCTATAGACAGAGTCTGCAAATGGCCAGGTAGCCTCTAGATCTCATCCTTTTTTCAAAGGTGACATATCCAGTAAATGCCCTTGCAGTCAATCTCTGGAATAGAATTTTGATATCCTTGGAAATGGAACTTCAAAATGGTATTCCAGCAAGGATAAAGGTCAGAATGATGAATAATATGGTTTTATTCTCATCAGCTTTCATATCTAATAATAACCTCTCCAAGGAGGTTCAACAAGAATAATAAAGGAGAAGCAGTGAAACTCCTAGAAACTTCGAAGAGAAGAAAGATATTTTGATCAGATCTACAAGATCTATACATGAGGAAAATTCTGAATCCTCATCTCATGGATATGTGCACTCAGCCATATCACCTAAGCTTCAAGATTCTGTCAGTAATTTCTTCATGAAGAGGAATAAAGAAGGTGTGAGTTTGTTTGATGCCTTGCCTAGGGCAAGATCTCCTTTGAATGAAGGGAACTCTTCTCAAGAAGGAAGCATGGAGATTCCTCCTTCACTAGATGACCAAGATCTAAGGTCTCTTGTTGATGATGAGGCAATTTCAGTTATTGGAGAGGAGGAGAAGATAGGAGGTCATAACGCAGTGACAGCAAAAACACCTCAAACACCTCATGAAGATGAAGCTGGAGCACTTGCTCCAAGAGAAGAAACTCTTGCACACTTGCAAGGAGTTCCACAAGATCTCACACATAGAGTTCTTGAGCAGCATGTACCATCATTGTCAAATGATGAGATCTTGATGATAGAAGAAGGAAGAGAGGAGGAAGATCATCTCAAAAAGAAGAGCATATACCCTTCTTTGTTTCAAGGGTTGGAAGACCAAAGAAGGCAAGAGGATCCATGCAGCAATGGTAGGGGAAAATTTGTCCGCATACATTCACATTATTCTCTATGCTTTGATGCCTCTTTGCAAGGAGGCATTCCACCAGGAAGACCTCCTGATTGGAGGAAAAATAAAGTGTTCTCTCAACTATGGGCAGCATTTTCATACTTGGCTAATGAAGGAGCCTTGGGAGAAGCAAGCACAGCGCAGAGGATCTTTCATGAATTCAGAAAAGAGGTAAGAAATTTTCTGAATAGGACATTGTTATCTTCCATTCATTCATCTGTGCTGAGGAATGAAAGATTAGAAATATATGGTGGTATGGATATGAGGATACATGGAAAAATTTTGTGTCATGAATTTGGAAAGTAGTAGGGAACTATAACAAAACATGTGAGAATTGATATACAAGACTTAGCCACTGATAATGGTTATTTTCTATACAGGAAAAGGAGAAAACGAAGGATTGTCGTTCCAAAGGAAAGGACAAAGTTGAGATAACTGCTGTCCCTCTGGACGAGAACCGAACGCAAACAAAGATAAACAGATCAAAGCACATCGGCTCGGAAAAGAAGGAGAAGACACCAGCTCAGCGCAAAAGAAAAGACAGGATGAAGAGTTAAACAGTTTGGCGAATCCCTCAAGATCTTCGATCATGAGGGATCGCTGCTTTATTTACCTTGTCACTTGGACATCTCCGCCGTCGTCTTTATATAAAGAGACAGCACTGTTAGTTTGAAAAGGGAGAGATATAGAGATGAAGGATACGCTTTTATGTAATTTCTGTAAAACATCAGCTTTGATTATTAAGTTTCGTTGAGAACTGGTTCAATGTATTTTTGACCGATGCATTAATGAAAGTTTGGTGATTATTTCATCTCTGCGACTGGATTAACCTCAAGCGGTGTATCCTTGGAGGCTAAGGGCCCGGCCCCGAAGGACACTTGCTTCTGTACCATTACGGCTTTATTTCTGTGTGGTTTGTTTATCATAGTTATTTAGTAATTCGGTATGTTTTATAAGTTCATATTACATGCTCTGTTAAAGATTGAATCATTGAAGTTTTTGCAGATAGAATTGTGTGTTGACTCTGCATCAAGTTATTAATCTTTTCAAGAGTTCATTGCATGTTCTTACTGTTATGTTACAGAGCTGTTATATTAAACGTTCGTGTTGTGTGCGTTTCTAATTCATCAGTACTATTCCAGAATTCATTAATCGTTATTGATGTTCCTTTAGTGTGATTTGTGTGAATTGCCTTTGGAGTGAAAGAATGTTATTTGATTGCAAAGAGTATATTTGAGTTAATAGATTGAGTTTGGTTATAACCCGCGGGACTTAGTTATTCAATTGTTGTTCCATTTTAGACTTGCTGTTCTATTCCAGAATTGCTGTTCAATCCTTTATTCGCTTTGCTGTTCCATTTACTTGCAATTGTTGGTTTGGTGTGAGAGATGGTCTAAGGCTGTAGTGAGCATTGGCAGTCACTGTCTAGCTCCCAGGCTCGTGATCCATGCTCTAGTTTCCTTTCCATCAGTTTCCGAAGGGATGGGTTATCACTGTCGAACCCTTGACTGATAAGCTGTTGAGTTTTCTGAGTGTGTGATTTATTCTTTGAAGTAATTTAGTTACAAGCAAGCATCCGTTTACTCTTGTATTTCTTATGCATTGTACTACTAGCATTACTCTGACAAATGATAGCCTCGGATTGAGTCACTCTTTGTAATAACAAAACGCTCCCGGATTGACATATTAATGTGAGGTAATTAGAGGTGAAAGAGACCCTTTTTATAGCTCTACATTTTGGCGCCGTTGCCGGGGAAAGAGTGTAGCCATTTGTCTTTCTCAGAGTAGTGTACGAGCCTGCTAGGGAGGAGTTGGATCCTAAAAACGGAAGGTAAGAACCTACGTGCGGAGCATGTAAAAACCCTGCTCCACTATCCGCTTTCCTAACAGATTTGTTTTTGCTTTGTTTGAATAGAAGTTGGTAGTTCATTTTTTTGAGTGCATGACTAAGCAGAAAAGACCAGAAAAGAATATCAAACCCCCATCCAAACCTGAAAAAGCTAAGGGGCCGGTGACCCTTGGCCGAACGACCTTCATAGACGAAATCTATAAGAAAACAGAATCTCAGTCATTAGTAGGCCTCAAGAAAAACATTTCTAAACCGCCTACTAGTTCCCTTCAGGCCACAGGATCACCATCTGTAGCCTGCACTGAGGTGCATAGTCAAACTGAAGAGCAGGACTTTCAAGAAATTGAAAATTCTACTCCGGAATTATTGCAAGAAGGGAACTCTAGCAACTTTTGTGAGGGAGAAGGAGAAACAGGGGAAACCAAGGAACCAAAATCCCCTAGTGAGACAAATCAGCCATTAGATAGCCCAGATAAGGGGAGTGCTGCGAAAGTCATTATTGAAGGAATTCAATCTCCTCAGACACCTGGTATTCCCATTATTCCAGATAAAGGAAGCGTTGTTAAAAAGATCCCTGTCAAAACCGTTCCCACTCAACCTAGGAATACCCTCCTAGATATCCCAGAAGGTTATTGGCATATATTCGATTCCATGGCTCAAAACCAACCAAACGCTCAAAACCAGCCAAATACTCAAACCTCTACATTACAATATCCTATAGTGGATTCTGCAGCAAATGCACCCATGAAAGCTATCCCTCTTCGGCATATCCCTACATTCCACGGACTCACATCAGAAGATCCGGATGCATTCTTATTCGAATTCGATGTGTTATGTAGGGGGTACGATTACACCACCGATCCCCAAAAATTGAAATTATTTCCCTCTACATTAAAAGGGGCTGCTTTAAGATGGTTTATGGGGCTAGGTGGTGGGGTGATCAACAATTGGGATCAAATGAAAGAATCCTTCTTAAAAAAATATCAGGATTATTGTAGGTCTAGAGAATTAAAAGACGAAATATTTCAAATGACAACCAGACCAAATGAAACATTAGAGGAGTATGTGGAACGTTTTCAGTATAATCTACAAAGATCTCCTTATGCATCGCTACCTTTACCTGATAATGTGTTAAAAACTGCATTAATGAGGGGCATGAAGGAACAATGGATTGAAACATTAAACATTATGGGCAAAGGGGATATTTATCAAGAGAGTTTTACTGACATCCTTGACTTATGTATCAGGAGTTCGAGAGGCAGCACAAGAATAAAACCGACAAAATATGATCGGTTTGCAAGAGATAACAAAGTATCAGCAGAAGGAGTAACACGTGCAGAAATTGGAAATTTATTAGAAAATTTTAAAACTGACATTATGGGGACACTAACTACACAACTTGATATTGTGCAGGCTAAACAGAAGCAGCTGGAGGCAGAACAGAATTTGGCAATCTTCTGCCCCCGATGCAGAAAAAAACATAGCCACAAGGAGTGTCCATTGGATAAAGTCCAAACATGTGCCATCTGTACAAAAGATCACCTTACGGAGAGCTGCCCTTCACTTCTTGGATTGAAAGCGGTATATAAGGAAGCAGACGAGGAACCAGAATCGGTGAATTCGATCAACCAGCGCCGCCCGTGGCAGCCGAGACAACCTGGTATGTTTCCAGACCCAACCTCTTTCTTTCAAAACCCACAATATAATGCTCAACAATATGGTATGTGGCAAAATCAATCTCAACCCCCATTTACAAACTGGTCACCATAATCGTTTCCTTCTTCAAATCCATGGCCGAATCAAACAAGCCAAACTGGTTGGCCGAATTTCCCTTACACTCCACCATATTGGCAAAATGGCCCATACCCTTCACAGTGGATTCCCTCTACTTCGCAAAGTTCACCCTGGCAGACAAGCTGGCAAAGACCGATGTACCACCCAGTTGGAACCATTCCACTCCCTCAACCTACTTTGCCAGCTTTACAACAAAACCCCCAGTCTAACCTGAGGCCGCAACTCCCAGCCCAACCCGATCCCAACCCAAATAACAGACAGGTCCAATCTATCCAAATCATAGAATCACCAGAAACAGGACCTGACTTGAGGGAGTGCAATGACCTTCAGTTAAAATCTGGACGTATAATTGAACTGAGGGAGATAAAACAGTTCATATTGAAGATCAGTTACCCAGAGAACATCAGTCACAACAGGAGGATGTAAATAAGCAACAAACTCATAATCAAGCAACCACATCCTCTCCTCCGTTCCCAGAACGATTAGCCATACCTCGAGCCATACAATATCCTGACTTTGACATTCTGGGAGAATTACAAAATCTGTACATAAAAATTCCATTCCTCCAAGCCATTCAAGACATTCCCATATACGCAAAAACTATAAAAGAATTGTGCATAAAGAAACCAAGGAGGAATATAACAAATAATCCAAGAGTCCGAGTAGTCGGTACTTTATCTGATCTATTGTCGGGAAGAGAAACACGCCTTAAATATGAAGACCCGGGGAACCCAATTATAACTGTTCAAATTTATGGTCAGACCCTATCTAATGCCTTAGTTGATCTAGGGGCTGCAATTAATATTTTAACAACCACAACTTGCCAAAAGCTCGGCATTACATCTGTAGAACCCACCTCTACTCTGTTGGAATTGGCTGATCGATCTGTGGTTAGACTAGAGGGTACTCTGCATGATGTCATGGTCTCTGTAGAATCCTGGGAGTATCCAACCGATTTCCTGATAATTAATCCAAAAACCCGACTTGATGGACATCCACTAATTTTAGGTAGGCCTTGGCTTGCCACTGCCGATGCCTACATTGGCTGTCGACAGGGAAATATGACCATAACCAGAGGACCGAATAGAAAAAATTTAGTTCTATATCCTCCAGCACAGCCAAGTGTCACAATGATTAAAACTAATAAACACCCTGTATCATACCTTACTGATAACATCAGATCTCCATTAACTATACAAGAGGCACTCGATTTCAAAGATCAAACAGAAGACGATGCCATTAATAATTTCATTACTCAAACTGAACCTCGTATACAGTGTCACATGATAGAAGCAGCGTTTGATAATGACTTGGAAGAAGATCCCTTGAAAGATATTCATGACCAAACGATACCTGTTACTTCTGTTGCAAATAGTAAAACTGTGGAAATTGCACCGGGGAAAACTTTAAACATCAATGCTAATCTCACACCTGAACAAGAAACAAAGCTCATCCATCTGTTAACAAAATATCAAGAAGCATTTGCATGGGACTACCCTGATATGAAAGGAATCGATCCGCAATTATGTACACACCACATTTATATAGAAAAAGATGCCAGACCTGTGCGTCAGCCGCAAAGGAGACTTAATCCCCATCTAAAAGATGTCGTAAAAACCGAACTTCAGAAGCTTTTAGATGTGAATTTTATCTACCCTATTTCTGATAGTAAATGGGTCTCTCCGCTTGTGGTGGTACCAAAAAAGAACGGGAAATGGAGAATTTGTGTGGATTATAGGGAACTAAACAAGGCAACACAGAAGGATCATTTTCCTCTTCCTTTCATAGATCAAGTATTGGATACTTTAGCAGGGAAGAAATTCTTTTCTTTCCTGGATGGCTTCAGTGGATACAATCAGATTCAGATTGCCCCTGAAGACCAGGATAAAACTACTTTTACTTGTCCCTGGGGAACATTTGCCTATCGAGTTTTACCTTTTGGCCTATGTAATGCTCCTGCCACATTTCGGAGGGCTATCCTTAGTATTTTTGCAGATTTAATAAATGATGGACTTGAAGTTTACATGGATGACTTTACACCATATGGAGATGATTTTGATCCAGCTCTAGACACCCTAGAAAAAGTCCTACAACGCTGCATTGTTACCAGGCTTTGCTTAAGCAACGAAAAATGTTTCTTGATGATGACTGAAGGACTTATTCTAGGACATTATGTTTCGGCAGCCGGCATTCAGGTAGACCCGGCCAAAATCCAAATACTTTTGCTTATTCCCACTCCTACTACTCAAACAGAGGTACGCAGTTTTCTTGGATTTTTAGGTTATTATAGACGATTCATAGAGCATTATTCACACATTGCTGCTCCTTTATATGCACTGACTGGTAACGTTGATTTCCTTTGGACAGACAAATGTGACCATGCTATCGAGGATCTAAAGAAGCTTGTATCCACAGCCCCAGTCCTTCGAGGACCAAACTGGGACCTACCATTCCAGATATCATCTGATGCCTCAGATACAGCCATTGGCGCAGTCCTTGGGGAGGAAGAGGATAAAAAACCATATGCTATCTATTACATCAGCAAAAATTTATCCCCTGCTGAATTGAATTACACTGTTACTGAAAAAGAATTCCTAGCTGTAATACATGCTGTCAATAAATTTAGACATTATATTACGGGCTATCCTGTTATCTTGTATACAGACCATTCTGCTATAAAATATTTAGCAAATAAGCCTGTCACAAATGCCAGAGTAACTCGATGGTTAATCTTATTGCAGGAATTCGACATCACAATCAAGGACCGGCCTGGCAAAGAAAACCCTGTAGCCGATTTTCTTTCAAGAATACCAAAATCAAGCGATGCAGCAGCAGTTGAAGATCAATTTCCGGATGAGCACCTGTTTGTTGTTGCCGTTCAAACACCCTGGTATGCTGATGTTGCCAACTACCTCGCAGTAGGTAAACTACCAAAACATTTAACTCCTAATGAGCGCAAGCAGATTATTCAGAAAAGTTCTCGATTCTCGTGGATTGGGGGCTATTTGTTTCACACAGGAGCAGACATGCATATTAGGCGATGTGTTAGAGAGGATGAAATCTTTGACATCCTAAAAGCCTGTCACGATGGACCGTGTGGGGGGCACTTCGCTGAGCGTAGGACTGGACATAAAGTATTGCAGACAGGATATTACTGGCCTACGATCTTCAAAGATGCAAAGAAGTTTGTCCAATCCTGTGACAGCTGCCAGCGAGCAGGACGACCTGGTCAAGCTGATGAGATGCCTCTGAAACCACAGTTAGTCATCGAACCATTCGAGCGGTGGGCTCTTGATTTCATTGGACCCATCAACCCTTCATCAAATCAGAAAACATATATTTTGGTGGCAACAGAATATGTCACCAAATGGGTTGAGGCAGAAGCATTACCAAGAGCCACAGAGGACTCTGTCATACAGTTCCTGTTCCATCTATTTGTTCGTTATGGCCTTCCCAGAGAAATAATTACAAATGGAGGACCACAATTTGTTGGGCATAAATTAGCTGCAACACTTAACAATTATCATGTCCGGCATAAGATCACTACTCCATATCACCCACAGGCGAATGGGCAGGTAGAAAGTAGCAATAAGATAATAGAATCAATCCTAACAAAAACCATTGCGTCACATAGGCGTGATTGGGCTACCCGACTACCTGAAGCACTCTGGGCCTATAGAACCACATGGAGGAGCACCACCGATTACTCACCTTATCAATTAGTGTTTGGAAAACAACCCATTTTTCCCATAGAATTCGAAATCCAAACATTACGGACAGCACAGGAAGTTGGCCTAGATCTAAGCGAGGCACAACTCAATCGACTACAGCAGATCAATGAATTAGACGAAATTCGGCTCTCTGCACTACAAAATACAGCAGTGATTCAACAGCAGTGAGCCAAATGGCATGATGCGCTCATCAAGAAGAAAGTCTTCCACGAGGGAGACTGGGCTCTGTTATACGATTCTCGGTTTCAGGACTTCCCTGGAAAACTTCAGACTCGATGGTTGGGACCATACGAAATCCAGAAGGTGCATGACAACGAAACCCTTACTTTAATCACCATTGACGGTTCTGGATATGCATTCAAAGTAAATGGCCACCGAGTCCGTCTCTATCGTAAACCACTCACTCGGGAATCCTTCTGCCAGCAGCTACGCCGAGATACTGATATGGAAATCTTAGGAGAGGAAGAGAAATCTTCCTCACCTGTAATTCATTAAGGGTTCATTTCTCTTTGCAATTTGTACATAAGTTCTTGTTTTTTTGAGTGATTTTTGTACATAAGTTTGCATTTAAATATTTTCTTGTCATGTTTTGTTGTTCCTTTTCTTTCACAAAGTTCGATTTTTTCCCTTCTAAAAATAGCATTTGTGTGTTTCTTATGATGTTGGTTTTGCTTGTTTTGATGTTCCTTTTGCTGTTCCTTTTCTAAAGGAACAGCATTCGGGATCTCTGATGTTCCTTTTTCAAAGGAACGGCATTATTACGTTTTCTGTTGTTCCTTTTGGTTACCACCGTTCCCTTTTCTTCAAAGAAGCAGCGTTCTTTTATTACTATTTTTCCTCTTTGGCATTTAGAGTGTTTTTTATAGTCTTTTTATTTTTGCCGTTCCTTTTCCAAAAAGGAACGGCATTTGCATTTTTTGCTATTCCTTTTTCTATCATCCATCATTATTTCTTTTCCAAAGGAACACCACTCGCATACTTCTGCTCTCCTTGTGAAACAGCTGATCTAAATTGAGGATGCTTCTTGCCCGTCTTCTTTCTAGTCTTTAAGATACAGCTATGTATTTGTGCAATGAAATATAAAATCACAACATACCGAAATCTGCAAACCATAAACCGCTATATCTATAAGGCTCTGCATTAGTAAGAGGACAAATGGAAGGACATACTTATTTCTTACCTTTTGTTGACATGGTTTTACTAATTTTTCCCTGATTGGTTATCTTTATCATGCTGATTCCCTTAAACTTTTTATTAGTACTTGGGAATAAGAGCAAAGAGTTTATATCTTCCTATTGAGATAATAAGACTTCTTCCACCAGTCCTACTCTTAAGGAGTGTTGAGCCACCCTTTGTGTATAAGGAAAAGTATTCTATGAAAAAGAAAAAATATGTGAACATGATATGTCAAGTGTCAAATGCAGGATAGGGGGTCTCATCGAGAGCCAGCCTACCATGATCATGAGGATGGCAGTGAAGCGGCATTCCCATTCTGGCCACCACACCAGGGATATGGTCCAAAAGTTATATCAAACAAAAAAACCTTGGAACAGGAGGTCTCATTACGAGCCGGCCTGCCCACGTTTCACTCCTTCCTCGTGAATGGCATTATGGTTAACTGGTCACCAAGCCAGCATAATGGTCTACATTTTGACATAACAACATTCCTAAGTATACACAAAGGATTATGGTTCCGAGGGTAAAAAAACAACTCTGCCAAGGTTATAGACACCTGTTGGCAGCAGAGTACTGTTAATGGTATTGAAGTCACCTTGCTTACACCAATGGGTAAAGATACTAATATTCTTTTGTTTCTTATCTCCTAGGAACTAATTATATGTCATTTCCCGATTTATATATCGCATGAATATTTATCATTACCAATCATGGCAACGGAAGTGACCATGACCACTTGAGATTGGCAAGTACGATACATGCCCTATCCATCAGCCTCAAATCATAACACAGCAGCCTCTTATATAATATGCGATCAATTATCCACCTCGATTTCGGTAATTCGTTGTCCTTTTTAACATGGCATAATTCCATATGCTGTTCCTTTCTGACTTGATTGCAGACCGGGTGCCGCTCCTTTATTTGCCGGCTGGGACAGCCTATCACATTGCGGGGGGGGGAGGTTAACCTCATCATTCCCTGTATTACGTGTCAACTTACCATTCGGGAAAGCTAGTATACGACGGTTTGGCATGGTTTAACGGCATGGCATTTCTATTTTTGTTACAAGTTGCTTTCTGTTGCACTGTTGCATACTCTGTGTTTTTTCGAAACCTTGCGATTATCATCCTCTCTGTCTTTCATACCGAAAACGTAGTTGCTGTTCCATTTAGAATCTACAGTGAAACTATGGGAGGAAGGGCAATTCGAAGTGAGCCTCAACAGCTGACGATCTCCGCTGCTGCCCGGGAGATCCTGGAAAGAGCAGGATGGTTGAATTATTTCAATCGCCTACAGGAGTCCAATGAAACAGTAGCGATGGAATTTTTATAGAATTTACAAGATGACCACTCCACAGTAAGAGGGAAGCGGATAGCGGTCACTGATGCCATAATTGCAGAAGTTTCAGGACTACCAGCCACCGGACCGGTATGGACATTAAAAAAGGAACGATTACAGAAGGTCATGGAACTGTTCCAGGACGAAGGCCAGAATCTGACAATTAAGGGGAAGGGTATTCTGCCAGCAAACCTAGGAGAACCTTGGACGGAGCTAGCAAGAACAGTGCAGAGTTACATTACCTGCGAAGGAAGGAAAGACGTGGTAAGACCACGACATCTTAAACTTTTAGCTGTTTTAAAGCAGAGATGCTCTGTAAATTTACCTGCACTCCTGAACTCCTTACTGCATGATGCTGCACAAAGTATGAAAAAGGCACAGCACGTAGAGTCAGTCGTTAGCCACCATGGGTTGATACGACTAGTGATTAGTTATGGTCTCACCCAGCAGCAGAGCAGCTGGGAAGAACTGATTGCACTAATTGAGGGGGGATTGACAGAGCCATCCCCAAAACGCAGACATTCTATAAGCACACCAGAGTGTCCGGGAAAACGCAGAGAACATGTTGCTAGTACATCAGAACAACCAGAGATACATCAAGAATCGGCAAAGCGCAAGCATGCCATTGACTCACCCGAGCAACCAGAGGAACCCAGAAAATCAGCTCGGTTAGCTCGGATGAGAGGAAGCATAGATAAGCCCAGAAAATCAGCCCGGTTGGCTCGGATAAGAGGGAGGCTGGAAAAGCTTCAGGGAAGCACCAGCCAACCAGTAATAATTGAAGATGAGCAACCCGAAGAAGAAGCAGCCAAGCCTTCGGGAACAGAAATAGAAGCAGAAACTGAACAGGAGGAAAAAATGGGACAGCAGGAAGATAGCCCATTACAAGACCTACTGGGAGATGATGACTTGGCCGCAGTCCTAGCCAATATGAGTAAGTATGGTCAACCTTCTAGTTCAGAGGACCCCCACGACAAACCCCAAGAAGAAAACATGCCTTTTCATGATGAAGAGGAGGAAAATACTAAACGGGAACAATCTGTTCCCAGGTCACAAGAGGAAATTCTAGAGGAAGTAGGAGCAGAGACAGCATCCGCTCAGGAAGAGACAGAACCAGTCGAGGCTCCTACCCCTGAACAGCCAGAGCAGAGCAGTGAGGAAGAACCCCAAGAGGAAGATTTAGCAACTAGTCATGATCCAGTCCGTAGCAGACAGACTGATGTTCCTTCGAATGAAACATTGGAAATTAAGAAGTTGCGGAGGGAACGGAATAAATTGTTGAATACGATAACCCAGCTCAGACAACAAATTAGGATTCTGAAAAAGAACCAGAAGGTAAGAAAGACCGGAGGAAGGAAAAAGAAGGCCAACAAGCGGCCTGCTGTTCAAAACCCTACTGAGAATCCAGCTGCCGTTCCAAATGATGCTGAGGAACAGATGGGTGTTCGCGTTAAAACAGAAAAGGATGATATAAGGGTCAGTGACAAGCAAATTCAGACAGAGGCACCACCCTCAGGGGTAATAAGGGTTCTAAACTCCAAACAGCATAATAAGAAAGTTCAGGTAAAACTCCCGGCCTCCACTGACCTATGGAAAAAAGATCCGAAAACGAAAACCTTGCATAAGATGGTGAAGCAAGCCCAGCAAGAAGTCGAACAGCTTAGAGAGCAAACGGTTCCCCGAGAAAAATATGAAGAGTTACAGCAGCAATTAAGGGACGTCAGTCAATCCAAAAGCCAGGCCTTTGAAGGTTGGAAAAAGGAACAAGAGGATGTTGCACAGGTAACCAGTAGACTAAATACTGTTATCAAACGGATGAATGACTTGTGTTCTTTATACAATGATGTTTTAGCATGTAGGGCTCCTGCTAAAAACTATGCTCTGTTTTTATTAGAACGGTATTTACAATTAAAAATCAAAGCTGTTAAAGCAGGCACCCCTATACAAATTAACACCGTCAATGACTTTATAGACTGCTGTAAACATTATGGAATGAAAGTCCAGAGATTGTTGTGTGAACTTTATTTGCACGACCTTGTGTTAAGTCAGGAGACTGAATTAAACCCTGGCCCTTTCATTGGAGACATCCAATTCCAAGCATTCATTTCATTCGGGGTTAATCAGATTAAGTGGCTCAAAGCCTATGATACTTTCCAGAGTCAGGAAAATGGTCTAGATTTACGAGTTAGGGCTGAGCCTAGGAACCCAGTACAGTTGTGGAAAGCACATAGATATCTTATAAGGGCTCCTGGTGCCATTGAAACATTAGGACCCATGCATGAGGCACTCATTCAAGAGAGTTTAGAGTATTTTCTTTCCATCAAAGACTTGGCTATTAATGCAGCCAAATTTCGATACCGAATCTCTGATCCACACATCCAGCTCAGAGAACCATTTAAGTATGAGAACTTTGAGTTAGCTGCCGACCGTTTGAACCTCTATGGCGAGACCATTCTGAAAGCAGGGTCATCCTGGTTAGGATATAGATTTCGCACTCCAATTATTTGGCATCCTGCACCCGGATACCAGGCCCTGTATGTATGCCTGAGGGGCAAACAGGTCAGTTCTTTGACTATCTAATTACTCAACATGGTTGTAGGCCTCCCCATGAGACTCCTTCTCCAGCATATTCTCTCACTGCATTGCATGTCAACTACAATGTTTTCATGAGGACATGAAACAAGGTAAGCAGGGGGGTGTGTGGAGTACTAAAAAGGTATGCTTTTGATCATTATTTCAGTGGCTTTTTAATAGAATTTGTGAACCTTTTTGTGTCATGAATTTGGAAAGTAGTAGGGAACTATAAAAAAACATGTGAGAATTGATATACAAGACTTAGCCACTGATAATGGTTATTTTCTATACAGGAAAAGGAGAAAACGAAGGATTGTCGTTCCAAAGGAAAGGACGAAGTTGAGATAACTGTTGTCCCTCTGGACGAGAACCGAACGCAAAAAAAGATAAACAGATCAAAGCACATCGGCTCGGAAAAGAAGGAGAAGACACCAGCTCAGCGCAAAAGAAAAGACAGGATGAAGAGTTAAACAGTTTGGCGAATCCCTCAGGATCTTCGATCCTGAGGGATCGCTGCTTTATTTACCTTGTCACTTGGACATCTCCGCCGTCGTCTTTATATAAAGAGACAGCACTGTTAGCTTGAGGATATATATAGAGATGAAGGATACGCTTTTATGTAATTTCTGTAAAACATCAGCTTTGATTATTAAGTTTCGTTGAGAACTGGTTCAATGTATTTTTGACCGATGCATTAATGAAATTTTGGTGATTATTTCATCTCTGCGACTGGATTAACTTCAAGCGGTGTATCCTTGGAGGCTAAGGGCCCGGCCCCGAAGGACACTTGCTTCTGTACCATTACGGCTTTATTTCTGTGTGGTTTGTTTATCATTGTATTTGGTAATTCGGTATGTTTTATGAGTTCATATTACATGCTCTGTTAAAGATTGAATCATTGAAGTTTTTGCAGATAGAATTGTGTGTTGACTCCGCATCAAGTTATTAATCCTTTCAAGAGTTCATTGCATGTTCTTACTGTTATGTTACAGAGCTGTTATATTAAACGTTCGTGTTGTGTGCGTTTCTAATTCATCAGTACTATTCCAGAATTCATTAATCGTTATTGCTGTTCCTTTAGTGTGATTTGTGTGAATTGCCTTTGGAGTGAAAGAATGTTATTTGATTGCAAAGAGTATATTTGAGTTAATAGATTGAGTTTGGTTATAACCCGCGGGACTTAGTTATTCAATTGTTGTTCCATTTGAGACTTGTTGTTCTATTCCAGAATTGCTGTTCAATCCTTTATTCGCTTTGCTGTTCCATTTACTTGCAGTTGTTGGTTTGGTGTGAGAGATGATCTAAGGCTGTAGTGAGTAGTGGCAGTTACTGTCTAGCTCCCAGGCTCGTGATCCATGCTCTAGTTTCCTTTCCATCAGTTTTCGAAGGGATGGGTTATCACTGCCGAACCCTTGACTGATAAGCTGTTGAGTTTTCTGAGTGCGTGATTTATTCTTTGAAGTAATTTAGTTACAAAGCAAGTATCCGTTTACTCTTGTATTTACGTACCGTACTACTAGCATTACTCGACAAATGATAGCTCGGATTGAGTCACTTTTGTGTAATGACAAAACGCTCTCCCGATTGACATATTAATGTGAGGTAATTAGAGGTGAAAGAGACCTTTTATAGCTCTACAAAAACCATATCTTTGGGGCAGCCTCCATGGCTCTCACTTACTGAACATGACAAGAGGATCTTAATACTCTTGCATGCATGGGCCAAATTGGCAGTTATCGGGGGACAAGAACTTTCCAAGGGGAAGTTGATTTCCACATGCTTCAATCTTGTCTCGAGAGAAAGACTGCCCGCAAGTGAGGCAGCAAAAGAAAGTTTATGGGACTCAAACAGGACATTGGCATCAAGTATTTCCAAAGAGGAGAGTCATGATATGATAGGGGTTGCATTTCGTACCTCACAAAGGTTAAGTCATTTTTGGGAAGTTCAGAGCCTTATTGGGACTCCCAACTTATGATGGAATACTACAAGGACCCTTTCATACGTGGTTATCAGATGGAAGGTAATGGATGTGGAGGCATAAGGTAGTTGGAGGGGTCATCTACTTCCATGATCAGATTATTTGGTTAAAGGCCCAAGCTCAAGGAGAAACTATCGAATGCAACCTATGAGATCTCGCTTTCCAAACCCACCGAAGAGCATATCATACTATCTTGGATGGATTCATGTGGGAGAATTTCAAAAGGAGGTGCAATCTCATATAAAGAAGTGCATGGACCATTTGTTAGATGAGAAGGAACATAGCTCTTGGGAAGAATTATCATTTATTTTTTATTTATTTCATGTGAGAGGAGGCTCATCCATGAGCAACCTTGCTTTTAAACAAGTGTATGAAAAATATTATATCGTTGAATCTCATGACGTATACTTCTGTATTTTTCTAACACTCATTCGCAGTGGCTTTGCTCCAAGAGGGTGAACTATTTATGATGGGTTTGCGGACCACTTGAGGCCATGAACTTGGCTGATTATGATCATCCTTCAGAGAATCTCGAGGGAGATACACTTCCTATGGTGTGACCTTTACACCAATCATGAAACACCTTCTCCAAGCATGCAAGAAGGATGGGCAAGAAGCAAGTGTTGGAGGAAACACTTGTCATCTCCTATTCTATGGCAACATTGATGGTAAACTCATACTGCTGCACATGAGGAGGCATCTTCCTTCTTTATCATATATGGTAGCGGCATGATCTTAATCATGATTCCACATGCTAAAGATGTTCTTATTCTGGGAAATATGGTTGAGGAGAGACACATTTGTGGAATGTGTCCTTCGGAGAAAGGAGTTTCCCACATTTTTTTGCACTACATGTTCTAAGGAAGCATGGGAGACCATATGGCCACTATAGCACATCACGGTTCCCTTTATGATGTGGACCATATGTATCACTTGGAGCATGCCTCTCATGGGCATTTGGGAGGAACTCCACTATGATTTGCCATGCCGGGAAGGTAATTCATTTCATTTGGATGATGGCATGGAGGTGGAAGACCTTCATCGATGGTGAAATTCCCTCATAATGACCATCACTTCTATCTCAAGAGGCCATGGATCATGCCAAGAGGGTTTCCATATAGACCATCCTTTACTTCATAATGAGAGCTATTTGGTTTATCTACCACAAAAGGCCACTTGTACACTTGGGGAGGGAACCATTGGGAGATGGAATTTTCAGAAAATTCTTGAAGCAATGGTGTGAGAATATTGAAGGAGAAGGCCACAAGAATAAGGGGGAATATTTTAAAAGACCCTTGCATTTTTCGAGGAGAAGAAACATTTGGGAGGGGGGATTGTAATGTTCCTAAATTAGTCAGCCTACTGGAACATTGATTTTTCCATGTTTATTTTTGCATTTCACAATTGATGAATAAATTGTAAAGGACATGTAAAACTCCCCCAAAACCAAGAATAAATCAATGCCCATGTGAACAAAGACATATATCACATGTAAATTATATCTGCAGTGGAAAGGGTCTAAATCACAAGAGGGGATCCCTATTTCACCAAGTCAAACATCGCAAGCCCAGATGCATCAACCTCTGAGGATAGCGAGCTTCAGGAAGGAGCTTCAAATGTGAAAGGAGCTAAACCAATGAAGTGGTTTAGGTTTTTCTCAAGACCTAACATTATAAGAGAAGGAGGAGAGCAACAAGCAAAGGTTTCTGATGTTATTTTGAATTTGTGGCTGTTGAGCAACTTCCGAGTTCTTCGTCGGTTAGCCAAAGGGAAGATGTTTCCCTATTTAGGAATCCCTTCTCCTTCCATGGAATGGCTCCTTGCAGTAGGTTGTGTTGCATTTCTCCACCATCCTAAGATTTCGGGGCCAAGCTTATTCGCATCTACAACACAATTCCGTTTAGGGTCGAATTGTTTATGTGAGCCGTAGCAAGTGGAGATTAGATCTCTTCGATCTAGAGTTTCACACCCTTATCACTAGAAATCTATCTATCCCATTGATGTTTTGGTTTTAGACTCATTGGGCTTCAGATATACATCTCTGCAACATGCCAAATCCATTCTAGAAGAGGCACAAGAGTATTTTCCCCCGAATCGCGATTGGCAGACGGCGCCTATTGGGTAAGCCATGGTATTTGAGGAGGATCAGATTCTTCCTTCATCGAGGTGATCCATAGATTTTCCAACCAATCTATGTTCTATTTCAGATCTGGTCTGCTATGTACCGGTATTATTCGTAAATTCTCAATCATTCACAGAATCAAGTTTTAGATCTCGCATCTACTCCATGTTTCATGTTTTGAGAAAATCCTCAAGGGGAATGTATAGATCAGCTTTTCTTGTGTTTGGATCTGTATTATATCTATATTTTTATGTACTTATCTGATCTAGATCTAAATAATCAACAAAATGTTGTTATGCAGCCTTTTCTACATGGTTGTAGCACCTTTTTCTTGGAGAATTTCTTCTCGTATTATTTCTCACTTTCTTTCCTCGTAAAGTGTATTAGTTATGCCCCCGATGTTATTTTTCAATATTAAGACCTTATTTCAGTCATAACCTTCGGTAGGTGCATTTATCACATGCTTCAAAAGAAACTTCGCATAAATCTAGTCTTGGGAAATCGTGGTTTTCTAGCCTAGTTAGAAAGGAGGAACTGCTAACTGTAATTTTTATTTTTTCTTTTTTTTTCTTTTTTTCTTGGAATTAGACATGAAGTCCCTCATAACCCTAGATATCATATCCAACCACTTTCCCATATTATTTTTACGCATATCTCTAAATACACACGTTTTAGGGCCTAAATCCTCACTTTTCCCCACCTTTTTCTCCTTATAAAACGTTGTATAACTTTGTCGTTGTATATTTTACCGAAGTTTAAGTGTTTACATCTATATGAAGCATTAATTCCCGTAGCTACACATTGTTAATAACTCCATTATCTTAGTCCGTAGCCGTTCCCGAAAAAGAACATTATAGGGCTATGTATAAATACAAAGAGTTTGTTTAATTTTAATTTAAAACAAAGTTTTAAATATAAAACCATAGGTCTTCCGAATGATACGAAAAAATGTAAAAGTAATTTTTACATTGTTTTAAGGAAATGAGGTAAAATGATGAAGGTGAGGGGGTTAGTGAAGAAAAATAAAGGTTTCAGTGGGAAAGGAGAGGAAATGAGGGGATTTAACCCCAAACATGAGTTTTTTTTTTTTTTTTTGAGCAGAAGGTGTTTTCGTAAAAGGCAAGATGAAATATAGTGAAAAAAGGTTTTATGAAGATAATGAAGGAAGTGATATTTCTGAAGATGTATGACATGTGCATGAATGTTATCTTCAACCGATCGTGTAAAATCCACTACCTAGTGAAAATATAGAATATGTGAGGATACGCTGTCTACTTAGGGAGGGTAAAGCTCCTTTAGGAGTTGTCAAGAACCTCGCAGTTCAAATTCCTCGAATTTGTACTCGTTGCCTTGTTTGCATCATGCCTTTTTTTCATCATGCAATTATTGATCATTGTTGTTCTTTGAAGTCAGAATCTTTAAAATCTAAAAACATGCTTGTTTTGCCAAATCTACCTACCCATCATACTTCTCAGCATTTTTTCTTCATTTAGGTGCATTTAGATTGGCAAACCCCAATATCATTCTTTTTTTGAAAATAGGAAACTATCTATTTCTCACTTATATCATCCAAGGCTCAGACAATCGATGAGCCTCTTTTTATTTCTCTATCTAATATACTTATATGTCAATTTTAAATAGTTTTACTTGATTTTCATTCTCTAACCTATTAACATGAAATTGAAAACATGACCAAATCATGATTAAGGCTTGATTGTCATGGGTTGCATTTTGGGATGTTTGCCACGTATTTTATTTTTGTAAAAAGTAAAACTAAAAACCGAGGGCTATAATCCGGGAATTTTTCTATTCATCCTCTCTTTTCTTCGTCTGGGGATTTGAACTTTGGAACCAATACATTTTCCTATCTAATCTACTAATAAGACAATTTTAAATGATTGGAAAATCATCATTCTCTAACTTATCAGCAAAATTCAAAATTTGTTCAATCATGATTAGGCTATATGAGTGAATGTGATTCTTTCTCAAAAGTAGTGGTGGTATTTAGACTTACATACTTTCAAAAACATTCTTTTTTGGTATGGGGCTTTACCTCGTTCTTTTTATCCGCTCTCTCTTCTTTTTCTTTGTTTTTTATGTTTATTTTTATGATCTATTATTCAAGCAGCTTTTATACACAATGAATAAAGCTTTAAACTCGTTCTTAAATCGAAATAATGCTTGAGCATATCACACGACAGATCTCGAAATAATTATATTCCATCCATTTCTTGCAGGAAAACACATCGTTACTCTGTTGAATGGATGACCTTTCCATAGATTGTCAAATTTTCCATGCTTACCCTTGTTCTTATCGTAGGAATTTACAGTGGTAAATTCCGTAGATCAAGAACCAAAAGGTCACCGTCACAAAAAACTAACAAATCAAAGACACTAGTATTATCACGTGTCCCCTTAAAGAGGGGAAACAACATACCGAGCTAACATGGCCACTTTAGGAAATTTATTAATAAAAGCAAAAAAGTTACATATGTTTCTCTCATACAACCATATCAAAAATGACCCCTCCATGCTCTTTAAATAGAGATCATGGACCAATCGGTGTTAAGCCATGGATCACCCTGTCGTTAATAAGGAGAGAGACAATCGTCGCATCAATAAAATCGTGACTATCGATTATAAGTTACAAATGTACATAGTAAAAAAACACACTTTACCTAATCCCCTACACTAGACTAAGTTATTCTTAACTATTTCTTATGTGCTTCCGAATATCCTAAAACCTCCTTTAGAACAACTTGGGATAGGATTGAAGGATTTACAAAGGACATAAAAAGGAGCCTATTTCCTATGTGTCGAAATAACCTAACATCCTTTAAGAACAAATTGGGATAGAGATTGAAGGATTTCACAAAAGTGACACAAATAGGAGAAGGATGGAGGCGAGAGCCTATCCCCCCTAATGAAAACTTTCCGAACTCCAAGCATGGATCTAAGTTTGGTAAATTTCACTTCGTGAGAGCCTTTGTAAAGATATCGACTACTTGATCATTGGTTGGATACCGCACTTCAAGAACGCGATCATGAATGAGCTTTCCGATGAAGTGTATGTGGATTTCAATGTGTTTCATACGTTGATGTTGAATTGGATCTTCACATATGAATGGCACTCTTTATTATCGACCAAAGGGGAAGGATTCTCGCTAATGAAGACCAAATTTAGATAGATCCTCGATGAAGCCACATGCCTTCCTTGCGGGTTTCCAATCGCACTCATGGATACTCCGTTCTTGCACCAAGAAAGAGAGATGACACTTTGTTTCTTACAAGACCAAGTATTGGGTCCTAAACCAAGAGTGAATACATATCCTAAAAGAGAATTTTGATTTCACGTGTCACCAAACTTCAACTGCACCGTGAAACCAATCAATAATGGGAGATGCTCCGCACTTTAATGAATCCCGAAATCGAAATAAAGATTTCGAATATATCAAAGTATTATTTTATCTTCTTTCGAGTGACTTCATGAGGTTGGAGACAAACCAAGTGACAAGACCAATGGTAGGAAAGGTCGTGATGAGTATGGGTTAGATACAAAAGCTATCAACAAGTTGATGGTATAAGGTAGCATCAACTTCAAGGGTGGTACAAGTGATCAAATCTTGACTCATACACGAAAGGGAGAAGAAGCATGCTCTTCATGCGAAAGTGGTGTAGAAGACCGCGGCATACTTGACCGGGAGAGGGTAATGCCTTTCTTTGGATTGCAAGAATTGTAGACCAAGGAAATAATGGAAGCGTCCTAAGTCCGTCATTTCAAACATTTTTTTTCATGCTAGACATCACATGGTTTATATGGTTTGGATCACTAACAAGAAGGGGATAAGATGTAATATTCCCAAAATCAGCCTTCAGCTAAATGGAAGAGGAAGGCAGCTATATGAGGTTATGTTCTGGGATTATTATTTTGTGTATGGTTTGCTTATTAATTTTGCATTCCTTCATTGCTTAGCAAGGTTGTTGTGCTTTTTAGCACTGTGTGTTCACTTGTGCTGTGAATCCCATCTCTTCTCGAGAGGCCTCTCGGAAGAGTATTGTATTCATTTCCACATTTAGGTTTATATAGGCCAAGCTATAGCTTTCTTCACCGCCGCGCTCGTGCATTATTGTAGTCGTGTTGCAGGGTGTTGCAAAGGAGGGGTTAGAAACCCGTTTCCGAGCTATTTTGTCATAAAGAGGAAGGTTTTTTTCGGAAGATCACTTTGGTGATCTCTGGAATATTTCAGATCTTTGGCATTAGGCCAACTATTTCCTATTTCCAACGATGTTCCAACCTAGGGATTGCGTTATTTTGGAGTGCGCATTCGTGAGAGGGATCTTGTGGCTCCTTTGGAGTGTTTTATTGTGATTGAAGGGTTCATCCTTTCATGGGAGGAGACCTGAGAGGATCTACATCAGATCGTTATATTTCAACCTTCTACACTCATGTTATTCAACATAGTTGAATCTTCAGCCATTGGGCTTTAGATCCCATCTTTATAGAGTGTATTTCTAAAACCCTTTCCGAGTTCTTTTAGGAGTTTGTATCGAGCTTCCATATCTGTATTGGGAATATCTTTTGTGGAATATAACATCCCTACATATTTTTTACATTCGATGTAGTAGTGTGTCTATAATCACATCAGAAAGTGTACTTTCTCTAATAACATTTTGTATTATGGCAAGAAATTACTTCGGGGAGTGATTTCTTATGAGAGGCTTGTTCCTTCATTGTAGATGATTCATAATTAATTATTTTGTATTTATTTTCTTATCTAATACATGATTTTATGTCTCCATATCGGTCTCCAATGTTCTTGATTTGATTTCATAATCGTTATTTCCGCCTTTATGTTCGTATTGTCACATTCCCATTTGGGAATATTGCGTTGGTATCAAAGCATAATCTTGGCTCGGGTTGTGGATCTTAGCCATTATGTTATCAGAGAATAATAAGAAGAAGAGATGTACAGAAAAGATAAAGAGAAGACTCCATTATTTGGAGGAAGGATGTAACAGAGGCTCTCAAAGATTCTTTTTATCTATACAGAGCATTAAAGGAGATCTCAAGAAGATAAGAAGAGAGAGAGCATCTCCAAAGGAGCTCTAAGACCTGAAGCCAACTCTATATTTTCACATGATGTGTCAGCGCATGAAGCTACACACTATGATTCACAAATACGTAGTCATATGCCCATATCTCGTTATGAGGGAGGGGGAAGAAGAAGAAATGCCTAGGAGGGGAGCTCTTAGTGATTATCTGCAAGAATATGAATCTCAAACTAATAATTTTAGAGATCATCACTTTCCAAGAGTTTTGCAAGATCAAGGTGGAGAGGGGAGCAAGCAGCATAACATGGGTAGATTTTCTTATCTACTTTTGATGGATCACCAACATGTTCACACCCAAATTCTGGGTGAAGGAGCTACACACCTATTTGCAAAGAAAGCACCAAGTTTCTAAAGATGAAGCCACTAAATTTGCGCTACAGCATTTTGAAGGTAAGGCCTATGCTCGTGGATATTTGAGTCTTTTCATTAAAAAATGCAAATATTTCTTATTATGCAAAGTTCACTAAGAGATGAGTGGAATGGTTTCATGGAAAAATTCTGAACATCATTGGTGGAACCAAACAAACCAAAACAAACAAAACCTTTCATATAATGGAGGAACCTATAAACTCAAATCCACTTCATAAAACTGTTGGAGAAGCTCACATCCGGTGACAATTACTGAAGTAGAGGCAAGATCTCTATCTCATATCCTTGGACAAGAAGGCATCAAGAGCCTTTTCAAAAGAGGATCCTCTTATCAGAAGGTGACTCCCATTCATATTGAAGAAGAAGAGAAGGATGGGGGCAAATGTTGTCATATCTAGAGCACATATAGCACCTCATGTAGAGGTAGATGGAGCACTTTCTTCCAACAAGAGAGATTCTTGTATCATTGCAAGGAATTTCAGATCTCATATATGGATATCAAGGCACAATCAATGAACAACATGATTGTGAAACATTGTAGAGGGAAGGAGAAGGTAGGGAGTGTTAGTCATCGTAATTTTGCCTTCATACATGACTATATGATTTCCTGCATTTCTAGAAACAAAGTTCATGTGAACATTGTGAGTTCTCGAAATCTCACCGGCCTTCATCATCTTATTGTGTAAAGAGCAAACCTCCCCCATTTTTGACTTGTTCACTTCAAATAATGGGGACCCTTTCTATAAATTTCTGCAAACGCCTTTAAGATTTTTATTAAGTTAATTATCCTAATAGATTTTGTTGTTGTTTTTTCATTTTCTTTGGATTCTTGTTTTGATTGCCTTGTTACGATCGATTTTTTATAAGATTTTCATTAATGCTTGTTTCACCTCATTTGGTCAATTGGTTTTGTAAAATGGCACTTCTTTGAAGCCCAATCAATTATGTCGCCCCGGGCTAAAAAAAACATGAAAATGTACAATATTTCATTTTTTGTAATTAAATTTAGTTTAAATATTAACCCCTAGCTAGTTATCACTAATATTTTTCTTTTTTCTACTTATACAACCAAATCACTACATTGGGATTTCGACATTTTATTCCAATTTTCCAATTTTCAAATAAATTACTAATCTCGAAAATCCAAAATGTCAAAGCGTTGTAGTTTATTTTTTATTTTTCATTAAAGTGGTTGTATTTTATTTAGTAAATCACACTTTAGGTAATTTCATAATTTATAAAAATAAAAATAAAAATAAAATTACATCGCATCGGGGATATCCAAAGGATGCATTCCTTAGAAACCCGATGGCTTTCATTTGCCGTATACTCCGATTAAAATAAGTCAAAGGCATATGTTGCATTTTATTACATCACATCGCAGGTTTTAATCTAACACATTTTTAAAACACCCGATGGTCTCTCACCTCCGATATGCCGATTGCGATGTTATAACCCATGCATTTCTTTGTTTGATTTTTAACTCACTCACACATGAGTATAAGAGGAATAGTGTAGTGTTAATCGTTAATATTAATGTAGTGTTAATGGTAGGTGTAGTATTAATTTAATGTTAGTTTAGTGGTTAGTGTTAGATTAAAATTAGTGTAGTGTTAGTTTAATATTACCATAGTTTTAAGTTAGTATAGTTTAGTGCTAGTTTAGTTATTTTAATTTAGATTTAATATTTAATATTTGAAATAATTAATTTTAAATTAATTAATAGAATGTAATTAATTTAATTAAATTATAGTTAATTATTAATTAGATTAAGTTGTTTATAAATAGTTAATTATAAAATTATAATTATTAGTTAGATTAATATTAATTAATAAATAGTTTATTAAATAATTAAGTTTATAATTAACAATTAATAACGTAATTATAATTAATTAATAGATAATTAAAACTTAATTTAGAATTAGATTATAACTAAATTAGATGAATAATATAAATTGCAATTAATTAGAATTAATTAATTAAATATCATAATCTAATTTAGGATTAGAACTTAATTTAAAATTTTGATTTTTTAGCTCAAGCAACAAAATTCCATATTTTGCAATTTTTAATATATCAACTTTAGAGGCTCATAAATGGAGTTTTACTGGCCAAATGAGACCCAGACAGCTCATTGAAAGATAAAATAATGGAGATTATTCCTCAAAAATACTATTTCTAGATTTGACCATTTATTGGGTCTTAAAATTTAGCAAAAGATCAAGCTACATGAATTTTTAAACAAAACTAATTTTTCGAGTTTTATTTTTTGCATTTTTATTTGCCACAACTTCTTATGAGTGCAAATTCATTCGTCTATGTTCTCATTGGCCAATTAGGATCAGCACATAAATCAAAATAAATCTTATGTTTCCTTTTTTTATTTATTTAATTAAGTTTTAATTGATCTATTTTAATTTCTAGACTTGACATTTTGATTTTATTTTGCATTTTAATTTTGTTTTTGATTTGTTTTCATAGAAAACATTGAAGAGATGAGAAGAAGAAGCTCTCAATCAATGAGAAGACTCAGCAATTTAAGATTGAATTTTTAGAGCAATTAAAATTAGATTGGGCAGATTTTTCTTCAACAAATCCTCCTCTCAAAATACCTTGGAAATATTATAAATCACAGACAGCAAAATGTAAAAGAGGTTGCTCTCCCTTCGTAATTCCGACTTAAAAGCATTTCTGTAATAGGAATTTAGAGTTGTAGATGGGGAGTGAGAGAAAATTTCAGATCCGAACATTATTGAGGGTTTTTTCTTTATATCTTGAATTATGTATGATGGGCGTAGTTTGCATTTCTCGTTGGAATGGTTTTGAAAGTAGAAATTCAAGTAATGTAAAGGACTATTAGAGACCTCTAATCAAGAGAAGTGGATTCAATTAACTCGTATTTTGGAATTTTTGTATAAAATACTAGTTTCAATTTTATGATAATAAAATTGTTGTTTGCTTTATTCATGTTTATGCATTTTTGTTGATATGGATAATTTGTCTCAAATTGTTATGTACATCTGATCTTATGAATTAAACTCGATTTTCCGAGTAACTATTTACCTGTAACCGTCTTTTTATAAAACTGATTTATTAAATAGTAATGTGTTGTGAATTTTTCCGTATATTATTGTTTAATTATTAGCTTGATTGATTTGACAATCAATATCATTTTTGTGAATTTTCTTCGTGAGTGTTGTTGATTTATTATTTTAGTTAAATGGTCTCAATAGGATGTGTTTTGCACTACAAATGTTAGCTAAATTGAATTTCTTCATTAGTTTGACACTTAAAAGCTAGACATATTTAAATTATCATTATTTAATTATCTTTGCTCTTAGTTGGGTTAGATCTATATCTACCTAATTAAGATAGGATTTAGATTAGTTTCTTTTGTTTGCACCATAGAATAAGTTTACATTTAGATTAAGTTTTAAATTATTTTAAGTCCTCTTCGAAGAGGCAAAATCTTAGTTGTGGTTTGGCTAAACCCAAATCAGCTAAGGGTCATTCTCTTGCCCGATCAGCAAGATGAAGTGATATGATATCCTAGTCTATTGGTAGTTAACGATACATCGTAAACCAATAGAGATAGCTAAAAGGTAACCGGACCTAGTTAAACCAAATACTGTAGCCACTATCATAAATGGAAAAGGAGTCGTATTAAGGTCTCCGGACCGGTGGTTATCCCCCAATGTTGTCACAACGATTTTCGAGGCTTCAACACATCCTTAAGATAATTTTTCACTATTTAATCATTTCATCATGCCGTTCTACACACCTTTAAAACCCATTAAGGCTCATGTCACTCATTCTCATTCGTGTTTTGTCACCAAGCAAAAATCCTCTATTTTTCTTTGCCTAAACCCCCCCCGCATCGCTACTCCGAGGCCACCAATCAAACAACTCTTTTTTGTGTCTCCTAAAATACCCCAAGCATTGATGGTCTCAAATTTCTTTGTAAGCTCTTTAGATAAATCAAGTACATTGGATTTTGGATCTTCAATACACTGTTTTATCATAAACTTTTTTTTGCACTTGATGACCCCAAAATCTAAGTTTTTAGTCCAAAGCCAAGTCCAAGGAACCTTCCACTAGTCACCTAGGGTTTCACAAGTCATAGGGGTGGATTGGTATCCTCAAAATCAATGCGTTTCCATGTAAAGAGATCGTGATTCAAAGAAGAAAAGGGACAAGGACTTGTCCTTTAAAACTGATCAAAGGGCCATTCAAGAAAGTACCTTGGCTCAGAGCACAAATTTCGCAAGGGATGTACCGCCCTTGCTCACATTTCTGAAAATAATCAAATTGTTGTCATACCTAAAGAGAGGTAAGGTAATGGGGGAGAACACTATAAAAAGACCATCTACAACAAAGAGAAAGGTAGCAGGCATATGTTTTAGAGAATCAAGATTTTTGTGACTAATTGGAAAACAAGTGAACCAAAGGTAAGGAATCAAGATTAGAGCTACAAGGACAAAGGCATTTATTTATTTAAATTATTTATTTATTTTGTATATTTATTGTTTTAGAAATAGAACTTAGAAGACAACACTATTTATGTTTTTCAATGTACCTCTAAAACCTAGGAGTTTGGGAAGAATGACAAATCGGTTAAAAAATGATGATAAAGCCTCCTTCATAAGAGCGGATGGCATTCAAATGGTTTCAAGCTGCCCTCTAAGGGCTTGAAAAAGAAGCATTGATTCCACCTCACCAAAGGACAAGACAAAGAAAGATAGTGCAAGGGCCCTCGAGTTTTCAAATACAAATTTAAGATTTCAAAGTGGTCAAAAGGAGGCAAGAGATGAAAAGGATATGAGGAAACTGCTGTAGATATATCATTGTTAACATGGTCAAAGAAAAAACATTCAATTAGTCTAAAAAAAAAAGCAGAGAAGCCTCCAACAAGGGTTTCCTTATCAAAGTACTCTGTAAAAGATAAGAATATGAATGACACTTCATAGGATCGTCAAAGATGGCTACCTACAGGAAGATTGATAAGGTCAAACAAACCTAATGTTTACTCACATAATGGTGGCACATATGAAGACTAAAGGAACTTGATGCCAACTTCTGTGGTTTTCTACACCAAGAGGTTTTCACTTGGCTTAAAGTAAAACAGCTTACTTTAATGTCACAAAGATCAAATTTCTTCTCTTTCAGCCTCATCCACCAAACAAATCAAAGACATAAAAGATAGCGTAAAATGGAGAATCCAAGGTGAAGGTGCCAAAATGATCACATTTTTACTATTTACAAGCCTTGAAATTCATGAAAGGATAAAGTGGAGAAGACTTCAAAGAGCACTAATGTCACCGTCTGGCCTTTTTCCTCAAAACTTTGTCAAAAGACCTTTTTCTTTTTAAAGAATTGATTCGTGCTTCCAAATTTGGGCAAGAGCGTACGCTGATCTTGTTAAAGAGTTTTTAAATCTGAGGGGAAACATCAAAATGCTCCATCCAAAGCAAAAACAATTTTTTTCTAAGGGTTCTCACCTGCTGTGATAAAAATACCAAAAAATTTAGTGAAAAAGGAAAAGAAGTGAAAACAAACATTAGAAAGTGGGTTTGGTCATGAAATTATTTTTCAAAAAGAACTGTATGGCCTTTCTCTCTTCCACCTCATTTTTTTCGCAAGAGAGAAGGAAAGCCGTCGAATTATCTTTTGTGGTTTTTCCGCAAAAATTGGTCGAAGTTCCGTGCATTGCGCATGTACGAGGCGCCACACACGCAGCCTTCCCGCACCGCGCACAAGGGAGAAGAGGAAGCGCAAAGGCATTGCGCTACACACCGAAGGGTTGGCGCTGCGTACAGGCAAGGACGTTGCGCACACGCCCCGCTTGGAGCCCAACCTCGCCCACCATTCGTCGGCGCCGTGCACAGGAAGGCCCCCGATGAGCTCCGATAACTCGCCCGAGGTGCCCACAACCTCCCTCTGTGCTGATGTGCATAGGTCTACCAATAGCCTAACCCAACCTGCCATGCACAAGGAAGGGAACAAGTGAATGGCCGACGGTGGCACCGCGCACTGCAGGAGATTTGGCCAAAGTTGCCAAAAAGTAGCCAAAAATCACTCTCTTTTTTCCTTAGATTTGCCCCGCCTTCTGCATAAGTTTGAAAAGGTTGGTGGTCACTCTTCCCTACCTCCTCCAAGTGTTTTGCACCCATAATCAAAGGAGAGACAGAAAACCTAAATTGGCTAAACCCTAATATTTAAGGGAATCAAACATTTAACCCTCTAGTGAAAGAATTGGCTACTACTGGAGTGGTCATTAAGATAAATACACTAAATGCAGCCAAGCCTTTCTAAACTCTGAAAGTATTCTGAATTATTCCATTTTTCCTCCATTTTTGTACTTTTTCCCTCACCATCGCTCATTTTTCCCTCCCTAGACCTAAAATCTCTCACCAAGCTAAAAAACCATTTTGTTTAAAGACAATAATGAGTCACCATGTCCAAAGAAGAGATCGCTATCAAAAGAGGGCTGAAGGCCAAAGGCCTACCAAGCCAAACACAAGGGAGGAAGGACTCACAGTTTGATCCCTTGGATACAATGCAAATTACCCTTTCCTCCCATGATCCTTGCATGTTTTCAAGATGTTGTATGCTATTAGTTCTATGAGAGGGTTAAACAGGTCCAAAACCACTCAGATTTGACTAGGTTGTTCATTCTCAACCTACAAAACAAGCAAGACAACCTAGTAGGAGTAAATTTTGAGCTATCATCTGGATCCATTGCTAGGGCCATAGGGATACCAGATGTGGGTGAGAGATGGTTCAAGAGGGTGAAATTGGCCTTAAGCTACTATGAGCCCTTCCTCAAACCTAGGTATCAACGGGACTGCAAGACTTTTTTCCCCTTCTCTCACCTACTAGAGATATATGCACCACTGATGAGGTAGATCATCAAGTACTTCACTTGTGAGGGGAGGTACTCCAGGCTTTACTCATATCACAAAAGGCTACTAATGCACTTCACCTGGGTTAAATTTCTAAACCTACCATACTATCTCTATCGGAGCATTGACAAAATGGATTTAGCAGTCAATAAAAGGAGTTATGCCCACCAAATGCAAAGCCTTTTTCACCACTCTTTGGTTAAAATGATTATTTTACACCAGCTAGAGCAGTAGGTAATCCCTTGGTAATTTTTTATCTCACATGATATATTTTCAAATCCCCAAGCCTTCATTGAGCAAATTTTCCTTCCACTTCACACCCACTTACCTCCACTCCTCCATCACCCCCCAAAGATCATGTTCCATCACCTCCACCCATGCCTTCTCCACAAGGAGACTTACCTCTTTCTTCTTCTCCTAAAGCATCAAATGAGGAAAACAGTGATAATGAAACAAATCAAGAGGAGGCAAAGAAAATAGAAATGGAGGATAGTGAAGTTAGGAATTATGATGATGAGTCTGAGGAGCAAGAAAACAGTGATGCCCTTGACATTAATGGGCAAGAAAGTAGCCTTGAGGCACAAAGCATGGAAGAGGACAGTGAGGTAGAAAGTAAAGGCAGAGAAGACAATCAAGAGGATTATAGTCACAATGAGGATGAAATGAAGAATCAAAATGGCAGTGATGTTGAAATTGATGCACCACAAACTAATGACCAAGCTAAACAGCAAAACAGAGATATGGAGGTTGATGACATGTCATTCAATGTTGAAGTAAACTTGCCAAGTGACCATGAGGACAAAACAGAGCTCAAAAATGACCTTGACTGTCATGACAGCAGTCATGACAGTGAACATGACAGTGGTAAAAATCAAAGTGTTGAAGGCAGCAGTGAGGCTCACAACTCTCCCAATGAACAACATGATGATGCACAAAGTGATGGGAGACCTAGTAGTGAGGGTGAGATGGAAGAGGAGGCTACACACAGCAGTCCAAAAGGTGAGAAATAAGGCTTTACAGTAGATGATAACATTCATGACAAGGACCCTAGAGTAAAAATCATTATACCTTTTGATTTCTCATACCACAAGGGGAAGAGGGATGTGTTTGCTGCCTCAAAAAGGCAAGGGGCCATCTCTTCTCCAACTATCAAACCATTGGACAAAGGTAAGGAAAAAATGAATGAAGATGTTGAGGATCAACATGGTGAACAAACAGAATTTGAACTTATACATGTTGATAGTGAGGAAGAAGAGAAAATCTTCATTTTGCTCCTCCAAAATAAGAATGTGCAAATAAGAGATCTTTAGGCAGATTTGGAAGGAGCCAAGTACAAATATGATGTCTTAGATAGGGGGCACTGGAAAAGGAGTGTACACATGGAAATTTATGAGGTAAGGACACTCAGGGCTTGGAGACAAGCCATAATGGTAGAGGTGCAATTAGAAGAGTACAAGAGGACTCATCCAGAGAGTGAAGAAGAAGAAGAAGAAGAACAGCCTAGAAGGAGGCCAAGGACCATTGGGCTGAGAAATTCCTTGGCCAAAGAGAGGGAGGAAGAACCTGCCCTAACTGAGCAAATTCCTATCAATGAGCTACTTGATAGAGACAGAGAGTTTGATAGGGATCCTTGGCTTGAGAGGGCCAATATGCATTTAGAAGATAATTTGGAGAAGGCAAACAAGGCCCTTGACCTCCAAAGGAAGATGGCCAAACACTATGCCCTTAGAAACCAAATTGCTAGGGCAAAGCTCAAGAAGGCATTGCTTGAAAATAAAACACTAAAGGAGGAAAACAGCCATGAAAGCCTTGGATTTTTGGCTGAATCTTCCTTGCAGGTGTCCAAGACCTATTGAGGGACCACTCCACAAATTTTGGGAAAATTTGAACAAGATTTTGTTTTTTTGAAATTTTGAGGCCTCTATGCGCAGCACCCTTCGCGCTGCACACACATCTCATGCATCCTCAGCTTTCAAACATGAAATTTTTGGATTCCTCTCATCATCATTAGTCTTCTCACAAAATTGCAAACCATTTGGAGCAGTTTTGACCCCCCAAAAGGTCAAAAAACACCTAAATTTTGACCATTCTACCTCATTTTTAGGCAAGATGCTACACATAAAGCAGTGTTGGGAGAATGGATTTTTGGATAGGAATATGGAACTCGTTCAGAAAACCAAAGGTATATCCAGAAAGCCAACTTGACAAGATTTCCAACGAGCCATCATGGAGAAAAATCTGACATCGGGAAAGAGGTCAAAACAAGACTGCAAGTACACATATTTTCTAATATTTTGGCGCTACGCATAGAGGACCAAAAGTGGCAAAAGTCAACAAAACACACTCATTTATTGAAAAATGAGTTTTTTAGTAATTTTGAGGCAAATCACTCTAGGATTAGGTGTTAGAATTTACTATGCATTTATTTTTCTTGGATATTTATGCCTTGGGCCTTGCATGGTCACTTGGACATAAATTGTCATTTATGACTATTTTGGATATTTTAAAAACCCTTATTAGAGTTTTAGCCCTCATTTTCTCCATAAATAGAGCATGAGGCTCTCATGTATTTGGTTGGCATTTGGTGACTTATTCTGAAGTAATACATAGTCTCTTGGAGGTTGAAAGCAATTTGATGTCCTGGAGCTTGTGAATGCCCTGATTTGTTTGTTGATGGAGGAGGATTGGTTGCAGGATCCCTGAGCTTGGTTGATGGTGAAGTGCTTCTATTTTGTTATTGTTATTTCTTGTTTCATTATGTTTCCATATTTCTATGTTGTAGTAGAACAAAGGATTTAGACTAAGAAATTTTTCTGAAGGCACCTTAGCTCTGTTTGTTCTTCACTGCTTTGATGTTTTCTTCTGCTAGGACATGTTAGAGAATCGTTCATTTCTCTCTATACTTCCTAAGCTTGTTTATTTCCTGAATGGTTTAATACAGTTGGTATCAAGCATGATTCATGGTTAGCCCTGCATATTTGATGTCACTAAAACATTATTCTTGAAGTCTCTCTTTAAAGTACCATTACTTAGGTTTGTCAAAGAAGTTTTGTTTCAATCATACTCTTTGCACTTGCTTAGTTAATTGTTTTAAAGATCTTCATATCTATAATCTTAGATGTTCAAGAGTTCCCTCCTCTCTGATTGTAGTTATTCGTGTATCTTAAATTTTTTCTGTCCTTGATGATGAAATCATTGGAAGTTAAATAAGTTTCTTGCCTTCTATATTTCATTGGAATGTTTGTCTTGAATAATTTTCTGCTTTAGTTGAATCAAAAAGTTTAGGGTTTGCTCTGCCTTTGATTTACTCTCTATGCTTATGATTCTTCTAAGTCCCTTTGTTTAAAGTATATGATAAATGATTCTTGATTGCCCTTTGTTCAACTTTTTGTTCTCAAATTTGATTTCCATCTCATGATCCTTTAAACCCCGAAGATCCACCAACCAAGCTAGATTTTCCCTACAATACTCCCTAATCCATTAATGAACCTATCATGACTTTATTAGAGTCCATTCCAATAACTTGAAGATTCCCTTGTTCTATATGTTCTATCTAATCATCTTACCCAACCAAAACAAACAACAAACCCTAATACTTCATAACTAGCCTAAAATTAACCTTAAAAAGCAAACAAGTTCACATCTCTTGCGCAAATTAGAGAGAGCCCTCTCTGAATCCAAGAAGGCTAGGTCCTTGGACTCCAAAGTCTATTTTGATGCTACCCCTGTCCATTTGTATCTCAATCAATATAGAAAATTACAGGGAGCCAACATAATGGCAATCATGGTGGGACCTTTTGAGTTAGTGACAATCTAAGTACTCCTTATGACTTCAGAAACCCTTATCAGTTACATTTAGAAAATTCAAGTGTTAGCCAAGAGTAGAAACTAATTTCCTCACCATCCTAGAAAGATGATGACTCGGCTAGAGGATACTCATTGAAACCTTAGGGCTGCATAAGGAAACTCAGAAAACCCAAAACAGTCCCTAGATTGATTTTTGTCAAAATTTGGTGGTGGACCATCATATACATACCCTCAAAACTACAAAAACATCCACCTGGCGACTCCACTAGCCTCCAGTGGGCTTTTTTCACTCCACTAGTCGCATAGGCTTTCCTAGGATTGTGTCAAATCGGTCCTAATTAGTTTAGAGGCCTAGTCACACACTGTGGGAATTAAACAAAACTAAGAGAGGTCAGCCTTCCGAAAACAGTTATAAACTTTTAGCCTCTCTAAACTTTGGGTTTGAAATTTGGCTTCATGAAGAATCAATACTAGATCTCACCCAGACCCAAATCCTTCAACCATAGTTGATTACCCAGAAAATATTTTGTGGAAAACTTATAAGGCTGAAGACTCAACTACTGTTAGGACCATCCATAGAGAAATTTTTGTCCCTGAAAATCTCACAGCCTTGCAAGACCCTCAGTTTAACCTCCTTCATCAAATAAATTTGTTCAAGACCAAGTCACAAACTGAGATAGACCAGACTGACCTTGAGACCTCATATTTACGCCAAAGCCTCAGTAGAGAAGCCTCTCCTTCTACTCCCCCTGATTTTCAGCTTCTCCATCACTTTGGATCATTTTATTCCAAGACTAACCAAAATCAGTTGGCTGGTCCAAGTACCCCAACTATACCCATTCACACCACCACTGTGCAAAGCACTTCACTTCGTCCTCCACCTCTCACAAATCCTCCCCTTGTAAATCAGCCTTTTTTTCCACTACCTCCCATCATGGCAGCATGGTATGCTCCATTGGTGCTACCACTACCTCTATTGCCTTTTCCAAATGACTACCAATCCCAGATTCCACACTTCACATGAGCTTAATCTACCATTTCCCAATAGCATGTGGAAAAAATGAATGATTCTTTTGACTACATGGAAATAGAAGAGGAGACCATTAATATACGTATGTTTTCCCAAATCCTAGGAGGAGAAGCCAAAAAATGGTTTAAAAACATAACTCTTAATAGCATACATGACTCCCTTCCCTCTACCAAACTTTCATAAACAAATGGGAAATCAGGAAGAACCCTCTCCAAATCCTTTCAGAGTACAACAACCTCAAAATAAATGTAGGTGAAAGTGTTCAAGACTATTGCACTAGATTTAACAGTGTTTACAATGCCCTCCCACCTCACATGAATCCTCCCCAAGGACTAGCCTTAGTGAAATTTCCAGAGGGCTTTAATGCCGACATGGCCTACCAACTGAGGGAGAGAGATCCCCTAACTCTAGAGGACATGCAAAGAGGGGCTGTGAGTGTAGAGGCCAACTTGATTGAGAAAAGAGCTAGGATGATATCAAAGAAGAGAGTAACCTATAGATATGAAACATTGCCTTCAACTTCCTCTTCTGATGCCAAAATTGACACCCTAGTTAGGACAATGGAGAGAATGATGGAAAAAAGAAGTTTGAGTGAGAGAAAACCTCCTAGGGAAAACCAAGTCAATCCACAAAATAGGAATAGGAATCAAAATTTTAGAAAAGACCCTCTCCAAATCAGACAAAGAGAGAATTACCAACAAACTAGACCCTCTTTCCAAGACAACTATGTAGATGAAGAGGAGAGAGAGCCGGAGGAGTTGGAAGAAAACCATGTAAATGTCATAGGTTCTGATGATGAGGATAAAACTTTTCTTACCAAAGAAGAACAAAGGATGTTCTCTTCAAAACCAAATGAAAAATCATATGAAGATTCCAAAGACTATAAGTTAGGAATTGAGAATGCCATAATGGAATTCCATAGGCAATATGACCTTAGGAGCAAAAAGAATCAAGATGTTCCTAAAACAAATCAATCAAAAATTGTTGTTAGGAAAACCCCTAAACATATTCCTAAAAGGAAAGTGGAAAACACAAGCACTATGGCTAAGAAAACTGATCTAAAAAAGCTAAAAAGCAGCCAGTCGAGTAATGACTCAAGCTGCCCTAGTACTTCAACTAGTGGCCCTGAAAAAACCTTGTTGTCCAAACCATCAAATCAAAATCAAAAAATCAAAAATGTAGAAAAGTTTATGGCTAATAAAACTGATGTAAATATGTTAAAGACACCTATGCCTTTCAGTTTTGAAGGAGATATTGCCAAAATCAAGATAACCATGCCTCTCACTGAATTGGTAACCCAAGAGGTGTATAGATCCCATGTTTTGAAAGTGTTAAACATAGGGAATTATACCAACATTATAAACTTAATTGATGATAAACCAGAGCTATTTTTTGGTCCTGAAGTAGAGGGAAAATATGTAGGAGGAGTTTTCCCTCCCTTCTATGTCAGTCTGAACATACATGACAAAATTTTGCATAATGCTATGATAGACTCTGGTGCCTCACACAACCTCATGCCAAAGGTTGTGATGGAGAGATTAGGCCTATAAATCACAAAGCCTTACAAGGACTTATAATCCTTTGATTCGATTAGGGTCAAGTTTTTAGGCCTAATCAAAGATCTGTGTGTCAATTTGGCACAAATCCCCGCTAAGAGTCTATTCATGGACATAGTCGTTGCTGACATTCCCCCAAAGTATGGCATGCTTCTATCTAGATCATGGGGGCCAAGCTTCAGGGCAACCTTCAAATGGACATGTCCTATGCCACCATCACGGTCTTCAACCAAACAAGGAGGTTGTACTGTGAATATCACATGAAATATATGGTGAGCAACTTAGATAAGCCAAACAATACACCGGTTTATTCCATTCATTCGGATCTTGACTCATTCATCTTGTACAATGAAAATGATATTAATGAACAAGTGAATGAAAATTAAGGAGAACTAAGCCTACCATAACAACCAAATCAGCCCTCTAGTGAAGAAAATGACACCCAAAACTCTAGCAGCCCTGAAGTACAAAATAGTGACAAATCTGAAATTGACACACTTTGGCACATGAGCTTTGATGGCTCTTATGGCAAGGCTGGCTCAGGAGTTGGAGTTTGGATCCATAACACAAATGAAGGCCATTCCTATAGACTATATTTCCAGTTCACTAATAACATTGCAGAGTATGAGGCCCTCCTTATTGGTTTTCATTTACTTAAGGACCTCAAAGCTAAGAAAATCTTTGTTCAAGGAGAATCAGAACTGATCATTAGACAAATAAAGGGAGAATATTCAGCCAAGAACCCTAGACTGAGAGACTATAGGAATGATTCCCTAGACCTTCTCAAAACCTTTGAGAAGTATGAGCTCACTTTCATCCCTAGAGCCCAAAACTGCCTTGCCAATGAGCTTTCCTTTGCTGCCAGCAATTGCCAAGTACTTTATGCCAATGAAAAATACCTCATCAAAGTCAAAAATAGGCCTACAGTACCAAACAACATAAACCATTAGCAAGTGTTTGAGGGCGGTGAACAAATAGATGATTTTTTGCAATCTAGGAATGAATTTGCAAGTACAAAACAGAGTTTAAGGCTTGAAACAGACGATATTGCTGAAGATGAAACTCCCAAAACAGAGTTGTCCTCTAATGCTGATATAAACCTCATTAAAAATCCTTATGATGCATAAATGTTTGATAATTTAGATCAAATATAACTTGAGGTTTTGTAATGTAAAGATGACACCTTGCCAAAAGGCCTTACACCATTAGAAGAGTTGTTTGATTTTAATGATGTAGATAAAAAACCCAAGATGGAATCCACCGAAACAAATGTAGAAGAATGTAACATTGGAAGCATGGAAGAGCCAAAAATGATCAAGCTGTCCAAAACTCTTCCTCCTCACATAAAACAGAAATACATTGAGCTTTTTAGAGAATTTAAAGATGTGTTTGCTTGGGGGTATGAGGACTTGAAATCCTATGACACAAATATCATTCAACACAAAATTCCTCTCAAGGAAAATCAGAAACCATTCAAACAAAAATTGAGAATAATAAACCCCGTCATATTACCTTCAGTTGAGAAATAGATCAAAAATATGTATGATGCCAGGATCATAGTCCCTATTAGGTACTTAGAATGGGTGTCCAACCTTGTGTCAGTTAGGAAGAAGACCAGGGAGATTAGGCTTTTCATTGACTTTAGAAACTTGAACAGGGCCTCCGTAAAAGAAAATTATCCCTTACCTAAAATGGATCGCATACTTCAAAAGGTAGTTGGCTCACAAAGAATATCATTGCTAGATGGCTTCTCAGGTTATAACGAATTACTAGTCTTTCCAAGTGACCAACACAAAACTTCTTTCACTACACCTTAGGGTACATTCGTGTATGTCAAAATTCCATTTGGCCTAAATAATGTGGGGGCCACCTTCCAAAGGGAAATGGACATAGATTTTTCAGAGGACGTAGGTTACTTCATAGTCATATACCTTGATGACATCACTATCTACTCTAAAACTGATGAAGAACACTTAGTCCATTTGATAATTTTTTTTGAAAAGTGTAGGAAGTATGGCCTATCTTTGAATCCTAAGAAAACACTATTTGGCCTTCAGGAAGGAAAACTCCTAGGCCACATCATCTCTGAAGAAGGGATCAAGACAAATCCCAAAAGGATCGAAGGCATACTACAAATCAGCCATCCTAGAAACATTAAGGAGCTGCAATCTTTCATTCGAAAGTCAATTTCCTAAGAAGGTTTATCCCCAACCTTACTGAACTCCTAAGGAATATTACAAACATGTTGAAAAAGGAAGTAGGAGTGAAGTGGAATATGGAAGAAAAATAATCTTTTGAGCTGGTAAAACAAGCACTCACACAAACACCAATCTTGATCAATCCCAACTTCACCAAGGATTTCTACATCTCATTTGCATCTGAACACACCATTGCTGCAGTGCTATTGCAAAAGAACATAATGGCGCAAGAAAAACCCATAGCCTTCTCCATCAAGGCATTGACAAATTCTCCTCTAAAGTATAACATCATGGAGAAAAAAGCCTTTTCCTTAATCAAATCTTTGAAAGAATTTAGAGTCTATATATTGCACTCACATGTCATTTATTTTGTCGCACACATAGTTGTCAAAGACATACTCAATCAAGACCTTTATGGTAAAAGGGGTAAGTGGATTTCTACTATATTAGAATATGATTTAGAAATCAGACCCACTAAATTGATTAAAGGACAAGGACTTGCAAATCTTATGGCTGAATCAAATTTCCAAGCATTAGACATGAATATGGTTGATGTGTTACAAAAAACAGAAGAATTCATAGCTCCCTACATTGAAGAAATATTTTTGAATTCATCTTGGTATGTTGATATCATTTATATACTTATTTATCTCAATACTCCTTCTCTATCAAAGACTAAAGCTAGATTCTTGAAACATAAAGCTTTAAATTTCTGCATTTTAGATGGAGTTCTGTATTGGAAGAGTTCTATTGGCATGCTACTTAAATTTTTTCTTGATGATGATGCAGAAAAGATCATGCATGAATTGCATGAGGGAGAATGTGGAGGTCACCTCTACTGGAAGACCACAACCAACAAGATCCTTAGAGATGGCTACTATTGGCCTACCCTTTTTCCCGATACTCACAAACTGGTCATGACTTTCCATAAGTGCCAAATATTTGATGGAAAAAGAAAACTTCTACCTTCGCCTTTGCATCCCATAAATGTCGAAGCTCCTTTCCAACAATGGGGGTTGGACTTCATAGGAGAGATACATCCTACCTCATCTTCCCAGCATAAGTGTATCCTCACAGCCATTGATTACTTCACCAAATGGATCGAGGCCATCCCTTCTAGGAATGCCATTGACTCTGTCATTATCAATTCCTTTAAACCAACATCTTGTCCAGGTTCGGTTGTCCTAGAAAGATCATCACTGATAATGTTGCTTCCTTTACATCTAATATAATGGTTGACTTTTGTTATAAATATCACATCGCACTAGGTCATTCCACTGCTTACTACCCGCAAGGCAATGGGCTAGCTGAGTCCTCTAAAGAGAGATTGGTGAACATCATTAAGAAGCTCCTAGAACAAAATCAAAAGGCATGGCATATAAAACAAGTGCATGAACTATGGGCTGATAGACTAACCATAAAGAAATCAATTGGTATGTCTCCCTATCAACTAGTGTATGTCATGGATGTGATTTTTCTAACATATTTGGGAGTTCTAGTCATGAAGCTCCTCCAAGAGGTAAAATCGGAAGAAAATGACATGCAAAGGAGGCTCAACCAAACTATCCATTTGCAGTAGTCAAGGGAGGAAGTTTACAAGAGGACACAAGCAATACAAGACACTATCAAGAGAATTTTTGAGAGGAGGACCAAGGCCAATGATTTCCAAATTGGAGACACATTTCTGAAGTGGGATTCAAGGAGGGAATACAAGGGAAAACATGGTAAATTTGAAAATTTATGGAAAGGCCGTTACATCATTCATTCAAAAAGAGGTAACAATGATTTCTTTTTGCAAGATCTGGATGGAGTAGAAATATTTGGAGGTCCTCTCAATGCAAGGATGCTCAAACACTACTTTTGTCAAAATTCCTGAACTTTGAATCTAACACTCATTGTACATAACATGGCTTGATCAAGAAATAGAAAAGATAAAAATTCTAAAAAACAAAAAAAGGAAAAAGAGGGCAGATTTGAAAGAAAGGTACAGACCCATACCCAAAAAATAGTGATGCTAAAAGTGTGCAAGTCTAAATGCCACTACTTGTTTTTGAAAAATAATTCTTGTTCAGTCATCTAGCCTAATCATGGATGAACATGTTTTCAATTTATTTTTCTGATAGGTTATTGAAATAAAAACTTGTGAAAACATCTAATCTTGACTTTTCAATAGGTGTAGATCAGGAAGAATGAATGTTCGTTCTAAATTCTCAAATCTAAACCAAAGAGAAGGATAGGGATGCCTAACAAATGATGGATTACTACCCTCATACTTTATAGTTTTTTTGGTATGAAAATAATGGTTGTGTGCAGCTTGTTTCAATGACATAGCCCATGATAGATTAGTTAGCCTAATCCTAGTTTATTCATGGTTCAATTTCATGTTAGTAGGATATAGAATAAAGTTTGTCAAACAGCTTAATCTTGAAAAATGAGCAGACTAGGTAGAAAATAAAGAGAGTTCATTAGCCTAATATGAACTCTTGGAAGAAATAAGGGTACAATTAGATAATTTGATTTTTGTTTTCAAAAAGAAAAATGTCAAGGGTTTGCAAATCCAAGTGCACACAAAGAATAAAAAATGTTAGGCAATGTAGGCTGGGTAGGTAGAGATGATTCTGAAGCAATCATGTCTTTCATATTTTTGGATCACAGCTACAAGAGAACACTTGCAAAAAGAGAAGAAAGGATTTCCCAATGGATGAGGCACTGGTCTTAAAACACAAAAACCCAAACATCTAAGGTTCTGGACACCTCCTGAAAAGGAGTTTCCCTCCCCAAGTGGAGCCACTATTAGTCATCAGTAATTTTTATCATTTGAATATGACTATTTGAGAAACCTAGACTTCTAAAAAACAAATTTCATAAAATATTGTGAGTTTTAGAAATCTCACTGCCTTCATCATCCTTTGGATAAATTTTTCACTCTTCTACAACTCTACCATGCCTTGGCCAACCTACTACTACTGAAGAGTCCCTCATAAAGCCTATTTCACTCATCCGCATCCCATTTTTTACACCTATCGTTTGGACACTCTGTTTTTCCTCTGCTTACTTTTCACCATGCTGACCTAATACCTCATAGTCTTCAAAAACCCAAAATTTTCCTCTAAAAACTTCTTAGGTAGATCAATTTTAGTGGTTTGTGAATCTTCAAAATGATCTAGCTTGTCAAAAAGAACTCAGTTCCCTCCTCTTTCCTAAAAAGCCCCAAGTTGAAACTTTAGTCCATGGAAAAGTCTAAAAAAACCCCTCCACTAGGTCCCTAGAGTTTATAAGTGCTAGGGTTGGCCTTTATATTCAAGAAGCATTGTTTTTAGGTAATGAGAAAGCTAGAATTGGGTCAAAGGAACAAACATGTAATTGGTATAAAACAAATCAGAGAAGCCTCCAACAAGGGTTTCCTTATCAAAGGTATATTCTGCAAAATATAGTTAGCCATGAGTGACACTTTTGCAGGAATGTCAAAGATGGCTACCTAGAGGAAGTTGATAATATCGAACAAACCTAATGCATCTCATGATGAGGGCACATATAAAGACTAAAGGAGCTGTTGATACCAACTTCTAGGGTTTTCACACCAAGAGGTTTTCACTGCTTCAAAGTGAAAACATGACAGAATGTCAGTTGAAAGAAGGTCAAAATTATTCTATTCAGTCTCATCCACCAAGAAATCAAAGGCATAAAAGATGTAGGACTGAATATTCCAAGGTGAAAGTGCCAAAATAGTCACAAGTTTACTATTTAAAAATGTTGAAATGCATGAAAAGGATAAAATGGAGAAAACCTTCAAAAGGAGCACTAATGTCAATGTATGCCTTTTTCCTCAAAATTTTGTCAAAATGACCTTTTTCTTTCCAAGAACTAGTTCATGTTTCCAAAATGTGGGTAAGAGTGAAAGTTTAAGCTTGTTAAAAAAAAATTCAATCCAAGGGAAACATCAAGATGCTCCAGCAAAGGAAAAAAACCATTTTTCTCAGAGTTCTGCCACCTATAGGACAAAAAGACCAAAAAGTCAGTGAAAAAGTAAGAAAGGAAACAAACATTAGAAATTTGGGTTTGATCTGAAATTATTTTTCAAAAAGAGGTATAAAGGCCTTCCTTCCCTCTTCTCAAGCTCATTTTGTTTTTGAAAGAAAGATAGAGAGTTGTTGAAGCATTGCTAGGCCTTTTCCTGAAGACTGGGAAAAATTTCCCCGGCGCTAGGCATAGGTGGTGGCGTTGCACATAGAACCTTTAGCACTGCTTACAGGGGAGGAAAGACAATGTTAAATAACAATGCGCTATGCACAGATGGACTGTCGCTGCACATAGGCACCAACGCTATGCACACGCCCAAGTCAAGGCCCGAGCTGCCCACAATCTTCGGACGCTTCACTTAGGCCTACACGACAACCCGACTTTCCAACACTGCACACAAGGGCACCCGACCCCCCCTGACGCTGCGCACAGAGGCATGTAGAGGGCACGACTGAAATGACTAGTTGGGTTGCACTACGCACAGGAGAAGTTTGGCAAAAACTTCCAAAAATTAGTCAAAATTAGTGTTTTCCTCCTCAAATTTTCCCTAGGCTCTTGCACAAGTTGAAAAAGGTTGGTGGTCACTTTTTCTTTGCCCTCCAAGTGTTATTTTTGCATCCATGATCAAAGAAGAGTAAAAAAAACCTAAATGGCTAAAAAACTCTAATCTTCATGGCGAACAATCATCTAACCTTCTAAGGCAGAATTTACCAGTTGGAGAGTGGTCATTGGTGTAAATACACTCAGTACAAGCTAGGCATCCTTAAAAAATATAAAATAATTCCTAGGCTTACTTCCATTTTTCCCCCATTTGTTAAAATTTTCCCTCACCATCATTCATTTTTCCTCCCTAGACCTAAAGCTCTCACAAGCTAAAAGCCAATTTTTTGGACACAATCAGTCACTTGTCCGGAGAAGAGATAAGTACTAGTAGTGATGAAGGCCAAGGGCCTATTAGGCCAAAACACAAGGGAGGAAGAATTAATAGGTTTGAGCCCTTGGATACAATTCAAATCACATCTTCTCCCATGATCTTTGAATGCTTTCAAGATGTTGGATGCTACCAGTTCTGTGACAGGGTTAAACAAGTCCAAAACCACTTAGATTTGACTAGGTTCTTCATTCTCAGCCTACAAAATAAGCAGGTGAACCTAGCAGGAGTAAATTTTGAGCTATCATCCGGATCCATTGCTAGGGCCACAGGGATACTAGATGTGGGTGAGATATGGTACAAGAGGGAGAAATTGGCCTTAAGCTACTATGATCCCTTCCTCAAACCTAGGTATCAATAGGGCTGCAAGACTTTTTTCCCCTTCTCTCACCTACTAGAGAGATATGCACCACTGATGAGGGAGATCATCAAGTACTTCACTTGTGAGGGGAGGTACTCAAGGATTTATTCATATCACATAATGCTACTAATGCACTTCACCAAGGTTAAATTTCTAAACCTACCATACTATCTCTAACAGAGCATTGACAAAATTGCTTCAATAGTCAAGAAAAGGAGTTATGCCCACCAAATGCAAAGCCTTTTTCACCTCTTTGGTTAAAATGATTTTTTTACACCAGCTACAGCAGTAGGGAATCCATTGGGAAGTTTTTATCTCACATGATATATTTGCAAATCTCCAAGCCTTAATTCAGAAAAATTTGCCTTCCACTTCACACCCACTTACCTCCACTCCTCCGTCACCCCCTACAGATCATGTTCCATCACCTCCACCCATGCATTCTCCACAAGGAGACTTACCTCTTTCTTCTTCTCCTGAAGCATCAAATGAGGAAAAAAGTGATAATGAAACAAGTCAAGAGGAAGCAGAGCAAATAGAAATGGAAGATAGTGAAGTTAGTAATGATAATGAAACAAGTCAAGAGGAGGGAGAGAAGACAGAAATGGAAGAAAATGAATTTAGTAATGATGATGATGAGTCTTAGGAGCAAGAAAACAGTGATGCCCTTGACATTGATGGGCAAGAAAGTAGCCTTTAGGCACAAATCATGGAAAAGGATAGTGAGGCAGAAAGTAAAGGCAGAGAAGATAGTCAATAGGATCATAGTCACAATGAGGATAAAATGAAGAATCAAAATGACAGTGATGTTGACATGGATGCACCACCAACTGATGAGAAATCTAAAGAGAAAAACAGAGATATGGAGGTTGATGACACATCATTAAATTCTGAATTAAACTTGCCAAGTGACCACGAGGACAAAACAGAGCTCAAAAATGAACTTAAATGTCATGAAAGCAGTCATGACAGTCAACATGACAGTGGTAAAAATTAGAGTGTTGAAGTCAGTAGTGAGGCTCACAACTCTCCCAATGAACAAGATGAAGATGCACAAAGTGATGGGAGACCTAGTAGTGAAGGTGAGATGGAAGAGGAGGTTACACACAATAGTCCAAAAGGTGAGAAAAAAGGCTTTCCAGTAGATGATAACATTCATGACAAGGACCCTAGAGTAGAAATCATTAGACCTTTTGATTTCTCATACCACAGGGGGAAGAGGGATGTGTTTTCTACCTCAAAAAGGCAAGGGACCATCTCTTCTCCAACTATAAAACAATTGGACAAAGGTAAGGAAAACATGTATGAAGATGTTGAGGATCAACATGGTGAAGAAAGAGAATTTGAACTTATACATGTTGATAGTGAGGAAGAAGAGAAAATCTCTAGTTCGCTCCTCCAAATTAAGAATTCCCAAATAAGAGATATTTAGGTAGATTTGGAAAAATCCAAGTAAAAATATGATGTCTTAGATTGGGAAAACTGACAAAGGAGTTCACACATGGAAATTTATGAGGTAAGGGCACTCAAGACCCAGAGACAAGCCATAAGGGTAGATGTGAAATTAGAAGAGTACAAGAGGACTCATCTAGAGAGTGAATAAGAAGAAGAAGAATAGTCGAGAAGAAGGCCAAGTACCATTAGGCTGAGAAAAGCCTTGGCCAAAGAGAGGGAGGAAGAATATGCCCTAGCTAAGACAATTCCTACCAGTGAGGTACTTGACAGAGACATAGAGTTTGATAGGTAGCCTTGGATTGAGAGGGCCAATATGCATTTAGAAGATAAGTTGGAGAAGGAAAACAAGGCCCTTGAGCTCCAAAGGAATATGGCCAAACATTATGCCCTCAGAAACCAAATTGCTAAGGCAAAGCTCAAGAAGGCATTGCTTGAAAACAAAAAAATGAAGGAGTAAAAATGCCATGAAAGCCTTGGATTTTTGGCTGAATCTTCCCTACAGGTGTCCAAGACCTCTTGAGGGACCACTCCACAAATTTTGGGCAAATTTGAACAAGATTTTGTTTTGTTTTTTTTTTAATTTTGAGGCCTCTATGCGCAGCACCCTTAGCGTTGTGCACACATCTCATGCATCCTCATCTTGAAAAATTGACGTTTTTGGACTCCTCTCATCATTAGCAGTCTTCTCACAAAATTGCAGACCATTTGGAGCAGTTTTGACCCCCCAAAAGGTCAAAAAACACCTAATTTTTTACCATTCTGCCTCATTTTCAAGCAAGGTGTTGCGCATAGAGAAGCGTTGGGAGAATGGATTTTTGGATAGTAAAATGGCACTCATTCAGAAAAAAAATGGTAGATCTGGAAATCAAACTTAACAAGCTTTCCAACGAGCCATCACGAAGAAAAATCCGACACCAGAAAGGAGGTCAAAACAGGACTGCAAGTACACCTATTTTCTGATATTTTGGTGCTGCGCATACAGGACCAAAAGTGGCAAAGGTGAACAAAACACACTCATTTATTGCAAAATGAGTTTTTTAGTATTTTTGAGGCAAATCACTCTAGGATTAGGTGTTAGAAGTTACTATGCATTTATTTTTCTTGGATATTTATGCCTTGGGCCTTGCATGGTCACTTGGACACAAAATTTTCATTTATGACTATCTTGGATATTCTAAAACACTAATTAGGGTTTTAGCCCTCCTTTTCTCCATAAATAGAGAATGAGGCTCTCATGTATTTTGGTTGGAATTTGGTGAGTTATTTTGAAGTAATACATAGTCTCTTGGAGGTTGAAAGCAATTTGATGTCTTGGAGCTTGTGAATGCCCTGATTTGTTTGTTGATGGAGGAGGATTGGTTGCAAGATCCCTGAGCTTGGTTGATGGTGAAGTGATTCTATTTTGTTATTTTTATTTCTTGTTTCATTATGTTTCCATATTTCTATGTTGCAGTAGAGCAAAGGATTTAGACTAAGAAATGTATCTGAAGGCACCTTAGCTCTGTTTGTTCTTCATTGCCTTGAAGTTTTCTTCTGCTAGGATATGTTAGAGAATCCTTCATTGCTCTCTAGACCTCCTAAGTTTGTTTATTTCCTGAATGGTTTAATACAGTAGGTATAAAACATGATTCATGGTTAGCCCTGCTTATTTTATGTCACTGAAACACTATCCTCGAAGTCTCTCTTTAAAGTACCATTACTTAGGTTTGTCAAAGAAGTTTTGTTTCAATCATACTCTTTGCAATTGCTTAGTCAATCGTTTTAAAGATATTCATAGCTATAATATTAGATTTTCAGGAGTTCCCTCCTCTCTGATTGTAGTTATTTGTGTATCTTAAATGTTTTATGTCCTTGATGATGAAATCACTGGAAGTTAAATAAGTTTCTTGCCTTCTATATTACATTGGAATGTTTATCTTGAATAAGTATCTGCTTTAGTTGAATCAAAGAGTTTAGGGTTTTCTATGCCTTTGATTTACTCTCTATGTTTTTTATTATTATAAGTACCCTTTGTCTAAATTATATGATAAATTATTCTTGATTGCCCTCTTTTCAGCTTTTTGTTCTCAAATTTGATGTCCATCTCATGATCCTTTAAACCCTGAAGATCCACCAACCAAGCTAGCTTTTCCCTGCAATACTCCGTAATCAATTAATGAACCTATCATGACTTTATTAGAATCCATTACCCAATAACTTGAAGATTACCTTGTTATATATATTATATCTAATCGTCGTACCCAACCAAAACAAACAATAAACCCTAATACTTCATAACTAGCCTAAAATTAACCTTAAAAAACAAAAAAGTTCACATCTCTTGCACAAATTAGAGAGAGCCCTATATGAATCTAGGAAGGCGAGGTCCTTGGCTTCCAAAGTATGGTTTGACGTTACCCATTTCCATTTTTATCTCAATCAATCTAGAAAATTACGGGGAGCTAACAACATCCATAGGTCTACCTGAAGTTGATGCGCTTGCTTCTGCAAACTCTTTGTTTTCTTCTACGAAAGTGTCTTTTTCACATTGTAAACCAAATCCATCCTTTTTCTCAGGTGCCTTTCGAATCCAAATATCAACATATGGTTTCTTTACTTTGTCTACACTAGTGGCTACACCACTTCTAGTGAAAACATTCATGCTATGATCCTCTATACGCATCTTCGCCCCAGCAATCTGAATATTCTGTGTTGGAGCCTATGTCTTCTTCTCCTGTATCTTAACAATTAAAACAGGAGAATATTTAATTACATGATAAAACTGCCTACAGTACCTACATGATTGTCACATAGGGTTTGGATGGTCACGTGCATAATGAAAAATATCTCCACATTTGTAGCAAAACATGTCCCCTTCCTTGACTAGCCAATCCTCTTCATCTTCCTCTTCCTCTAGTCTAGAACCCACCGCACCTAGATGGGGATGCTGGGAAGGTTGGTTCAACCTGCATTCTGTAAAACTCAACTTTGTCAGTCATCAAATCAAAACTTCGACAATGATTTTCATCATGTCCTAGTTATGAGAAGAATGTACAGAACATATGTTTTAGCTCGAGCATGTATTTTCCAATCATTAGATAGTAATTTTTCGCATGCATACCAGTAGAATTAAAATCACACTCCATACTGGAAGTGTCCCACTCAGCCCCATCATGCTCTTCAGTGGGCTTGGTCCTCTAGCATGCAGATAATCATTAAACACAGGGCATTGACACTTATGATGTCTAGCAACTTTACATCATATACACCATACTTCGTTGCATACCTCCTTTCCCTGATCTTCGCATAGATTCTAAATCTCCAAATGCATTTATTATAACTGACTCTGAATCTACTGAGTTCCAATCACTGTACGCATCGACGCAACTTCTAGTTTCATTGCAATTTCTACGCCCTTCATCTTCATGGCAGTCTTCTGTTGACTCAAGGGCTAGAAAAGATGTGGAAGCAACATACTGATAAACCATTCCTTGTGTTGGGTATCAACGATAGTGAATCCACCATCTTTGATAGTAGGCTTCAATCTCCGATATGCATCCCAGACAGATTCATTTACCTCTTGGTGAATCTCTTTCAACTCCATAACGCACTGCGCATATCATTTAGGATTTTTGAATTATTCTTTCAGAGCATCCTTCAAATCATTCATAGTCACTTTAGGGTTCACTGATACATATCTTATATACCAGTCCAACACACGATCTTGGAAATTAGTGGCTAAGTGATATTTCTTAACATCATCACTATTAACTTGTTTTTCTCTCCATACATCATCTATGACAAACCAGAATTTCTTTGTATCTTCATTCTCAATACCTCTGAAAGTAGGAAAATTCATAGACACATCCATATCTTCACCTGGGGGAGGTGCAGTTAGAGTGGATGACTTGTGAGGTGAGTGTGGAAGTGGAGTGGATGGGATCTGAACTATGGTCAACAATCCCTGATTGTTCTGATCTTGCGAGACTTATTATTCTTAAGAGTGCGCAAATTCACTAGAGATACTAGTTTATGGTTCGTCATCACTATCAAATCTACTCTTGAGAGGACCATAAATAAACCCTTATTCTAAATATACGAATTCAATTCTTCAACCGTGCGTAGTCGAGCCTCTTCGGGACATTCATGCAATACAATCACATAGATAACCCTATTCACACAATAGCATCTTAATCCAAAACTTCAAAGAGCGTAGGAAATTACCTTTAAGGCCCTTAAAAGATAGTATTTCTGCTTCAAAATAAGATGCAAACTTATCAATAGAAAACTCAGTTACAAATCCTCCCAGAACAATATTGATCCAATGATCTATGGCATGGGTGATCGTATTGCTTATCTTTTCTAACTTTTGTACAAATTCTGGAGTCCACTAACTGACTGCATCCTCCTTTGCGTAGGTATTAAATTCAGTCAATTTATACAACCACTAATGCAGCTTAGTCATAAAGGAAGCAAATAATATCTCATGAACTTCTGAATAAATGTACATTTGAACCCAATCCTTAGCAGATAATTTAGAACTTCTATTCTCTTTGATTGCAAATTCAACGATCTTTCTATCTAGCCAATCTCACAATTTTTTCTGTGTAGGATGCCAATACATGAATTATCCCTCAAAATGATCCCAGTCTCGGCAACAGAACCATTTTTTGGCTTGAGGGATCCTAAACCAGGTTCGGATTTATTGCGAACCAACAAACCCTCCAACTACTGGCCCTTTCAGCAATGACCTCTTTACACAGATTAAAGTCTCACCTGAAGAAGTACGAGGGGGTGATGGAACCAGGTTTCTGCACCTTGAGGAATATTTTTATGTATTGGCCCTAAATAGTCTTATAACAAAACTTATCACAGATAACAGGCAAGTGCGCACAAAAAAACATGAATAAGCTAGCACATCAGCTTTGTCACATATTATTCCAGCATATAATATACATATATTCACACACAATAACATATATACTTAAGCAGATCTATTCATAAACAATATAATTAAGTCATAATACACTTCATTAATTCGCACAAATGCATTTGGTCATAAACAAAATTAAAAGTGCAATCATAGAACCAATTCCGATCCCATAGCAATAAACATAATAGATTCGCAGTAATTAGATAATTAACACATAAAACACATAACACATTTGATTGAGTTAGCTAAAACAATATTTTGCATTAATAGATCCAATAATTCCAGTACATTCAGACTTCCCTTACGAATTACCCTTCCGCAGACATAGCCAGCAGAGTCCACACATATCCACGACTATGTCTCTGCGCATAAAGCCAACAGGAGCCTTTCTACCAAAAAAAATAGACTTACACTGAAATCCTTACAAAACATTCATCAACATAAGCATCAAATTACCACCTATACTTGACTCAATCTATCTATATCTATACCAATCTTAGTGCATAGATAATATTGTCTCAAACCATGGTTTGAAGCCCGTAGCTTTCCCTTAAAACCCATTTACATAAGATAGGGACTTTGACCTGCCCTAGGGAAAATTTTAAGGATGGACATTTATCTTAAAGTTTAGAAACCTTGGTGAATCTTATTAGTCCCCAATATGGAAATTGTAAAAAATTTATGTTATTTTCATAAAACTATTTAGTTTTCTAATAATTTTATATTAGTATATATAAAATTTTGGCAATTTTTAGGGTAAAATATTTTTATGCTATACAATTTGGGCGAATAAATTTTCAAAAAAAATGGAAATTGGCAAATATTTTTTTTGGAAAAAGCATGGAAAATTATCCAACCTACAAATATTAGGCCCTAAAATTTTCCCTGAGGTCCCTCCCTAAAGCCCCTTTGACTCTTTCGCAGCACGCATAGAAAAAATATATACAAAAAAATTATCAAATTAAACCCCAACGGACCCTGCTCCAACATAGCTTCAATTGAGAGTGAATATTATTTAGATATGTTTGTAGCTTAGAAGCTACCATGGCAAAACTTGTCTAGGATGTGTATATCATTTCTCATGCTTGCTTGTGAAGAAAAATTTGATCTATTAGATGAATCTATTTGGTATCTAATGAAAACATAGAGGTTTTGTAATATTCAATACTCTTAGGCATAGGTACCTTTGGTTCAAAAAATTGTAATTGGAACTATTCTCTTTCACTATCCAAAGAAGAAATTAATCTAGTCTAATTTGTGGAAGACTGTTTCCAGCACTCTGCATAGGTTGAAGTTTTTAGTGCCTCATTTTTCTTCTTCATCTCTAATTTTTTTTCAAAAATACTGTGCTACCTTGAATAAGAACGAGAATATATTATAGTTTCTTCAATATACTATAATGGAAATGAAACCTTTCCTGAAATTATGATTGTAGTATGTTCTTCAGAAGTTTTAACTTATGAGGATTCTTCATCCACATTCATATATTTTCTTCTTTTGTTCATTTTAAATATTGCCTCCTATAATTTTGATTTTGCTGGATATAAACTTTCTCTCAGTATTTTCAATTATTTTTTTGTCATCCTTCGAGTTTCCAATAATCTTTCACTGGAAACTAGCTCCTAAATTTCTTGCATTGTTTTCTCCCCTAATTCTTCTTTGTTTGCATATTGTTAAATTTTTAGTTTTTCAATATGAACATAGGGTGCTGATTTTTGTCAAACTCACATTGGTGTTATTACTCCTAATGGATCATATGACCAGCTAAAACTAAATCTAAACTTCATCTGACTCAAAAAATTATTGACTTCCTTTTCTGCGGCTCTGGTGTTGACTATGAATGGGCCAACCTGTGCTTTTAGTTTAAATTGACCCTTTATTTTCTTGGAAAAAAATGAACATCATCCATTTTCATCATCTTCTTGATATACCCAAGTGAAAAAAACCTCATGGGGAGGAACATTGGCAATTTGGAAGGTGGTAGCTCACAACCATAGATCCTAATCGCTGTAAAATTTTGGTACAAATACTATTCTTCAACTTTATACTACTAACTAAAATGCAGAATACTTTTGATCTCTGTGGAAATTGCAACACTATTTAACAAAAAAATTACAAAAACTCATTGAAAAAATCACTAAAATAAAATTCTTCAGAATTTTTCCTCACTAATGAGGTCTAATGAATCACTAATTGTGGTTTTCCTTCACCATTCAATTCCTATAAAGGAAACTGGAATATTTCTTACTGATGATATAGGAATAAATAGACCAAAACTGTCTAGTGCTTGAATCACCCTTTAGTATTGAATTTCAAGAACTGATCATGAATTGCATCTGATAGAAACTGGTTTTAATTGAATATGATTGATGGTTTTTTACCAAAAGAAAAGACTGATAAAAACTCTAAAATAACTTCATATACCCACTAATCACTGGGTTATACTAACAAAAAAGAAACTAAAGAAATAACCTGCTCAGGGAACATTTCAGAGGGATAAAGTGGATTTTTCCTTGGTAATTCAATTTTTTTTCATAGAAAGGATTAAAAAATACGGGCTCTTTTTGAAAAATAAAGTTTCTGGTAAATTTCCATTAGAGCATCAGCAGAAAAAGGGTGAAGGGAATCTTGAGGGTTTTGTAGAAATTATATAACATATGCATGTATATATCCAGATTCTCCTGATCTAACAATATTTATCTTCTTGCTAAATACAAAATCCTTCCACTGTTAATATTTTGCATAAATTAAAAACTCAATTTCAAACACATGAAGATAAATATTTAATGGGAAAGCCTGAAGCTGAAAACCCCAACTATCATATATTATGTATCATGGAGATCATGTAACAATATAATACAAAGCTTAGTACATGAAGCTCTCAGTACAATCAATCATCACACACTAACATGAATAAATCTGCAAATCCATGCACTGATTTCTTGCCACCTGATAGCCTGCCTCCACTGCACAATCCCTGCTAAAGAAGAACCCTGAATTAATTTGAATCTACCTTGCCTTGACTGTGCAATCCTCATTGGAAACTCCAATGTGTGTGTGATACAACCAATGCATGACTATAGTCACAACGGATAGTCCATCTCACCATTTCACCTATCTCTCCACTAGGTCTCCACTGGAACTGACATGCATTGTAGTTAACTGTTATTTCTGTTCAGTTGTTAGTGAGCTATTAGTCGTGAATTAATTAACTAATTAATTCACTTAACTCTCACTAGTGTATCTTTTAGTTATAATAGATACAACTAGCTCAACTGATTTAAACTCACTTAACTATGTTAAACTAAATAAAAACTCCATAAAATACTCTTCCAACTCTGTCATAAATTTTCCACTTCAGTTCTAACTAAGTCCTCATGCATGAGCCACCAATAAAACCTAGGAATTGTGTAATTCCTTCAGCCCACTGATTTTCCAAATCTGTATACTAAAATAAAGTGCTCCAAGAGAATAAGTTGATATTTACAGTCTGATTATTATTAAGGGCTAATAATAATCGACACATCTATTTTTAGATCGACGATCTATAAATAGACTTCGACCAATATTCTAAAAACATAATTTCGTCTATTTTTCCAACTTGACCAACCATCCACAAATAGCATCTTGCAACTTCTGAAATATGATCACCATGCCTAAAAATAGACATAGTCTAAATTAGATTTACACCTAAAAATAGCCTGCGTGCCCACTTAGTGAATGTGACTAATTTTCACTAAGCTTCATCATCTTGTTGAATCTCAACACTCCCTCTCAACAAGATAAGGATTATCATTCACCCCGATCCTGCCTCTATGGTATTCGAATTTTCTCCTGCCGAGCGCCTTTGTCAGAATATCTGCATCCTGATCTTTTGTAGGAATGTACTAAAGCAACATGATCTTCCGCTGCACACAATCTCTGATATGATGATACCAGATATCAATATGTTTAGATCTATCATGAAACAGGGGATTAATCGAGATTTTAATGCAACTCTGGTTATCACAATGTATCACTGTAGGATCTAAATGTGAACCGAACAAACCGACCAGGATCTTCCTCATCTATATAGCCTCACATGCAGCTTGACTTGCTGCCATGTATTATTCTTCTGCTGAACTGAGTGCCACAGATATTTGTTTCCTATTGTACCAAGAAACTGTTATAGATATGATACTGAAAACCCCTCCTGATGCTCTTTATGTCTATTGGGCTACTTGCCCAATCTGCATCCATAAAGCCATGCAACTTCACCTAATCCATCTATCTGTACCATAAGCCATACTCAGATGTGCCCCTGAGATACCTCAGGACATGCTTGCTTGCCTTCCAAAAGAGCTTGGTAGGCTTAACAATAGCTTATGAAAGATTTTTCACCACATAGCATATGTCCGGTCTTGTATTAACTAAATACATGAGCGAACCCACCAATTGTCAATAAACAATGCCATCCACTACCTCTGCCGATGTAGCATACTCTTTCCTCCAATTTCCTGGAAGAGGAGTATCAATAGTCTTGCATCCTTTCATGTGAAACTTCTCAAGTATCTCTCGAGCATACTTTCCTTGAGACACAAACAGTTCACCTTCCTGCTGCTGTATTTCCAATCCAAGGAAATAATGAAGGAGGCCCAAATCCTTCATGTCAAACTACTTTGCAAGATCTGCCTTGCATGAGTGTATCAACTGATCATCACTCGTTAGTATTAAATCATCAACATAAAGTACAATGATTAAAAGCTTACCCTCCACCACAATTTGGTACAGGTTTGCATCCGAATCACACTTCGTGAAGCCAAGTACAATGAAATAGTTGTCGATATGTGTGTACCAAGCACGAGGTGCTTGCTTTAGCCCATACAACTCTCTTTTGAGCCTGCACACATGCGACTCGCTACTGAAGATCTCAAATCCTTCAGGCTGCTCAATGTACACCTCTTCCTCAATGATCCCATTAAGGAACGCAGTCTTCACATCCATCTGATGAATGTGCCAACCCATCTGCACTAAGAGAGCAAGGATGGTCCTTTTGGAATAATACCGTGTGACAGGTGCAAAGGTTTCTTCATAATCAATCTCCTCGATTTGTGAGAAGCCCTGGGCAACAAATATTTCCTTATACTTCTCGACACTCCCATTACCAGCTTGCTTTACCTTTTAGATCCATCTTGATCCTACAACTGATTTACCCACCGGCCTTGGAACAATTTCCCAAGCACTATTTCTAACAATGGATTCACACTCCTCCACCATGACATCTACCCATGTGGGCTCCTGCACTGCTTCTTCAAAAGAAGATGGCTCTGTCACGATACACTTGCTCATAAGAGCCATGTATCCAGTAAATTTTTCAGGTGACTGTCTCTGTCTGTGCTGTGATGTTGGCACTCCCACATTCTGTGCCACATCAAGCATTGGTCTCTCAGCTTCTGTGGTACGCTTTCTGCTAGTTATGATGTTTGGATCTGCGTGAGTGCACTCCTCCACTCCATGAACTTTCTCCTGTGGATGGTCCACATCTGGAGGCTCATCTTTCAGAACTGGCAGTTCCTCCACTACATACAAGTCTAGCTCCCTCTCAAGCATAGCTCGTGCAACACCCACAATTTTTCTATTCTTCCTCTCCGCGACCCCATTCTGGTGTGGATTATGAGGCGCTATGAGTTCTCTTCGAATTCCTTCTTTGATATAAAATTATTTGAATTTTCCCAAGATATATTCACCACCATTATCGCTCCGTAGAGCTTTCACTTGCTTCCCCGACTCCTTCTCCACCAACGCTTTGAAATCACAGAACTTTGAGTATGTTTTGCTCTTCTTCTACATGAAGAAGATCCAGCATCTATGAGAATAGTCATCAACAATTATAAAATAATACCTATGTTTTTCTTTTGAAGCAATCGAGAAAGGTCCACACACGTCTGTGTGAATTCTCTCCATGATCACCGAAGCACAGTTCTCCTTCTCATGAAGGTGGTCTTCACAAAATTACCCATAGTACATCCCTTGCACTGATCTGATTGTGCAAGAGTACCCTTGGGAAGTCCAATAGAAATCTGCTGCAAAATCTTCAAAGTGCCATGGTGAAGATGGCCTAATCTCCTATGTCATAATTCACCCTCATCCCGACTCACCACTTCTTCTGCTTTGCCCATCATTGTAGTGCAACCATCTACCTCTAGCTTTTAGAGATTCTTAACTCCAATCCTTATCCTCTTGGTTTGACCCATTTTTTTATGTCGTAGGAAATATTTTCAGACCTGGAACATGCATAACCTCTTTCTTCCAACATTGCGACCGAGACCAAGTTATTCTTCAGATCTGGAACATGCATAACATATTTCAACATAAATGGTTTACCTAACTCCCTCTCAAAGGTAATGGTCCCAATGTCAGTCACACTTTATTGACCATCGTCGCCCATCTCTATATGCATTTGGAGATCCTTCTCCTCCAAGTCACTAAACAACTCCTTGTCTCCCATCATATGGAAAGACGCACCATTATCAAGATACCACACCGATCCCATTGAGCTTGAAACCAAGCATGCGATCAAATATAAATCAATTTCAAATTGAGAGGGTAAGGCCTCACTCACTGTAGCTTCATCAACGTTATTGTTCTTCTTCTTTTGTGGGCAGTTAGTGGCGAAATGCCCATGTTCGTGACAGTGAAAAAAATTCACCTTGGACAAATCCTGCTTCTTGCCTTTAGCTTTAGATTTTGAAGGGAATTTCTTCCCCTTCCCTTTCCTTGCTTTGGTAGCCAAAGCACAATTCTCTTAATCTTCATTCTTCGATGAAGAGTCATCCCTGGTACTTCACCTTATCTCCTCCTGCACAAGATCCGACCAAAGTCTTTCCCAACCCAGCAGTTTCTCCCGTCCATTGACAGAGTATTCGTAGCTATTCCAACTCTTCAAAAGCCCAAGGAGAGCCAATCTCAACAAGTCATCATCATCAACATTAATCCCCACACTTCCCAGTTCATCCCTATAGTGGACAAAATTCGTGAGATATTTTGGAATATTGTCGCCCTTCTCCATTTTTATTTTCTGAGCTTACCTTTCAGTGCCAAATTCCTCTGGTCACTGCTGCTTCAGAACAAATATTTCAACGCCTTCCACATTGCAAATGGAGTGGCTTTCCCATGAAGGCTAGACACAATATGGTCCTCCACACCTTCTAATAGAATCCTTCTTGTCTTTGCTACCATATTTTTTCCATGTGTCAAGTAGTGCAACATCGCTAGAACCAGGCTTAGGAACATCACTATCGATGAAATCCTTCATTCCATTATCTTCCAGCACCACCTCCATCCTATCCTTCTAGGCTATGTAATTCAAGCTTCCCCCAAGGGCATACTCCAATCACAACCCATTGAAATAAATTTCAATGTATACTCAACTGTCACACCAAGAAATTTCTGCAGCAAATTAGAATTGTCCACCAACACAAACTCAAAAATTCTTCACAATTGCAATCTTCAAGAATTAACACTGCTCTCATACCATGTAGAAATTATATAACATATGCATGTATTTTTTAGATTCAACAAGATGATGAGCTTAGTGAAAATACTCGCCTTCACTAAGTGGGCCCACAGGCTATTTTTGGCGCAAATTCTATTTTTAGACTAAGTCTATATTTAGACATGTCGATCATATTCTATGAGTTGTAGGATGCTATTTGTGGATGGTTGTTAAATTTGGAAAAATAGATGGGCTTCTATTTTTAGACATATTGGGCGGAATCTATTTTTAGATTGCCAGTCTAGAAATAGATGTGCCGAATATTATTAGCTCTTAATAATATTTGGACGCTAAACATTATCTTATTCTCTTGGAGAACTTCAGTTAAGTGCACAGATGTGGCACAACATCTGATAGAAGGAATTATGCTATTCCTGAGGGTTTACTGGAGCTATTTCATGGAGGACTTCAGTTAGAACTCATGTGACATATTTTGGTGGAGTTATAGATGTAGTTGATGGAGTTGTATTTAGTTTAACTCAGTTAGACTCAGTTGAGCTAGTTGTATCTAGTCTAATTGATTGATACACTAGTGAGAGTGGTGTGAATTAATTATTTAATTAATTCACTAGATAATAAATCAGTAATAAACTGAATAATACATCATTTAACTATAGTGCATGGCAGTTTCAGTGGAGACCAGTGGAGAGATAGGTGAAAGAGCAAGTGTGACTATCAGTTGTGACTATAGTGATGCATTGATTGCATCCAACACTTAGTGGAGATGCCGATGAGGATTGTGCAGTGCAATATTGGTGAATTTGAGTTCATTCAGAGCCATTCTTTAGCAAGGATTGTGCAGTAGAGGTAGGCTAGTAGGTGGCAAAGATCGGTGCATGGATTTGCAAGATCGGGCCTGATTAGTGTGTAGCGATTATATTGTACTGAGAGCTTGATATGATCAGCTTTGTATGAGAATTTTTACATGATCTCTATGAAATATATTATATACATATATTTTGGGTTTTCAGCTTCAGGCTTTCCTGTTAAAAAATTGTGTTAATGTGTGTGAATTTTTATTGTTTCATATGTGCATTACAATCTTGATTTAATTTCCGCAAATGATCAATGGTGGAATAGATTCTGTATTTTGCATGAAGTTAAAATAGTGTGAGATCAGGAGAATATTTGACATATAACACATAATTTATATAATTTATACATGGTATTAGAGCATTTGGTCATTGGAGCAGATTGCAATTATTGAAGCGGTTGAGTTTTGTGTTGGTGGAATTCAAATTTGTTGCAATGTTTTCTTGGTGTCGAAGTTAAGCATTCATTGAAATGTCTTTCAATGGATTGCGATTGGAGTATGCCCTTGATGGGAGCTTGAATTACATAGCATGGAAGGATAGGATGGAGGTGGTGCTGGAGGATAATGGGTTGAAGGAGTTCATAGATGATGATATTTCGAAGCCTGCTTCTAGCGATGCAACTGCACTTGACACATGGTAAAAGAAGGTAGCAAATTGTCAAAGGATTCTGTTGGAAGGTGTGAAGGACCACATTGTGTCCAGCCTTCATGGTAAAGCCACTCCATTCTTAATGTGGAAGGATTTGACATAATTTTTCCAAAGAAGAAGCGACCATAGGAAGTTGGTGCTTAAAGACAAACTCAGGAAAATAAAAATGGAGAAATGTGACAGTATACCAAACTACCTCACTAAGTTCGTCCACTGCAAGGATGATATGGGAAGTGTGGGGGTTACTGTAGATGAAGAGCACTTGATGAGCCTGGCTCTCCTTGGGCTTCTGAAGAGTTGGCATAGCTACGAGGAATCTGTCAAAGGACGGGAGAAACTGCTAGGATGGGAGTGACTTTGGTCGGATCTTGTGCAGGAGGAGATAAGGCAGGGTACCAAGGATGGATCTTCATCGAAGAATGAAGATGAATAAAATTTCACTTTGGCTACCAAATCAAGGAAGGGGAGGGGAAAAAAAATCCTTCTCAATCCGGTGTGAAAGGCAAGAAGCAGGACTTGTCCAAGGTGAAGTGCTTTCACTGTCACCAACATGGACATTACGCCACTAACTATCTACAAAATAAGAAGAATAAGTAGGCTACTAGATCTGCAGCTGGAGAGGCCTTAGCCTCATAGTTTGAGCTATATTTTTCTTTGATCACATGCTTGGTTTCAAGTGTGATGGGATCGGTGTGCTTTCTTGACAATGGTGCATATTTCCATATGACCGAAGAAAAATATTTTTTTAGTGATCTGGATGAAAAGGATCTTGGAGTGCACATCGAGATGGGCGATGATGGTAGATACACTGCGACTAGTATTAGAACCATTTCCTTTGAGAGAAGAATATGATCTCTGTGGCGATGTTGGAAGACAAGGGTTATGATGTTGTTTTTAGTGAGGGAAAAGCCTTCCTGCGCAGTAAAACAATGGGTCAAACCAGGAGGATAGGTATTCGAGTTAAGAATATTTATCAATTGTAGGTTGATGGCTACGCAGCAATGGCATGCAAAGTGGAAGGAGTGGTGAGTCAAGATGAGGGCGAATTTTGGCACAGGATATTGGGCCATCTTCACCATGGCGCTTTGAAAATTTTGCAGTAGATTTCTACCGGGCTTCCCAAGGGTACACTTGCACAGTCATATAAGTGCAAAGGATGTACTTTGGGAAAATTTGTGAAGACCACTTTTCATGAGAAGGACATTTGTGCCACTACGATCCTCAAGAGAATTAACACAGACATGTGTGGACCTTTCTCGGTTGCTTCAACAGCAAAGCACAGGTATTATGTGATATTTGTTGATGAATTTTCTTGTAAGTGCTGGATCTTCTTCATGCAGAAGAAGAGCGAGACATACTCAAAGTTTTGTGAGTTCAAGGCACTGGTTGAGAAAGAGTCAGGGAAGTAGGTGAAAGCTCTAAGGAGTGATAATGGTGGTGAATATATCTCTGGAGAATTCAAATACTTCTACAGCAAAGAAGGAATTTGAAGAGAACTCATAGCACCTCATAACCCACAGCAGAAAGGGGTCGTGGAGAGAAAGAACAGAACACTCATGGGTGTTGCACAGGCGATGTTGCATAATCAGGGCCTTCCCATACACTTGTGGGTTGAAGCATGAAACATTGCGGTTTATGTGCAAAACCATTGTCCTCGTAGAGTACTTGGCATGAGTACACCTGAAGAGGCGTTTTCTGGTAAGAAGCCTGATATTTCTCATTTGAAGATTTTTGGCTCACCTGTTTACATTCGTGTGACGAAGGATGCCAGGAAGAAGCTGGAGTTGACCGTAGAGGTTGGGATATTTGTGGGGTACACAGAAACACCCCACAATTATCGTGTGTATTTTCCAGACTGTCGGATGACTGTTGTGTGACGGGATATCAAATTTCATGAGGAGAAAGCCATGAAGTTGTCACTTGAGAGGGAGATACACTTGCATGTAGATGAGGAGCTACTTGTTCCTAAAGATGAGCGTCAGGATGTGGATCAACCACAAGAGGAGGTTCATGGAGTGGAAGAAACCACTCATGCAACGCCAAGAATTAGAGGGCAGAAGCGCACTACAAAATTTGAGCAACTGAATCTTGATGCAGCGCAAAATGTACGAGCCCCTACATCACAGCGCAGACAAAGACAGTCACCTGACCGATTTACTAGATACATGGATCTGATGAGAAAGTGTATCGTGACGGAGCCATGTGAAATTCTAAACCCTATCACTTGGTGAAAAAATTCTCCTAGGGTTTAAAATTGGGTGTTAAAACCTAACCTTGGTGCCAAAAACTCCCATTACACTTCCATTACCTTCCCAATTGTGGCTCTTTACCCCCTTCACTGTCACAATATCATTAATATCCCTCTCCTATTCCCTTATAATCCCATTATCACTCACTTCCATTATCCCTAAAACCCTACCATTCCCTATCACTATCACTCTCCCATATCATTTGTAAATTCCCAAAACTTCAAGTTACCCAAACAATACCCAAGCATTCAAATAACTATCCATTGTTCATACATTTTCCAAATTCTCAAAGGGAAAATAGCACTTGACAAGACCTGATTGTCCTTACTATCCCTATTTACCACTGTTTCATATTCTTCATAGTTCCTTATTGCTATTTGGCACATTTGGCATTGAAAACAAAACACCAATTTTACATTTTCAAATCAACCAAACATACACTTGTCATACACATTGCAACATCATGACAGACACAAATTCATCGATGAAAAAGATAGTGATTCCGCCACTGAACTGCATACACCAGGAGGGCACTAAAATGTCGAAAAAGGCCTGATCCACTTCAAATCTTGGCCGAAGCTTCTTTGGCTGAGCATAATACTTGATGGGGGACCTTCACTCCAAATTTCAAGGAATTTGGAGAAAATTTTGTCAATTTTGTTTTTTTTGGTCACAAAACAGTTTTTCCTGCCCGACGTGTCGCGCCACCTTGTGTGCGCTTATGTTTGAGAGTTCTTCTGGAGGAAAACTTTACATTTTTGGATTTTTTACGAAAATTTATGCATGCTTAGGAATGGCCTAAGAATTTCATCAAGTTTGGGGTGGCCTAAAGCGTCAAAAACACCTTGAAAATGGCCTTTCTGCCACCTTTTGCACACACAGAAACTAGTCTTGGGAGATTGAAGTTTTGGAGGGGCAAATGACATCCAAATCCAAAAATGCTACTTGGGTTGGAAGGTAGATAGGAAGGGCTTTCCAACAAGCTATCATGATCTCAATTTTGACTTCGGGAAGTGCCTCTAAATCACCGCCAAAGTGGCGCGACGCATTGAGTTTTCTGGCGCGGCGCATAGAAAAATTTAGCCCCATTTTAACTCTTCAGCTCAGAAATTTGCCCAGTTTTGACTAGTTTTACTTTTTGATGTAATTCTTGATCTACCTTGATGTAATTTGGTGACTATGATGTAATTTTTGCACATATTTACTTTTTCTAGAGGATTCATTCACTAAGAAGTGAAAATTAAATGAATGAATCAGTTTCCTTCCATATAGAGGCAAGTTGTTTGATTGCCTAGATTTTAGTTCCTAGTTTAGAATTGGTTGAAACAGCCCCTAGAAGGATGAGCTCGACCCCTAGAGGCATGGGAATTGGTTAGGCATGTCTATATGATGTATTTTCTCAGTCATTTTTAGGATTGGACTCTTGGGAATAGTTTGGCACCTCATTGTATATTCATTTCAGCATTTTTGGCAAAGGAAAGACCAGGGTTTTGCAGCACTTGTTGGGATCCCTATGGCTCTGAGTTTCAATGGTGTTTTTCTCCATGTAATTGTAAGTCCATTAATTTTCTATGTATGCCATTTCCCTTCTCTTTACTTCTAAAATTTAACAAATGAGTGACTAAGGTAGAATTCATTAGTTTGTTGGTGCTCTGCCTTAAAATTTTGTTTAGTTTTATATGTTTTTATCTGTTTGAAGAGAATCATTGCAACCTCTTGCCCTCTTCAGCTCCTCAGCAGTATTTTCTATCCATTTATTGAATATAAGACATCAAAGCCATTGCCTTCCCTGCCCCAACTTGAACTCTGCAAGAATTTGGCCTCATACCCCAGCCCAAATTGCCTTTCCCTTTTTTCCAACAAAACCCCTAAAAAATCATTCCAAACTCCTTGATTCATATACCTAGCCTGAAATTAGCACTCGTTTCAGTCATCTCAAGCCCTATTGATTAATTTTCGCTGAGATTGACCCAGAGAGAGCCCTCTCCTGTTCTGGTAGGGCTAGCTACCAGACTGAGCGTGGTTTGGTGTTATCCTGTCTCTGCCTTCCTTCAGCCTAAAGTGGATTTAGGAAATAACATAGTGGCGACCATACTGGGGAGGAAATGGTTTGCTTGTTAGTGTTATTTGTTTTATAAGCTACAGACGGAGCCTGAAGTTATGCCAGATAGCCTTCGAAACGCTCTTGCTTTGCATTAGCAAAAGTAGATAAACGTTGCTTCATTCAATCTCCGGTCTAGTTTGTAAACGTAACATATGAATTGCAAATTGCCCCAGTACATGTATCAAGTTCGGATTTAATGGTTGGTGGTGGACAACGATCAGACATAAGAAGGCTGAAATCATTCACCTGGTGACTCTAACTCAATGTAGAGACTCCACTGGAGGACTGACTCTTTCTCTGAGAAAATGGAAGAATCTTACACTAAGTTCAGGTACCCAAAGTGGAATGGCATTCATGATCTAGTCTGCTTTCTTGTAAATTACTTCTTTTCCATTCTAGAAGTTGTCCTGAAAGTTTTTTAGAATTTGTTGTATGATAAAGGTGATCAAAAGTTTCACTCAACCTATTCAAAAAATGTAAATACTGAGTTTCCCTTTGATCCTAGCCTCCTTACTTTTCCCACATCTTATGATGACTCTCTTCAGAGTGATGAGCCTGAAGAAAACCAAACTGATCTCCTAGCTCTTGTATATACTCCTACACCTTGTATAGTCCCCGATAGGTATAAACCTCTTGTTTTACCTTCCGTTCTTCATGCTTTCCCTAAAAATTATGACCTATATCTACCAAGATTTAACGGTGAACGTAACAACGTCAATGCTAAGCAACATGTGCAGAATCTTGAGACTTTCCTAGACCTTTTTGAAGTTGATGAAGAAGATGTTAGTATTAGGATTTTTTCTCTTTATTTTCAAGGCCAAGTGAAGAGTTGGTTCAAAACCTTGCCTGATGCGAGCATCTCAGATTTCTAGCAATTCGTCGAAGTTTTCCTTGACAGGTGGGTGATCGGACAGAATCATTTTCTTATTTTAGACAAGTATGCCCAGCTGAAAAGACTGGCAGGGGAGACAGTACAACAGTTTTTTTGCCAGATTTAACCAAGTATATTTTTCAATGCCAGCTGATATAAGACCTTCTCCTAGATCTTGTTTCTTGCACTACCTGGGTGCCTTTCATCCGGAAATGGAGTTTCAGTTGAGAGAAAGGAATCTTGCAACACTTCAAGAGATGCAGAACAGTGCAGTAAATGTAGAGGCTCATTTTCTGATCCGAAGGGCAAGGTTGAAGCAAGAAGAGATGAAAAACATGGATCCGGAGAAATCGATATCTCTAGAGGTAAAGCTTGACATGTTGGTAAGTGTAGTAGAAGAGATGATGCAAAAGATCACCACAAGGAATGAGTATAGCGTTCAAACCCATGGCTCGATGATTGAAGAAAAACAAGTTGTTGATCCAAAACATTTTGTTTCTTATCCCAGTTGTCATAGTGATTGCTTTATAGATCATCTTGAAGAAGAGAGAGTTGTTGATATGACATGTATGCTTGATGATGTGTTTTATACTGATGATTTTCCTCAGTTTGATTGGTATGATGATGATTATGTTCTCCAAACAGAAGCTAATATTGCAGACAAATCAACAGCTATTTTGTGCGAGGAGGAAGTTCACTTTCATCAACTTGAGTACAGTGATCAACCGATGCATATTAGCTATGAAAATGACGAGGAAAGTGCAGCAAATTTTGAAGTGAAGGATCTTTGCCTTTTTGTTTTGACTCATTTCAGTTCATGAGAGATAACTTCCATGCAATCAGAAATCAACTGCCAACAAGCCTTGATCTAGACCATCTTGAGCGCAATGAAAACCTTTTTCAAGACTTCTCATATTCAGATTTGCAGTCCCCAAATGCCATTGATTTCCAAGTTGTAGATGAAGACATGGAAACTGGCACATATGATCAAATGCTACAAGGTGACTCCATACCATTTTGTTTTGAATCATTTCAGTTGTTGAAGGGTAAATTGCATAGTAAATATTCAAATGAGCAGCCTATAGAAAATCAACAATCTCTCAGTTTTAATGTGGAGGATGAGATAGATAGCGAAATTCTTGAGCAAGTAGTTGATGAGAAATCTTCCCCTGAAACGATTGATGAAATCATTTCGGATGCAAAACCCTCCCTAGCACCAGATTTACAGCCACCAAACGAAATTGAAGGTCAGATTATAGATGAAGGCGTAGGAGTTGCAATACATGATTTAATGATGCAAGAAGATTCTGTAGCCTTGTGTTTCGAAGCATTTCAGTTTATAAGGCAGAAGATTCGTAATATCTCTCAAGAAAAAGATGAACATCTAGTAGGATGTCAGGCAGTTTCAATGGATACAACGCAGCAGTCTTCTCAAGTTTTTGATGATCCTACTGCTCGTGTGTTGGATGATGTTTGCTGTAAAAATTCTGCTCCATTAGTTAACCATGTGCCAGGAAAGAATGTTGATAATAATCTTATTCAAAAGTCGCCTTCATTGTCTTGTTTAACAGATTTTTCATTACAAAGCCTATATCAAGATTTGCAGTCATATGAGGAGATTGATAAAGGAGACTTTTGTTCTATTTGGAATCAGCTCCAAAGTTTGGTTATTTATGAAATTCAGGATCCTTTTGACAGCTTGCTGCAGTCACCAAAGAAAGCTAGCACAGATGTGAGGAAAATATTAATATTCAGCTATGAAGATTGCTTGGACTAGAGTAGTAATGTATTGATGGGAATCAATAGCTATGTTTATGAAGATCCTTTTGCAGTATTCTTGAAGTCATCCAGTCAATTCATGCTTTGCAAGTTTATCAGCAGTCAACTTGATTCCAAGTTTCCATGGGAGTTTCCTTTCAATTCTTCCCTTTTCCTACGTATCAGAAAGCATTTGGGAAGAAATAAAATAGCAGCCAGGATGCTTACATGGTTGCATTTGCTGTTCCATTTCACTTGATTAGGTGATGAATGGAACAATTAGAGTAGGTTGTATTGAATAAGCTCTACTTTGAGCATATTTTCCAGTTTGTCAGTTGTGTTTAGGTATCGAGTCAGTTTTTAGTTGAGTGAGAGTTAGTTTGTGTCGTCAAGTCATCATTTTTCAGTCATGCATTTCAGCTTGAGTTTTTGACTCCATTGCCCAATGGATGAAGGCACTGTCTGCTTTCCAAAGATCTGTAGTTCTTGGCACCTCCAAGGAGCTATCATCCCCATTGGAGCCAATGTTAGTGTCAGCCTTTTCAGCCTTCCTCCAGTGATCAAACATGCTCCTACAAGGTGATTTTAAGGTGTCAAGGTCAAATTTTTTCATTTCAGTGAGCCTTCAAGCAAAATTTGGTCACTAGGTATTAGGTCTAGGGTTTATTTTGTCATTTGGGTCCAAATGCTCTACCAATGTCAATTTCATTCAAACTATGGCACCATCATTCAGAGGTTTTCATCATCATGTCAGGTTCCAATGGGTCATTTTACACCTTGTTCATGCTTCAGTTGTGCCTAGGTAAGGTTCATTTCCCTCTCCTAGGGTTTTGGAGGTAATTTCTCTTGGATGGTCAAATCATTAGAAAAAATTGTATCCTGATGTTCATACACCTTCCCCTATCCTTAATGTACATTATTAAACACTTCCCATCACTTAGATCCCCCAAATTCCTCATTTTCGCACAAACCCTAGTTTCTTGTTACAACTTGGCAATTTTCTAGGCTAGGCCTGTGTTTTTCCCTTTTTGACCCCTTACCCTCACTCAATCTCTGAAATTCCACTTTCCTCTACTTCCTAATATCCCTCCCTACATCCAAAAATTTTCTCAAGAATTTAGAAGCCCCTTATCCCCTTCATTTCGCTTCATTTCGACAAATCCCTTGTTCCACACATCAGGATAGGTTTCGCTCAAATGATTTTTTAGAGCAATAAAATATGAATTTGGTAGAAATGAGAGCGGTTTTTGTCCAGAACATGCCAAATCAGAAAAACCTCCTTCACTTTTTACACAGGTATCATGGTTTTATAGAAATGTCAAAACTACTGTTGCCTCACGAGAATTGATGCACATCTGAAGTGACCTTGGGAAAATCAAGATTTCTCCTAGCTTGGTTGTAAAAATGACTTTCTTGATGAGTCACATGATAATTATACAAAAATATCTTTCCAATGAGCTATCATGAGCTCAATTTGGAGTTGAGGAAGACCTTCAAAAGTTGACTGCAACAACACTCTCCCTTGAGGCAGCCTCATTTTTCTCATTTTGACCAGTCTTGGGAGATTTGATTTTTGATAGGGTAAATGAACTTTAAATTGAGAAATTACACTTGGGTTCGAATTTAGACTCAAATATATTTCCAACGAGCTATCCTAAATCCCATTTGGATACCAGGAAGACCTCCAAAAGCCTCTTGCAAAAGTGCGCTACGCATTGAGCTTGGTGCGCGGCGCATTGAGCTGAAACACAAAAATTTTGCCATTCCTCTCCAACATCAAATTTGCTTGGTTTCTCCAAGTTTGAGTAAGTAAAATCCACTCCTATATTGCTCATAACTCATGCTTGGTGTTTATTATTAGTTTGATTATGAATATTTGAGTACAAAACTAAACCCTACTATCTTGTTGAGAAGTGCCTCCTTAGGGTTTTGCAACTTGTTTTGGTGTCAATCATGCCACCTCCCCACCTTGTTTTTTCCCATCTCCCATCACTATTATCTCATCACTAAACATGCCAACCATCCCTGCGAAAAATTGACAAAGGTTTTCATCATTCAAGTCAAAAAATCAAAATGGAAATCAAAACAGAGTTTGTATTAAATTGTCAAAGTGCCAAAATGCTACAACTTTACAAAGTGGGTTATTACAAAGAAAAAAATCAAAATCCATGGTGCTATGGGATATTTTCAACTTTCACATTTCATTTGCACACAAGGAGATGTCAAAAGCCTAAGAGATAAGTTGAGTTGAAGTTGGAGAAGTGAAGACAGAGTTTTGGAGGTGGACTGCTTGTGAGTTTGCTTGCGCGGCGCATAGGAGGAAGGCGCGACGCACATAGATCGCGTGGCACATTGGGCAGTTTTCCACAGTGTAAAAATACATTGGCGCGACGCACATGGAATGCGTGGTGTGTTGGGATGTTGCGTGACGCACAGAGCTATCAAGCTGGAATTTTGCCATTTCTTCATCAAAAATCAAACGACTCCAACTCTTTTGCTGCAAGTAAGTTTGTATGCCCTTGCCACTACTATTATATCGTGTTTGGTGTGTTTGGAGCCAAAGACATGAGAGTGTTGGTTGGTGAAATTATAAACCCTATCCTTGGTGAAAAACTGCTCCTAGGGTTTAAAATTGGGTGTTAGAACTTAACCTTGGTGCCAAACACTCCCATTACACTTCCATTACCTTCCCACTTGTGGCTCTTTACCCCCTTCACTGTCACAATATCATTAATATCCCTCTACTATTCCCTTATAATCCCATTATCACTCACTTCCATTATCCCTAAAACCTTACCATTCCCTATCACTATCAGTCTCCCATATCATTTGTAAAATTCCCAAAACTTCAAGTTACCCAAACAGTACCCAAGCATTCAAATAACTGTCCATTGTTCCTACATTTGCCAAATTATCAAAGGGAAAATAACACTTGACAAGACCTCATTGTCCTTACTATCCCTATTTACCACTGTCCCATATTCTTCACAGTTCCTTATTTCTCTTTGGCACATTTGGCATTGAAAACAAAACACCAATTTTACATTTTCAAATCAACCAAACATGCACTTGTCATACACATTGCAACATCATGACGGACACAGATTCATCGATGAAAAAGACAGTGATTCTGCCACTGAATTGCATACACTAGGAGGGCACTGAAACATCAGAAAAGGCCTGATCCACTTCAAATCTTGGCTGAATCTTCTTTGGCTAAGCGTAATAATTGATGGGGGACCTTCACTCCAAATTTCAAGGAATTTGGAGAAAATTTTGTCAATTTTGTTTTTTTTGGTCACAAAACAGATTTTCTTGCCCGACGCGTCGTGCCACCTTGCGCGCGCTTACGTTTGAGAGATCTTCTGGAGGAAAACTTTACATTTTTGGATTTTTTACGAAAATTTATGCATGCTTAGGAATGGCCTAAGAATTTCATCAAGTTCTGGGTGGCTTAAAGGGTCAAAAACACCTTGAAAATGGCCTTTCTGCCACCTTTTGCACACACAGGAACTAGTCTTGGGAGATTGACGTTTTGGAGGGGAAAATGACATCCAAATCCAGAAATTCCACTTGGGTTGGAAATTATATAGGCAGGGATTTACAACGCGCTATCATGAGATCAATTTGGACTTCGGGAAGTGCCTCAAAATGACCTCCAAAGTGGCGTGATGCATTGAGTTTTCTGGCGCGGTGCATAGAGAAATTTAGCCCCATTTTCACTCTTCAGCTTAGAAATTCGCCCAGTTTTGACTAGTTTTACTTTTTGATGTAATTCTTGATCTACCTTGATGTAATTTGGTGACTATGATGTAATTTTGGCACATATTTACTTGTTTTAGAGGATTCATTCACTAAAAAGTGAAAATTAAATGAATGAATCAGTTTCATTCCATATAGAGGCAAGTTGTTTGATTTCCTAGATTTCAGTTCCTAGTTTAGAATTGGTTGAAACAACCCCTAGAAGAATGAGCTCAACCCCTAGAGGCATGGGAATGGGTTAGGCATGTCTATATGATGTATTTTCTCAGTCATTTTCATGATTGGACTCTTGGGAATAGTTTGGCAGCTCATTGTATATTCATTTCAGCATTTTTGGCAAAGGAAAGACCAGGGTTTTGCAGCACTTATTGGGATTCTTGTGGCTCTAAGTTTCGATGGTGTTTTTCTCCATGTAATTGTAAGTTCATTAATTTTCTATGTATGCCATTTCCCTTCTCTTTGCTTCTGAAATTTAACAAATGAGTGACTAAGGTAGAATTCATTAGTTTGCTGGTGCTCTTCCTTAAACTTTTGTTTAGTTTTATATGTTTTAATCTGTTTGAAGAGGATCCTTGCAGCCTCTTGCCCTATTCAGCTTCTTAGCAGTCTTTTTTATCCATTCATTGAATATAAGACATCAAATCCATTTCCTTCCCTGCCCCAACTTGAACTCTGCATGAATTTGGCCTCATCCGCAAGCCGAAATTGCCTTTCCCTTTTTTCCAACAAAACCCCTAAAAAATCATTCCAAAATCCTTGATTGATATACCTAGCCTAAAATTAGCACTCATTTCAGTCATCTCAAGCCCTATTGATTAATTTTCACTGAGATTGACCCGGAGAGAGTCCTCTCCTGTTCTGGTAGGGCTAGCTACCAGACTGAGCGTGGTTTGGTGTTATCCTGTCTCTGCCTTCCTTCAGCCTAAGGTGGATTTAGGCAATAACACAGGTGATGAAATGTTGATACACTCATGCAAGGAAGATCTTGTAAAGGAGTTTGAGATGAAGGACTTGGGCCTCCTTCATTATTTCTTGGGATTGGAAATTTGGTAGCGGAAGGGTGGATTGTTTGTGTCTCAAGGCAAGTATGCCTGGGAGATACTAGAGAAGTTTCACATGCAAGGCTACAAGCCTATCGACACTCGTCTTCCTGGTGGTTGGAGGAAATAGGATGCTACATCGGCAAAGGTAATGGATGCCACTGTTTATCGATAGTTGTTTGGTTTGCTCATGTATTTAGTCAATACATAACCGGACATATGCTATGCTGTGAACCATCTTTCACAAGCTATGGTTAAGCCTACCAAGATATTTTAGAAGGTAGGCAAGCATGTCCTGAGGTATCTTAGAGGCACATTTGGATATGGATTGTGGTACAGATAGTCATATGAGGTGAAGCTGCATGGCTTCACAAATGCAGATTGGGCAGGAAGCCCAACAGACAAAAAGAGCACATCTGGAGGGATTTTTAGTATCGTATCTACAAAATTTTCTTGGTACAGCAAGGAAAAAAGATCCGTGGCACTCAGTTCAGCTGAGGTCAAGTACATGGCAGCAAGTTTGGCTACATGCGAGGCTATATGGATGAGAAAGATCCTGGTTGGTTTGTTCGGTTCTCACTTAGATCCTACTGTGATATATTGTGATAATCATAGTTGCATTAAACTCTTTATTAATCCAGTATTTCATGATAGATCTAAACATATTGACATCCAGTACCATCATATCAGAGATTGTGTGTAGCAGAAGATCATGTTTCTTTCTTACATTCCTATGGAGGATTAGGATGCAGATATTCTGACGAAGGCACTCACTAGGAGAAAATTCGAATACCATAGAGACAAGATTGGGGTGGTAGATAATCCCTATCTTGTTGAGAGGGAGTGTTGAGATTCAACAAGATGATGAGCTTACTAAAAAGACTTGCCTTCACTAAGTGGGCCCGCAGGCTATTTTTGGCGCAGACTCTATTTTTAGACATGTCGATCATATTCTATGAGTTGCAGGATGCTATTTGTGGATGGTTGGTCAAGTTGGAAAAATAGATGAACTTCTATTTTTAGACATATTGGGTGGAATCTATTTTTAGATTTCCAATCTAAAAATAGATATGTCAAATATTATTAGCTCTTAATAATATTTGGATGTTAAACATTATCTTATTCTCTTGGAGCACTTCAGTTAAGTGCACAGATGTGGCACAACAGCTGACAGAAGGAATTATGCTATTCCCGAGGGTTTACTGGAGCTATTTCATGGAGGACTTCAGTTAGATCTCATGTGACAGAGTTTGGTGGAGTTATAGAAGTAGTTGATGGAGTTGTATTTAGTTTAACTCAGTTAGAATCAGTTGAGCTAGTTGTATCTAGTCTAAATGATCGATACACTAGTGAGAGTGGTGTGAATTAATTATTTAATTAATTCACTAAATAATAACTCATTAATAAACTGAAGAATACATCAGTTAACTACAGTGCATGGCATTTTCAGTGGAGACTAGTGGAGAGATAGGTGAAAGAGGAAGTTTGACTATCAGTTGTGACTATAGTGATGCATTGATTGCATCCAACACTCAGTGGAGATGCCAATGAGGATTTTGTAGTGAAATATTGGTGAATTCAAGCTCATTCAGAGCCATTCTTCAGCAAGGATTGTGCAGTAGAGGCAGGCTAGCAGGTGGCAAAGATCGGTGCATGGATTTCCAAGATCAGGCCTGATTAGTGTGTAGCGATTGTATTGTACTGAGAGCTTGATATGATCAGATTTGTATGAGGATTGTTACATGATCTCTATGACATATATTATATGCAGATAGTTGGGGTTTTCAGCTTCAGGCTTTCCTGTTAAACAATTGTGTAAATGTGTGTGAATTTTTATTGTTTCATGTGTGCATTGCAATCTTGATTTAATTTCCGCAAATGATCAATGGTGGAATAGATTCTGTATTTTGCATGAAGTTAAAATAGTATGAGATCAGGAGAATATTGGACATATAACACATAATTTATATAATTTCTACATGTATATATCCATATTCTCATGATCTAACAATATTTATCTTCTTTCTAAATACAAAATCCTTCCACTGTTAATCTTTTGTGGAAATTTAAAAACTCAATTGCAAACACATGAAGCAATAAAAACAATCGCACATAACACAGTTGTTTAGCGGGAAAGCCTAAATATGAAAACCCCAACTATCATATATTATGTATCATGGAGATCATGTAACAATCTCATTCAAATATTAGTACATCAAGCTCTCAGTACAATCAATCGTCACACACTAACATGAAGAAATCTGCAAATCCATGCATTGATTTCTTGCCATCTGATAGCCTGCCACCACTGCACAATCCCTGCTGAAGAAGACCCCTGAATGAATTTGAATCTACCTTGGCTTGACTGCGCAATCCTCATTGGAAACTCCAATGTGTGTGTGATGGAATCAATGCATTACTATAGTCACAACAGATAGTCCATCTCATGTTAGGTCCCTATATTACTAGTATAGTCCCTTATTGTTGTTAGTGTAATCCCCTTACTGTTATTATTGTACCCTTGTAACCCCCATATTGTTATTATTCTGCCCTTAAATTATTATTGTTAGGTCAGCTAAGATTACATTGTGGCCCCACGAGGATTACATTGTGGCCCCATGGACTCCTATATATAGAAAGGAGGTTTTGTAATTTGAATCATCCAAGAATTGTTCATTCATGTAATGTATTAGAGGTTTTCCCCTCAAAGTGGCTTATTTCTAAGGCGTTGACATCTCTTTTCTTCTCTTTTTGGAGCTGGTTTCACAACATTTGGTATCAGAGCTTTGATATTCTAGGGTTCACTGCTCCAAATAGGTCATCGTGGCATTTTCTCTATAACTTTTTTTTCTACGAAGATTCAAAATCTGAAATGTTTATAGTGCGAAGCCAAAATCCTGAGGAACATCTTCAAAAGATTTCAGAGCTTGGTTCACAATATTTTCGGAGATATGATCTGTGCAAGTTAGGTCATTTTGCAGGCTCCTAAATTTAACCTAAATAGGTCATCGTGGTATTTTTGTAATAAATTTTTTTCTACGAAGTTTCAGAAGCTAAAATTTTTATAGTTCAAATCTGCAATCCTGAGGAACATTGTCACAAAATTTCAGATATTGTTTCGCAATATTTTCTGAGATATGATCTATGGATGTTAGGGATTTTTGAGGCTTCTGAATTTCATCTCAAAGAGGTGATCGTGGGAAAATATTCATAGCTCCCTCTCTGAGCATCAGATTGGAATGTTGTAAAAAGTGGCTGCAAGTACATAGACTTTAGTTTTTGGTCTATAAATTTCAGATCCAAAGGAGGAAACAATGACACGTGGCAAGTCGTACAAGTTTTCTCTACTGAACCAGTCCAAAATTGGGTCATTGTGGGAGATTTTACATAGCTTTGCCTTGAAGAACCCAAATCAGATCAAACCTGTGGCATTTGAAAGAAGCTTTAGAGGGCTACTAGAGGGCTGAATTTCAAATATTGAGGATCCGCAATTATAGAGATAATTTAATTTCAATAGAGCTCCTCAAAACCAAGTAAAATGTGTGTATTTTGTTTCCGAATTGTATAAGTCTTGTTTGAAGAATCAAGTTGAATCGATTCCAAGGGTATATTGTAGAATAGATATCAATATTGGATTATAAAATGGCCCCTAAAAAGAATGCAACACCCATTAAGCCTTTAGAAAGCTCTAATATGACTCATGAAGACGAAGAATGGCAACATGACATATCAAAATTACAAGAGCAAGTGCAACAAATTTCTCTCTCGCAAAGAGCAACAAAAAATGACATGGAAGTTTTGAAGAAAGGCGTGGAAACTAAGATGGGTGGTTTGAAGAAAGGCGTGGAATCTAAGATGGATGGTTTGAAGAATGGCATGGAATCTAATATAGATGGCATGGAAGCTAGCATGGAATCCATGGAAGCTAAGATTGATGAGAAAATGGAAAACATGAAGAATGACCTAAAAGCAGACATGGAAGGTTTCACAAAGTTGACACAAGAAATGTTTCCTAATGGTGAAAAGATATTAGAGGAAACTCATGATGAGAACAAAATAAATGTTAATCATGATTTCATAAAATCTAATGTTGGCGGGAAGAACCACCATATTCCAAAAATGGATATGAGGAAGTTTGATGGAAAGGATCCTGTAACATGGATACTACAGATGGAGCAATATTTCGATCTCCATAATGTGCAAAACACACAAAAGGTACGCATTGCAACTTTGCATTTAGAACAAAATACATTTGTATGGTATCGATGGCTTTGCTCCCGTAAAAAAATTGTCACTTGGTCAATTTTTACGGAGGAAATGATAGCACATTATGAGGATACAAAGAGCAATACCTTCTTTAGCCAATTGATAAATCTCAAACAAAAGGGCTTAGTGGGGGAGCACATTGAGGACTTCCAAAAATTGAATATAAGGGTAACTAATATTCCAGAGGAACACAGGATTGATCTCTTCATAGGTACTTTAAAGGATAACATCTAACATGAAGTTCGCGTTTTGGAACCTGATTCATTGGAGAAGGCATTCAAGTTGGCAAGAAAATTTGAATGTAAAATTATGGTGAAAAGGAATCCTAGCACTCACTTCTATAAAGAGGGAAGTGTTGCTAATCCTAGATTTCCACAACCTACAAGGTTGACACCACAGAAATTGGAAGAAAAAAGAGCAAAAGCGCTTTGCTAAAGTTGTGATAGAAAATACACTAAAGGTCATAAGTGTGCTGAGAAGAAATTATTTTACATAGATTGTGAAGAGGAAGAAAAAAATGAACAAGAAGAGGATATACACCAAGAACCAACCCAAGAAGAGGAAGAAATGAGTCCAACCATATCGTGTAATGCATTGGCAGGAATTACCACTCCTCAAACTCTCAAGATAGAAGGATATATCAAGAAGAAAAGGTAATAATGTTTATTGATTCAGGTAGTACCCATAATTTTATTCATTGTAAGGTAGCCAAGGAATTGAATTGTTTCCTATACCTAGCACCAGAATGTCAAGTGATGGTTGCAAATGGAGGAACTATAAATTGCTCTGGAAAATTCCATGATATCAAGCTAACCATGGGGGAATATGTATTGAATAGTCCAATGCTTTCCATTCCTATGGGAGGTGCTGATGTTGTACTAGGAGTACAATAGTTACAATCTTTGGGGACGGTAGCTTTTAATTTTCAAGAACTTTTCCTGAAATTTTTTTCAGAAGGAAAGGAAGTCGAATTACGGGGTATTGCAGGGAATACGAGAAAGATGATAAGCTCTAATTTCATGAAAAATATTCTAAAGAAAGAAAAACGAGGCATAATTGCACAATTATGCTCACTAGAAGTTCCAACATCAAAATCATCTATTTCTGTAGATCTCCAAAAAGTCTGGGACAATCATTCCAAGGTTTTTGAAACTCCAAAAGGACTCCCACCTATTCATGATCATTATCATGCTATTCATTTTATTCCAGAAAGTGTTCCTCCAAACATTAGGCCTTATAGGTATCCTTATGTCCAAAAGAGCGAAATTGAACGTATGATTGTAGAAATGTTAGAGGCGGGTATAATTCAACCTAGTCAAAGTTCTTTCTCCGCTCTTGTAGTATTGGTACAAAAGAAGGATGGATCATGGCGCATGTGTACGGATTATAGGGAGCTAAATAAGCTCACCATTAAAGATAAATTTCCCATTCCTGTGATCGATGAATTATTGGATGAATTACATGGAGCAATTTATTTTACCAAATTGGATCTTCATTCAGGGTATCATCAAATTATAATGAAGACTGAAGATATTCCGAAAATAGCATTTCAAACTCATGAGGGTCATTATGAATTTTTGGTCATGCCTTTTGGCCTTACCAATGCACCTTCTACATTTCAAGGGTTGATGAATTCCATTTTCAAACCCTTCCTTAGAAAATTGTGCTAGTATTTTTTGATGATATACTAATCTACAGCAGGTCTTGGAAGGATCATGTTGAACATGTTGACAGGGTGCTCAAACTATTGCAGGAGAAACAATTATATGAAAAAGCATCCAAATGTTTCTTTGGAGTACAAGAGGTGGAATATCTGGGTCATATTGTATCTCACGAGGGTGTTAAGGTAGACCCTAACAAAATTAAAGCCATTAAGGAATGGAAAGTCCCCACAACCATAAAGCAGTTGCGAGGATTTCTTGGGTTAACAGGGTATTATCAAAAGTTTGTTAAGAATTATGGGAGAATAGCAGCACCTCTAACAACATTATTGAAGAAAGATGCATTTTCATGGACTCCTGAAGCAACTAAGGCCTTTGAACATTTTAAAGAGGCAATGTGCCTACCACCAATATTAGCTACACCAAACTTCACAAAAACCTTTATTGTGGAATGTGATGCCTTAGGAAATGGAATTGGTGTTGTTTTAATGCAAGAAGGAAGACCCATTGCTTTTGAAAGTTGTCTAATTAAAGGAAATTATTTACAGAAACCTATTTATGAGAAGGAAATGTTAGCAATACTGCATGCACTAAAGAAATGGAGAACTTACCTAATGGGAAGACACTTCAAGGTAAAAAATGATCATGATAGTCTTAAGCACTTTTTGGAACAAAGACTATCTTCAGAAGAGCATAAAAAATGGGTCAGAAAGATGTTGGGTTATGACTTTGAAAAAATATACAAAAAAGGGAAGCTAAATGTTGTTGTAGATGCACTCTCAAGAAAGAAAGAAGAGGTGGAAGCATTGCTTTGTGCCATTTCTATTATCCAACCATATTCGATAACCAAAGCAAGAGATGAATGGAAGAAGGACGAAGACATGTGGACACTCATTCAAAAATTACAGCAAGATCCTAGTACATATGATACATTTAGTTGGAAAAATTATTCCTTATGGTACAAAGATCGCTTATATCTTTGTAAGAATTCCCGTTGGGAAAAATACTGAGAGGGGGGGGGGGGTGAATTAGTATTTAGAGCTGACTGACAATTTAAGTATGAACAAAAACAACAGAACAAACCATCAAACATAAGCAACACATATGAACACCAAGATTTAAGGTGGAAACCCAATTTGGGAGAAAACCACCGCTGTTGTTATCTCAGTCTTCAATATTTATTATAGAGAAAAAAATTTACAATTTTATGCTGGTGCAGACTCATACCAGTACGCAGGCACCCACCTGCAGAAGGCTACAACCTTCTCTCATTTACCAGCCTCTCCTGGAAGGGAGCTACAACCCCCTCACTGAAGGCTTCGACCCTCAAATCTATTGTGGACCAAGTTTCATCAATTTTCATACTGGATCCACCAGTTTCCACATGACATACCTTGTAGGCCACCAGATTTATTCATTCAGTACACTCACACCAGTTCTTCATGATTTCATTAGTCGATCAAAACCAGAGATTTATCATCGTCACATCATTATATCCATTGGTGCATCGTAGATTTAGATTTATCAATTAAGAACAGAGTTCGTCCATGCAGATATTCCTTAGAGAATTTTTTCATTCACCACCCTTACGCATGCCCATCCATACTCTATTTCTCTTCTCCTTATATAGTTTTTTCTTTAGTAAAACCATGAGTCAAAACCATCCAACTACCAATGGTATTCATATTAAATTTTGAACCAATCCAAATTGAAAATCCAATCTTCATTCTTCCATGCATGAAATGTCCCAAAGGTATTATTTTTCTCTGCCAAATAATTATATAGCCAAAGTTAAGTAATATTAACGTGCCGCTGGTGGTTTTACTTTCTTTTATTGGAGTTTTATTTATCAAATTCATGGAATTTGGTAAATAAATATTATTCACACCCTTTGATAATTAATTATTAATAATCCGCACTTTTATCAAATGGCCTTTTTAAAATAGACCTTTGGATCCAACTCCACATGCATAATCGACGGCTTAATCAATATTATTTAAAAACTGGGGCCCATTGCAAACAATCAACTCGATCGAAGGGCTCATGTTCCATCGCGCCACATCATCCAATCCGACGGATATCTTTTGGGAAACTTGCACGGGAAATAACGCGAGATGGCACGCCATACTTATGTTATTCTTCGCGCACCTTCAACAAGTGATGACCGTCCGATGACCCCTTCCCAGATCAACGACATATATGCATATCGCTCGACCTCCGATGTTGAACGTTAACGTGCGATGGCCTGCCGTACTTTGGTTAATCTTCTTGCAACTTCCTCACATGACCACCTTCCAATGGCTTCCCTCCAGATCAACGGTACACAACAATATCGCTAGTCATTCTGGGTCGAATTATAACACGCGATGGCGCGCATTGACAAGTTGTTTTGCGGAGTCGTACAGGGACACGTGTCGAGCACTCTATTGAATCGCTCCCCAGTTAGGAAATACCGCTTTCTCCACATAGGTGGTGCGATGAAAACCATAAATCTCCTTCACTCTTTACTCGGTCATGGTTCCGCTCTTCCACGCAGGGTTCCGTCGCACTTCCTTTTGTTACGATCTACCTCTTTCCTTGCAGGTTCCGTTCATGATTCCAAAGGGTTTGTGCTATCCTTCTTACTTAGTTAAACTCTGGTCTATCTTCGACAGGATTTCCAATATTCAACGAACAAATGATGGGATTTTCACTCCCATAGAGTTAGTTATATGCAAGCTTCCTTTATGAGAGGAATGAATTCAACAAAATTTCAGGGCATTCCATACGAGAATTGAACCAATCAATACCCAAATACACTCGGTATTCTCCACCCATCAAAATATCACCAGAACACAATCATACACAGAATTTCCTTCATCAGGATTCATACATACACTGAATAAAAATTCTTATATGATTTAATTTCACAGGGACACAAATATCCTTCCTACTGAATTTAAGTTGCTCCTTGACTGATACTGCTCTCTATAGATGCACTCTTTATCTGTTCTTCTCTGCTGACCTTTGTCCTCTACTATGTTTCTTTTCTTTGTTCCTGGTTACTATGTCAAATGCCGATTCCTGTGCCACTTCCTTTTCCATCAATGAAAATATTTCCAACAATATCCCCCTTTGGCATTGATGGCAACACTCTTCCTCTGATTGTTTTATAGAAGCCCTTTGTTGCTTTTCCTCCCCCTTTGACATCAATGGCAAAGAGTTCATCAAGATCCTTTGAACTGAAAATAACATGCTCCCCCTGAGATCATGCTACATTATAACAAAATGACTTATAAATTCCAACAGTGCATCCTCTTCATATGACCAATGCTCCCCCTTAGCTTGTGCAATAAGAGATTCCCAACAGCACCTCACAGCCAATTTAATCTTCCATATTTAAGTAGATCTGATCTTCTGCATGGCAGAGACTACTCCCAGTTTTTGTCTGAGATATTCGAATGCTTCCCTGGGTAGAGGTTTGGTAAATATATCAGCAGCTTGTTCTTTGGAGGGAACATACTCCAATTTCACTTTTTGTTCAAGCACTTGTTCACGTAAGAAGTGATATTTGATGGGAATGTGCTTGGTCTTGGAATGCATAACAGGATACTTTGAGATATTGATGGCACTTTTGTTATCACATATAATGGATATAGGAGGTGAACATTTGATTTTAAAGCCTTGTAAGGTTTTCTTCATCCAGAGAAGTTGAGTGCAACATGATGCGACAGCCACATATTCTTCTTCTGTTGTAGATAAGGCAATAGAGCTTTGCTTCTTGCTGAACCAAGATAATAACCGGGGCCCCATATAAAATCCACCACCAATAGTTCTTTTCCGATCGTCAACACTTCCAGCCCAATCTGCATCAGTGTATGCATGAAGAGTAAGATCAACATTCTTTGGATACCATAGTCCAAAGTCTTGAGTTCCTTGCAGATATTTGAATATTCTTTTCACAGCCTGAAGATGAGACTCTTTTGGATTAGCTTGGAATCGTCCAACAATCCCAACTGCATGCATGATGTCTGGTCTTGTCCTAGTGAGATAAAGTAAAATTGCTATCATAGATCTGCATTCTGGTTGATTCACCGTGTGGGAATCATCATTAGAACTGAGATTAAATCCAGTTATCATTGGTGTACTTACATGTTTGCAATCTTCCATGCCATACTTCTTCAGGATTTGCTTAAGGTATTTTTCTTGTGATAAGAATATGACATTTGTTTCTTGTTGCACTTGCAAGCCAAGAAAGAATGTTAGTTCCCCAAGTAAAGACATTTCAAATTCTTGCTGCATATCAGAAGAAAATTTCTGACTCCTGGACTCTTCATTACTTCCAAAAATGATATCATCAACATATACAACCACAATCAATAGTTTGTCATTTTCAGTTTTTGTGTATAAGTTGCTATCAGCAGACCCTTTTGAAAATCCTTGTTGATGAATATATTTGTCAAGACGATAGTACCATGCCCTTGGAGCTTGTTTGAGACCATATAGAGCCTTTTTAAGTCTACAAACAAGTTTTTCATAATTTCCCAAAATGAATCCTTCTGGTTGTTCTATATAAACTTCTTCTTCTAGATCACCATTGAGAAAAGCAGATTTAGCATCCATTTGATAAAATTTGATTTGTTGAAAGCTTGAAAAAGCAAGAAACATTCTTATGGCCTCAAGTCTAGCTACAGGAGAAAAAGTTTCTTCAAATTCTATACCTTCTTGTTGAGCATACCCCTTGCAAACAAGTTTAGCTTTATTTCATATAACATCCCCATTCTCGTTTAACTTGTTTTTAAATATCCCTTTAGTTCCAATGACATTTTTGTTGTGAGGTCTTGGTACTAATTCCCAAGTGTGATTCTTTTCAATTTGATCAAGTTCTTCATTCATTGCTTGAATCCAAGATTCATCTTTGCTAGCTTGATTGACATTGTGAGGTTCAATAGTGGAAAAAAATGCCATATTGCTAGAAGATCCCACAAGAGTCCTTCTTGTTTGTACACCTGATCCCTTTTCTCCCAAAATTTGAGATTCTGGATGATTCTTTTAAACATATCTGGATGGAGTCTTTTCAGACAAATCATCTTTGGGTTCTTCATTGGATTCACTGTTTGTATCATTACTATTTGATGTATAAGGATATATGTCATCATCATCGTCTTCAATTGTTGTTTGTTTTTCTTCTTTTGGAGCTGCTGGAGACTCATCAATAACAACATCTATACATTCAACGATCTTCCAAAGTCTTTTATTGTAACATTTATATGCCCTACTCCTATAGGAGTAACCAAGAAATATTCCTTCATCTACTCTGGGTTCAAACTTGCCAAGTTTTTCATCATTATTTTCGATAAAACATTTGCTTCCAAAAATTCTAAAATGCTTTACAGTGGGAGAATTACCATACCAGAGTTCATATGGAGTTTTATCACTATTTACACGAACATGTGCCTTGTTAAGCATATTTACTGCTGTATGTGCTGCTTCTCCCCAAAATGTGTCAGGTGTTCCAGAATCATCAAGCATGGCTCTAGCCATTTGTTGAACTGGTTTGTTCATTCTCTATGCTACACCATTTTGTTGTGGAGTGCCAGCTACAGAAAACTATCTTTTTATGCCATGTTGTTCACAAAATTCAAGGAATTCATTGGAAGTATATTCTCCTCCTCGATCAGATCTAAGACACTTGATTTTTAGATCTAATTCATTCTCAACCAGCACTTTTAAGATCTGAAATTTCTCAAATGCTTCATCTTTGTGTTTAATCAACCCAATCCAACACATTCTAGAGAAATCATCAATGAATAATATATAGTATTCTTCACCATGTGGTGACTTTTTCCTCATAGGTCCACATATGCCAGTATGAATGAGTTCAAGAGGCTTACTTTATGATCCTTCCTTGGCATTAAATTGTACTCTGGTTTGCTTACCGAATTGGCAAGATTTGCATATGATATTTTCAGGTAGAGAAATATTGGGAAGATCACGAACAGCTTTAAGTCTTCTTGATTTGTTGATTTGAGAGAAGCTCAGATGCCCCAACCTTCTATGCCATAGCCAGTTTTTTGAAGATTTACTCAAGTAACATTGTTCTTTGTAGTTCTTTAATACATACAGGTTTCTTGGAGTCCTTTTTCATTTTATAATTGTTTTACCTGTATCAAGATCACGTACCACACATTCTTCTGAACTAAATACAACTTCAGTTCCTTGATCACACATTTGACTTACACTTGACAAGTTATGCTTTAATCCATCCACATACATGAATTCATTAGATTTCACCTTTTCTTTTAGAAAAACAGACCCTTTTCCCTTAATTACTGCAGGAGTATCATTTCCAAATGTAACATTCTTTTCCTTTTCTAGAGCACTATATGCAATAAGTTTGTTTTTGTCACCTGTCATGTGTCTTGAGCATCCACTATCAATGTACCATTGGTTTTCTTCATCTTCTACAAATAACGATATGCCACAATTTTCAACCTGTAATTCCTTCTTTTTCCATACTTTGGAGCTTGAAGGAACATGTTCTTTTCGCTGAACTTTGCTCCTGCATTCATATTCTTCATGGCCAAAGTTATTGCAACAAGAACATTCAACTTCATTTTGAAGAGGAGAAAAATTGTTATAGGTATTCTTCTTTGTTTCAATATCAATCCTTTTATTTCTTGCTTCTCTTGTCATGATGGTTTTATATGATACACATTGAACAGCTTTATGACCAAAATTCTGACATGAGAAACATTGTCCATTGAAGAAGAAATTTCTACGATCATAAAATCTCCTTCTTGAATTTACCTGTTGATTGGTGTTTCTTTGAAAGTTAGTGTTCTTTGAATTGAGATGATCATGCTTTATCTGCAAAGATTCTTTATTCCCTTGCTGAGTGGCATCATATTGTAAACCAGCAGCAGCTTCTTTTAGATAATTTGGTGCTGAAGCCTGAGAAGATTCTCCGATATATGCAAGACCTGTCTTTATAAGGGGAGAAATTTGTACCTTGATAATCTCATCTAAGGTTTCAGATCCTTTAGCAAATCTAAGATTCAGAGTCTTTAGTTTCTCAAGTTCTTTTCTTAGACTTACTACTTCACATTCTAATTTCTCATTGTGTTTCTCCTTTTCTTCAAGCTGATTTTTCAGAGTTTCTATGATTATTTTAATCTCTTCTAAGCAAATTTTGAGTTGATTGTTTTCATCAAGAAAATAACTGTCTTCTAGAGCATCCACAAAAGTATCCTTTTCTTCTCCAGCTTCTTTTTCAAATTCCATGAGAAGTGTAAGATCTTTTTCACCTTCTTCCTCACTATCAGATAACCCATCACTGTCTTCATGAGTATAGTAACTTTTTCTAGTGCTATAATGATTCTTATTCCTTCTTACTACTTCCTTCCCCTTTTTATGTGTTTCTTTATGAGAACACTTAGCAGCATAATGACCAACTCTTCCAAAATCAAAACATTTGAAAGGAAGCTTACCTCTGAACCGTCCTGTGCCAAGTTGAAGTTTCTTTACAAATTTTATCTCATCTTCTTCTGAGATGTATCCTGATCCTTCTGGTTTTTGTACTTCCTTCCCTTTTGTAGAAGTTCTAAAGACTGCTTCTTTGACTTCAGATGGTCCTCCTCTTCTCATTTCATATGCAGTTAGTATGACATGAAGTTGCACCACAGTAAGATTTTGAAGATCCTGCTTTTCTTCAAGAGCAAAAACTTTTGACTCAAATTTTTCCGTTAGTGATCTTAAAATTTTCTCAACCAGAGTAGATTCAGTTATAGTTTCTCCCAGATTTCTCATACGATTTACAATATCATCAAGACGTAAAAATAAATTTTCAATGCTTTCCTCATTATCCATTTTTATATTCTCATATTGAATTCTGAGAGTTTGGAGTTTATCACTTTTTACCTTTGCATCACGTTCATAAATTAGAATAATTTTGTCCCATATTGCCTTTGTTGTATTCAGCTGCATGACTTTGACAAATTCTAATTCAGTCAGAATTCCCAATAGGGCATTGAACACCTTTGCATTGGTTTCATAATTCTTTCTTTCTGTCGAATATGTTGGTACTGCAACTGGATATTGATATCCTCCTTCAACAATTGCCCATACATCTGCTCCCAGAGACTGAAGATAGGATCTCATCCTTGTTTTCTGTAAGATTAAATTGTTTCCGTTAAAGAGCGGAGGCCTGATAGATGTTGTTCCATCTTGATTGCTCATCTTGCTTGATCTTCCTTCTAGTAGTTAAGCTTTTTTCAGAAGGGCCTCCTCTGATACCAATTGTTGGGAAAAATACTGAGAGGGGGGTGGGGTGAATCAGTGTTTAGAACTGACTGACAATTTTTTTTAGTTTTCCTTTCTCTTAAAACCATATGTTACATTACTGCATCCAAATTGTATGTCCAGAGATCTTATTATGTCTTTACTTAGATCATTGCATCATTCATTCATCAGATAAGCAGTAAGTATGAACAGAAACAATAGAACAAACCATCAAACATAAGAAACACACATGAACACCAGGATTTAAGGTGGAAACCCAATTCAGGAGAAAACCACCACTGCTATTATCTCAGTCTTCAATATTTATTATAGAGAAAACTTTTTGCAATTTTATGCTGGTGTAGACTCATACCAGCACGCAGGCACCCCCCTACAGAAGGCGACAAGATTCTCTCGTTTACCAGCCTCTCCTAGAAGGGAGCTACAACCCCCTTACTAAAGGCTTCGACCCTCAGATCTATTGCAGACCACGTTTCATCAATTTTCATACTGGATCCACCAGTTTCCACACGACATACCTTGCAGGCCACCAGATTTATTCATTCAGTACACTCGCACCAGTTCTTCATGATTTCATCAGTCGATCAAAACCAGAGATTTATCATCATCACATCATTATGTCCATGGGTGCATCATAGATTCAGATTTATCAATTAAGAACAGAGTTCGTCCATGCAGATATTCCTTAGAGAAATTTTTCATTCACCACCCTTACGCATGCCCATCCATACTCTATTTCTCTTCTCCTTATATAGTTTTTTCTTTAGTAAAACCATGAGTCAAAACCATCCAACTACCAATGGTATTCATATTAAAATTTGAACCAATCCAAATTGAAAATCCAATCTTCGTTCTTCCATGCACGAAATGTCCCAAAGGTATTCTTTTTCTCTGCAAAATAATTCTATAGCCAAGGTTAAGTAATATTAACGTTCCATTGATGGTTTTAATTTCTTTTATTGGAATTTTATTTATCAAATTCATGGAATTTGGTAAATAAATATTATTCACACCCTTTGATAATTAATTATTAATAATCTGTGCTTTTATCAAATGGCCTTTTTAAAATAGACCTTTGGATCTGACCCCACATGTATAATCAACGGCTTAATCAATATTATTTAAAAACTGGGGCCCATTTCCAACAATCAACCCGATCGAAGGGCTCACGTTCCATTGCACCACATCATCCAATCCGATGGATATCGCTTGGGCAACTTGCACAGGAAATAACGCGCGATGGCACGTCATACTTGTGTTATTCTTCGTGCACCTTCAACAAATGATGACCGTCCGATGACCCCTTCCTAGATCAACATCATATATGCATATCACTCGACCTCCGATGCTGAACATTACCGTGCGATGGCCCACCGTACTTTGGTTAATCTTCATGCAACTTCCTCACATGACCATCATCCGATGGCTCCCCTCCAGATCAATGGAACACAACAATATCGCTGGTCATCCTGCGTCGAACTATAACACGCGATGGTGTGCATTGACAAGTAGTTTTGTGGAGTCATACAGGGACGCGTGTCGAGCACTCTATGGAATCGCTCCCAAATCAGGAAATATCGTTTTCTTCGCATAGGTGGTGCGATGAAAACCATAAACCACCTTCACTTTTTACTCGGTCATGGTTCCGCTCTTCCACGCACGGTTCGGTCGCACTTCCTTTTGTTACGATCTACCTCTTTCCTTCCAGGTTCCGTTCATGATTCCAAAGGGTTTGTGCTATCCTTCTTACTTAGTTAATCTCTGGTCTATCTTCGGCAGGATTTCCAATATTCAACGAACAAATGACGGGATTTTCACTCCCATAGAGTTAGTTATACGCAGGCTTCCTTTATGAGAGGAATGAATTCAACAGAATTTCAAGGCATTCCATACGAGAATTGAACCAATCAATACCCAAATACACTCGGTATTCTCCACCCATCAAAATATCACCAGAACACAATCATACACAGAATTTCCTTCATCAGGATGCATACATACACCGAATAAAACTTCTTATATGATTTAATTTCACAGGGACACAAATATCCTTCCTACTGAATTTAAGTTGCTCCTTGACTGATATTGCTCTCTGTAGATGCACTCTTTCTCTGTTCTTCTCTGCTGACCTTTGTCCTCTGCTATGTTTCTTTTCTCTATTCCTGGTTACTGTGTCAGATGCCAATTCCTATGCCACTTCCTTTGCCATAAACGACAATATTTCCAACAAACTAAAACAAAATATTATTTTGGAATTGCACACTTCCCCTTTAGGATGACACTCAGGATTTTTAAAAACTTACCACAGGGTGAAGAAAGAATTTTTTTGGCATGGCCTTAAATCTGATATTCAAAATTTTGTGGCGGAATGTTTGGTTTTCTAGCAGAATAAAGTTGAGACAATTAAGACCCTGGGTCTACTACAACCTTTATCCATTCCAAATTAACGTTGGGAGGAGATTTCAATGGATTTTATCACAAGTTTACCTAAGTCTGAAGGAAAGAGTGTCATCATGGTAGTAGTTGATAGACTTACCAAGTATGCACACTTTTGTGCATTATCTCATCCATGTAAAGCAAGTACAGTTGCTACTACATTTATGGACACAATTCAAAAGCTACATGGAAACCCAAGGGTTATTGTGAGCAACAAAGATCCCATTTTTAATGGAAATTTTTGGACGGAGTTATTTTCTTGTTTGGGTACTCAATTAGCTCATAGATCATCTTATCATCCTCAATCTGATGGTTTAATTGAGATAGTAAATAAATGTTTGGAAGGATATCTTCGTTGTTTTGTATCTGATAAACAAACACAATGGGTCAAGTGGTTACCTCTAGTTGAATGGTGGTATAACACTTCCTTCCATACTACAGCAAAAATGACCACATTTATGGCACTTTATGGATATCATCTACCATCCATCACATCATATTTAAGAGAAAATTCGAAGGTTCAAGCAGTGGAAGATCACATCGAGCATCAACAAGAAGTTCTTCAACTCTTAAAGGACAACCTGAATTTGGCACAAAATCGAATGAAACAACAGGTGGATCAACATCGCAGCGAGAGAAGTTTTGATGTAGGAGACTGGGTATTTTTACGGCTACAACCATACAAAAAAATGTCCCTCAAGCAAGCTAAGAAGGATAATAAATTATCGTCTAAGTACTATGGTCCTTACAAGGTGTTGCAAAAGATTGGTACTATGGAATACAAATTGGAGCTTCTTGCTTCTTCACGAGTGCATCCAATTTTCCATGTTTCATGCTTAAAGAAGGTTATAGGTGAAAATCTTCCAGTTCAAACAATATTGCTAGAACTTGATGAGGGATGAAAAATAATATTGGAACCTGAAGCGGTCATGGAAACACGAATTCGACAGCTACAAAATCGATCAATTTCAGAGTATCTCATCATGTGGAAGAACTTACGCACTGAAGATTCTACATGGGAGGATGAGAATTTTATATAGAAGCACCCAAAGCTACTCAAGCGTTGAGAACAACACTTTTTTGAAGGAGAGGGGCATGTTAGGTACCTATATTACTACTATAGTCCCTTATTGTTGTTATTGTAACCCCCTTATTATTATTATTGTACCCTTGTAACCCCCATATTGTTATTATTATGCCCTTAAATTATTATTGTTAGGTCGGTTAGGATTACATTGTGGCCCCATGGACTCCTATATATAGAAAGGAGGTTTTGTAATTTGAATCATCCAAGAATTTTTCATTCATGTAATGTATTGGAGATTGCCCCCTGGAAGTGGCTTATTTATAAGGCATTGATATCTCTTTTCTTCTCTTTTTGGAGTTGGTTTCACAGCATCTCACCCTTTCACCTATCTCTCCATAGGGTCTCCACTGGAACTAAAATGCACTATAGTTAACTATTGTTTCTGTTCAGTTGTTAGTGAGTTATTAATTGTGAATTAATTAATTAATTAATTCACTTAAGTTTCACTAGTGTATATTTCAGTTAGACTAGATACAAATATCTCAACTGAGCTTAACTCACTTAACTGACTTAAACTAAATAACAACTCCATAAACTACTCTTCTAAATCTGCCATAACTTTGTTGGGAAAAATACTGAGAAGGGGGGGGGGGGGTGAATCAGTATTTAGAGCTGAACATTTTTTATTTTCTTTCTCATAAAACCATATGTTACAGTACTGCATCCAACATGTATGTCCAGATATCTTATTATGTCTTTACTTAGAGCATTGCATCAGATAAGCATTAAGCATGAACATAAATAATAGAACAAACCATCAAACATAAAAAACACATATGAACACCAAGATTTAAGGTGGAAACCCAATTCGGGAGAAAACCACCGCTGTTGTAATCTCAGTCTTCAATATTTATTATAGAGAAAACTTCTTACAATATATGTTGGTGTAGACTTATACCAACCCGTAGGCACCCACCTGCAAAAGGCTACAACCTTCTCTCATTTACCAGCCTCTCCTGGAAGGGAGCTACTACCCCCTTCTCTCGTTTACCAGCCTCTCCTAGAAGGGAGCTACTACCCCCTGCTCTCGTTTACCAGCTACCACTGGAAGGGAGCTACCACCCCCCCCCCCCCTCACTAAAGGCTTCGACCCTCAGCACCACTGCGGACCAAGTTTCATCAATTTTCATACTGGATCCACCAGTTTCCACATGACATACCTTGCAGGCCACCAGATTTATTCATTTAGTACACTCACACCAGTTCTTCATGATTTCATCCATCATACAAAACTAGAGATTCATCATCGTTAGATCATTCTATCCATGGGTGCATCGTAGTTTCATATTTATCAGTTAAGAACAGAGCTCGCCCATACAGATATTCCTTGGAGAAATTTTTCGTTCACAACCCTTACAATGCCCACTCATTCTCTATTTTTCTTCTCCTTATATAGTTTTTCCTTTATTAAAACCATGAGTCAAAACCACGAACCGCTAATGGTATTCCTCTGTTAGTATTCCTTTTAGTTTATCCCACGGGGCTTTTGATCTCTTTTTAATTTATTTATCAATTTTAAAGAAATTGACAAATAAATATATTTACAACTTTTGAATTCCCAAGCCTTATATCTAAAGTTCAACCCTTTGGAATTTATATAAATATCCAACGCTTCCAAATAAATTAATCTTACGATAAACCTTTGACCTCGGGCCCACATATATAGTCAATAGCCAATCCAATACGCACATGGTACCATAAGTAAATTTTGCGCAAGTCCAGCGTCCAATCATCGTTAGATTAGCAAGCTTCCAGATCAACGACGTATATTCATATCACTCGACCTCCGATGCCGAACGTTAATGTGTGATGGCACGCCATACCTGTGTTAATCTTCGTGCACCTTCAACAAATGATGACCGTTCGATGACCCTTTCCCAGATCAACGACGCTCAACGATATCGCTAGGTGTCCTGGGTCGAACTATAACGCGCAATGAAAAGTGGTTTTGTGAAGTCGTACAGGGACGCGTGTCGAGCACTCCATGGAATCACTCCCAACCTCTTGAATACCACTTGCTCGTCGAGAGCGGTGCGATAAAAACCAGAAACCGCTGTTACTGTTCCTCTCACAAGGTTCCACCTTCTTTGCTTAAGGTTCCACTCCCCCTGCTCGTTTATTGTAAATTGACTAATTTGTATCACAATTCTTCATGAAGACTTCCGTTAGTTAATGTGGTGAATCGATCGATTAACACTGTAGGAGCTTCATTCCTTATTTACTGTGACAACGCTTGCGCTCTTCATCAACAGATTAACCCATCATTTTGTTTATTGAGGCTTGACACCAGTTCGATGCAATCTTCTTAACAGGGATCATATCCATAATATATATCACAAGAAATTCACACCATATTCCCTTTGTGACCTTAAATTCGTTCTTGATTCATGGTTCTGCCTTTTCATGCTCCATTCTTGTTCCACAAGCACCAATGTACAATTGCCATACCATGTTTTATTGTTCCAGATCATACCCTAAGAATTCGAACAGGAAATTTTCCAACATATCTGCTCTTTTATGCCTCGACTTCCCTTCTTCCTACTCTGTCTCTGCTTTTCTCTACTCCTTGACCGATACTTCCTTTGTTCTTCTGATCAGATGCTCCTTTGTAGCCAAATCCTTTGCCATCAATGACAATATTCCAACAATATCCCCCTTTGGCATTGATGGAAATATTCTTCCTCTGCAATACTCTTCCTCTATTAGTCTTATAGAAGCCCTGCTTTGCTTTTCCTCCCCCTTTGACATCAATGGCAAAGGGTTGATCAAGATCCTTTGTACCAACAATACCATGCTCCCGCTGAGATCATGCTGCATCTTAATGAATAGTATTTTATGAGATAACAAAAATGACTTATACAATGAGATCATACTACAACAAATAATTAGTATGCCAACAAAGAAGTCTTTTCACATGACCAATGCTCCCCCTTAGCCTCTGCATTCAAAGATGCCCAACAAAACCTCATACCCAATTTAATCTTTTGTATTTAAGTAGACCTAGTCCTCTACATGGAAGAGACTACTCCCAGTTTCTGTCTGAGATATTCGAGCGCTTCCCTGGGTAAAGGTTTGGTAAATATATCAGCAACTTGTTATTTGGAGGAAACATACTTCAATTTCACCTTTTGTTCAAGCACTTGTTCACGTAAGAAGTGATATTTGATGGGAATGTGCTTGGTCTTGGAATGCATAACAGGATTATTTGAGATACTGATGGAACTTGTATTATCACACATAATGGAGATAGGAGGTGAAAATTTGATATGAAAGTCTTGTAGGGTTTGCATCATCCAGAGAAGTTGAGTGCAACATGATGCTGCAGCCACATATTCTGCTTCTGCTGTAGATAAGGTAATAGAGCTTTGATTCTTGCTGAACCAAGATACTAACCGGGGCCCCATATAGAATGCACTACCACTAGTGCTTTTTCGATCATCTACACTTCCAGCCCAATCTGCATCAGTGTATGCATGAAGAGTAAGATCAACATTATTTAGATACCATAGTCCAAAATCTTGATTTCCTTGTAGATATTTGAATATTCTTTTCACAGCCTAAAGGTGAGACTCTTTTGGATTGGCTTGAAATCGCCCAACTATCCCAATTGCATGCATAATGTCTGGTCTTGTCCCAGTGAGATAAAGTATACTTCCTATCATAGATCTATATTCTAGTTGATTCACTGTGGGGGAGTCATCACTAGAACTAAGATTACATCTGGTTATCATTGGTGTACTTACAGGTTTGCAATCTTCCATGCCATACTTCTTTAGGATTTGCTTAAGGTATTTTTCTTGTGATAAGAAAATGCCATCTGCTGCTTGTTGCACTTGCAATCCAAGAAAGAATGTTAGTTCCCAAAGTAAAGACATTTCAAATTCTTTCTGCATATCAGAAGCAAATTTCTAACTCACAGACTCTTCATTACTTCCAAAAATGATATCATCAACATATACAACCACAATCAATAGTTTGTCATTTTTAGTTTTTGTGTATAAGTTGCTATCAGCAGACCCTTTTGAGAATCCTTGTTGATGAAGATATTTGTCAAGACGATGGTACCATGCCCTTGGAGCTTGTTGGAGACCATATAGAGCCTTTAAGACTACAAACAATATTTTTATCATTTCCCAAAATGAATCCTTCTGGTTGTTCTATATAAACTTCTTCTTCTAGATCACCATTGAGAAAGGCAGATTGAACATCCATTTGATAAACTCTGATTTGTTGGAAGCTTGAAAAAGAAAGAAACATTCTTAGTCAGATGTCCTGTGTTGTGGAGAAAATTCTCTTTCAAATCTATACCTTCTTGTTGAGCAGCACTTCTTGCAAACAAGTCTAGCTTTATTTCTCATAACATCCCCATTCTCATTTAACTTGTTTTTGAATATCCATTTAGTTCCAATGACATTTTTGTCATGAGGCCTTGGTACTAATTCCCAAGTGTGATTCTTTTCAATTTGATCAAGCTCTTCATTCATGGCTTGAATCCAAAATTCATCTTTGCTAGCTTGACTAACATTGTGAGGTTCAATAGTGGACAAAAACGCCAGATTTCTAGAATATCCCACAAGAGTCCTTCTTGTTTGTACACCTAATCCCTTTTCTCCCAAAATTTGAGATTCTAGATGATTCTTTTGAACATATCTAGATGGAGCCTTTTCAGACAAATCCTCTTCAGGTTCTTCACCGGGTTCACTATTTGTAACATTACTATTTGATGTAGAAGGATATGTGTCATCATCATATTCATCTGTTGTTTGCTTTTCTTCTTTTGGAGCTGCAGGAGACTCATCAATAACAACATCAATACATTCAACAATATTTCAAAGTCTTTTATTGTAACATTTATATGCCCTACTCCTAGAGGAGTAACCAAGAAATATTCCTTCATCTGCTCTGGGTTCAAACTTGCCAAGTTTTTTCATCATTATTCTTGATAAAGCATTTTCTTCAAAAAATTATAAAATGCTTTATAGTGGGAGGATTACCATACCAGAGTTCATATGGAGTTTTATCACTATTTACACGAATATGTGCCTTGTTGAGAATGTTTAATGCTGTATGTGTTGCTTCTCCCCAAAATGTGTCAGGTGTTCCGGAATCATCAAGCATAGCTCTAGCCATTTGTTGAACTATTCTGTTCATTATTTCTACAACGCCATTCTGTTGTGGAGTTCCACTATTAAAACCTGCTTTATATGCCATGTTGTTCACAAAATTCAAGGAATTCATCTGATGTATATTCTCCTCCTCGATCAGATCTAAGACACTTGATTTTTAGATCTAATTAATTTTCAACCAGTGCTTTGAAGATCTGAAACTTCTCAAATGCTTCATCTTTGTGTTTAATCAACCCAATCCAACACATTCAACATTCTAGAAACTAACAATGAATAAGATATAGCCTCTTTCACCATGGTTACTAAAGAAAAAAGGTCCACATATGTCAGTATGAATGAGTTCAAGAGGCTTACTTGATGATCCTTCCTTGGCATTAAATTGCACTCTTGTTTTCTTACCGAATTGACAGGATTTGCATATGATACTTTCAGGTAGAGTAATATTGGGAAGACCACGAACAACATTAAGTCTGCTTGATTTGTTGATTTGAGAGAAGCTTAGATGCCCCAACCTTCTATTCCATAGCCAATTTTTCGAAGATTTACTCAAGTAACATTGTTCTTTGCAGTTCTTCAATACATACAGGTTGCTTGGAGTTCTTTTTCCTTTTATAATTGTTTTACCTGTATCAAGATCACGAACTACACATTCTTTTGAACTAAAGACAACTTCAGTTCCTTGATCACACATTTGACTTACACTTAACAGGTTATGCCTTAATCCATCCACATACATGACATCTTTAGCTTTCACCTTTTCTTTTAGAAACACTGACCCTTTTCCTTTAATTACAGCAAGAGTATCATTTCCAAATGTAACTTTCTTTTCCTTTTCTAGAGCATTATATGTAAGGAGTTTTCTTTTGTCACCTGTCATGTGTCTTGAGCACCCACTATCAATGTACCATTCGTTTCATTCAATAAATCTATGCCACAATTTTCAACCTGTAATTCCTTCTTTTTCCACACTTTGGAGCTTGAAGGAAAATGCTCTTTTCGCTGAACTTTGCTCCTGCATTCAGATTCTTCATGGCCAAAGTTATTGCAATAAGCACATTCAAATTCATTTTGAAGAGGAGAAATTTTTTTATAGGTATTCTTATTTGTTCCAATATCAATCCTTTTCTTTTTTTCTTCTCTTGTCATGATGGTTTTATATGCAACACATTGAACAACTTTATGACCAAAATTTTGACATGAAAAACATTGTCCATTGAAGAAGAAATTTTTGTGATCATGAAATCTTATAATTGAATTTACCTGTTGATTGGTGTTTCTTTGAAAGATATTCTTGTTAGTGTTCTTTGAATTGAGATAATCATGCTTTACCTGTAAATATTATTTATTCCCTTGCTGAGTGGCAGAATGTTGTATACTAGTTGTAGCTGCTTTTAGATAATTTGGTGCTAAAGCCTAAGAAGATTCTCCGATATATCCAAGACTTGTGTTTATAAGAGGAGAACGGTGTACCTTGATAATCTCATCTAAGGTTTCAAATCCTTTAGCAAATCTAAGATTCAAAGTCTTTACTTTCTCAATTTCTTTTCTTAGACTTACTATTTCACACTCTAATTTCTCATTGTGTTTCTTTTCTTCGTCGATTTTTTTAGAGTTTCTATGGTTATTTTACTTCCTTTCTGCTGCATTTTGAGTTTATTGTTTTCATCAAGTAAAACGCATCATTTTATAGGTCCAAAAAATTATCATTTTCTTCTTTAGAATCTTTTTCAAAAGCCATTAGAAATCTAATATCTTGTTCACATTCTTCCTCACTATCAGATAACCCATCACTATCTTCATGGGTATAATAACTTTTTCTAGTGCCAAAGTGATTCTTATTTTTTCTAGTAACTACCTTCCCTTTGTTAAGTGTTTCTTTATGAGGACACTTAGCAGAATAATGACCAACTCTTCCACAATCAAAGAATTTCAAAGGAAGCTTACCTATGAACCGTCCTGTGCCAAGTTGGAGTTTCTTTATAAAGTTTATCTCATCTTCTTCTAAGATATATCCTGATCCTTTTGGTTTTTGTACCTCTTTCCCTTTTGTAGAAGTTCTGAAGACTGCCTCTTTGACTTTAGATGGTCCTCCTCTTCTCATTTCATATGTAGTTAGTATGCCATGAAGTTGCACAACAGTAAGATTTTGAAGATCCTGCTTTTCTTCAAGAGTTGAAACTTTGGACTCAAATTTTGCTGTTAGAGATCTTAAAATTTTCTCAACCAAATTAGATTCGGTTATTGTTTCTCCCAGATTTCTCATGCGATTTACAGTATCATCAAGACGAAACAAACTGGCAATGCTCTCTCATTATGCATTTTTGATTTCATATTGAATTCTAAGAGTTTGGAGTTTAGCACTTTTTACCTTTGCATCACATTCATAACTTAGAATGATTTTGTCCCATATTACGTTTGCTATATTCAGCTTCATGACTTTGACAAATTCTGATTCAATTAGACTTCCCAATAGTGAATTGACTGCCTTTTCATTGGTTTCATAATTCTTTCTTTCTGTCAAATCAGTTGGTACTGCATCTGGATATTGATATCATCCTTCAACAATTTCCCATACATCTACTCCCAGAGACTGAAAATAGGATCTCATCGTTGTTTTCTAGAAGATTAAATTGTTTCCGTTAAAGAGCGGAGGCCTGATAGATGTTGTTCCATATTGATTGCTCATCTTGCTTGGTCTTCCTTCTAGAGGCTAAGCTTTTTCAGAAGGACATGCTCTGATACCAATTGTTGGGAAAATACTGAGAGGGGGGGTGAATCAGTATTTTTGGGGCTGAACAATTTTTCTTTTCTTTCTATTAAAACCATATGTTACAGTACTGCATCCAACATGTATGTCCAGATATCTTATTATGTATTTACTTAGAGCATTGCATCAGATAAGCATTAAGATGAACATAAATAACAGAACAAACCATCAAACATAAACAACACATATGAACACCAGGATTTAAGGTGGAAATCTAATTCGGGAGAAAACCACTGCTGTTGTAATCTCAGTCGTCAGTATTTATTATAGAGAAAAATTCTTACAATATATGCTGGTGCAGACTTATACCAGTACGCAGGCACCCACCTGCAGAAGGCTACAACCTTCTCTCATTTACTAGCCTCTCTTGGAAGGGAGCTACTACCCCCTGCTCTCGTTTACCAGCCTCTCTTGGAAGGGAGCTACTACCCCCTGCTATTGTTTACCAGCTACCACTGGAAGGGAGCTACAACCCCCTCACTGAAGGCTCCGACCCTCAGCACCACTGCAGACCAAGTTTCATCAATTTTTATACTGGATCCACCAGTTTCCACATGACATACCTTGCAGGCCACCAGATTTATTCATTCAGTACACTCACACCAGTTCTTCATGATTTCGTCCGTCGTTCAAAACTAGAGATTCATCATCGTCAGATCATTATATCCATGGGTGCATCGTAGTTTCATATTTATCAGTTAAGAGCAGAGCTCACCCATACAGATATTCCTTGGAGAAATTTTTCATTCACAACCCTTACGATGCACACCTCGTTCTCTATTTTTTTCTTCTCCTTATATAGTTTTGCCTTTATTAAAACCATGAGTCAAAACCACGAACCGCTAATGGTATTCCTCTGTCAGTATTTCTTTCAGTTTATCCCACGGGGCTTTTGATCTCTTTTTAATTTATTTATCAATTTTAAATAACTTGACAAATAAATATATTTACAACTTTTGAATTCCCAAGCCTTATATCTAAAGTTTAACCCTTCAGACTTTATAGAAATATCCAACGCTTCCAAGTAAATTAATCTTACGATAAACCTTTGACCTCGGGCCCACATATATAGTCAATAGCCAATCCAATACGCGCACGGTACCATAAGTAAATTTCGCGCAAGTCCAGTGCCCGATCACCGTTAGATTAGCAAGCTTCCAGATCAACGACGTATATTCATATCGCTCGACCTCCGATGCCAAACGTTAATGTGCGATGGCCCGCCATACCTGTGTTAATATTCGTGCACCTTCAACAAATGATGACCGTCCAATGACCCCTTCCCAGATCAATTCGCAGTTTCAACGATATCGCCGGGCATCCCCGGGGTCAAACCGTGAGAACGCGCGCATGAAAATGGTTTTGTGAATTCAGGAATGGTGTTGAGCATCGTATGGGAATCGCCGTAACCTCTTGAATACCGTCGCTTTGCTTGAGCGGCGCGACAAAACCGAAACCGCCCGATCGTTCCTCCGCAAGGTTCCGCGCTTCTTCGGCTCAAGGTTCCACTCCCCTACTCGATTATTGTAAATTGACTAATTTTTATCACAATTCTTCATGAATACTTATGTTATTTAATGCGGTGAATGGATTGATTAACACTGCAGGGGCTTCATTCCTTATTTACTGTGACATCGCTTGCGCTCTTCATCAACAGATTAACCCATCATTTTGTTTATTTAGGCTTGACACCAGTTCGATGCAATCTTCGTAACAGGGATCATATCCATAATATATAACACAAGAAATTCACACCAGATTCCCTTTGTGACCTTAAATTCGTTCTTGATTTGTGGTTCCACCTCTTCATGCTCCATTTTGGTTCCACAAGCACCAATGTACAGTTTCCATACCATCTTTTATTGTTCCAGATCATACCCTAAGAATCCGAACAGGCAATTTTCCAACATATCTCCTCTTTTACGCCTCGACTTCCCTTCTTCCTACTCTGTCTTTGCTTTTCTCTACTCCTTGACCGATACTTCCTCTGTTCTTCTGATCAGATGCTCCTTTGTAGCCAAAGCCTTTGCCATCAATGACAATATTCCAACAATCTCCCCCTTTGGCATTGATGGCAATATTCTTCCTCCGCAATACTCTTCCTCTATTAGTCTTATAGAAGCCCTACTTTTCTTTTCCTCCCCCTTTGACATCAATGGAAAAGGGTTGATCGAGATCCTTTGTACCAACAATACCATGCTCCCCCTGAGATCATGCTGCATCTTCAAACATAGTATTTGATGAGATAACAGAAATGACTTATACAATGAGATCAGACTACAACAAATAATTAGTATGCCAACAAAACATTCTTTTCACATGACCAATGCTCCCCCTTAGCCTGTGCATTCAGAGATTCCCAACAACACCTACAGCACCTCATACCCAATTTAATCTTCTGTATTTAAGTAGGCCTGGTCCTATGCATGGCAGAGACTACTCCCAGTTTCTTTCTGAGATATTCGAACGCTTCCCTGGGTAGAGGCTTGGTAAATATATCAGCAACTTGTTCTTTGGAGGAAACATACTCCAATTTCACCTTTTGTTCAAGCACTTGTTCACGTAAGAAGTGATATTTTATGGGAATGTACTTGGTCTTGGAATGCATAACAGGATTCTTTGAGATACTGATGGCACTTGTATTATCACACATAATGGAGATAGGAGGTGAACATTTGATTTGAAAGTCTTGTGGTTTGTATTCCCCAGAAGTTCCGTCATAACATGATGCCGGCACCACATATTCTCGCTTCCTCGTTGTAGATAAGGTAATAGAGTTTTTCTCTTTCTGCCGAATTTTTTGATATCACTAACCGGTGGCCCCATATAGAATGCACCACCACTAGTGCTTTTTCGATCATCTACACTTCAGCCTCAATCGTACCGGTGTTGTATGCATGAAGAGTAAGATCAGCATTCTTTAGACACCATAGTCCAAAATCTTGAGTTCCTTGTAGATATTTGAATATTCTTTTCACAGCCTAAAGGTGAGAATCTTTTGGATTGGCTTGAAATCGTCCAACAATCCCAACTGCATGCATAATGTCTGGTCTTGTCCTAGTGAGATAAAGTAGACTTCCTATAATAGATCTATATTCTGGTTGATTCACCGTGGGGGAATCATCACTAGAACTGAGATTACATCCAGTTATCATTGGTGTACTTACAAGTTTGCAATCTTCCATGCCATACTTCTTTAGGATTTGCTTGAGGTATTTTGCTTGTGATAAGAAAATGCCATCTGTTGCTTGTTGCACTTGCAATCCAAGAAAGAATGTTAGTTCCCCAAGTAAATACATTTCAAATTCTTGCTGCATATCAGAAGCAAATTTTCTAACTCACAGACTCTTCATTACTTCCAAAAATGATATCGTCAACATATACAACCACAATCAATAGTTTTTCATTTTCGCTTTTTGTGTATAAATTTGTATAAATGACACCAAGAGACTTGAGACTTTTTGAAAATCCTTGTTGATGAAGATATTTGTCAAGACGATAATACCATGCCCTTGAAGCTTGTTTGAGACCATATAGAGCCTTTTTAATTCTACAAACAAGTTTTTCATCATTTCCCAAAATGAATCCTTATGGTTGTTCTATATACACTTCTTCTTCTAGATCACCATTGAGAAAAGCATAGTTAACATCCATTTGATAAACTTTTATTTTTTGGAAGCTTGAAAAAGCAAGAAACATTATTATGGCTTCAAGTCTAGCTATAGGAGCAAAAGTTTCTTCAAAGTCTATACCTTCTTGTTGAGCATACCCCTTGCAGAAAAGTCTAGCTTTATTTCTTATAACATCCCCATTCTCATTTAACTTGTTTTTGAATATCCATTTAGTTCCAATGAATTTTTTGTCATGAGGTCTTGGTAATAATTCCCAAGTGTGATTTTTTTCAATTTAATCAAGCTCTTCATTCATGGCTTGAATCCAACATTCATCTTTGCTAGCTTGACTAACACTGTGAGGTTCAATAGTGGATAGAAATACTAGATTGCTAGAATATCCCACAAGAGTCCTTCTTGTTTGTACACCTGATCCATTTTCTCCCAAAATTTGAGATTATGGATGATTATTTTGAACATATCTGGATGGAGCCTTCTCAGACAAATCATCTTCGGGTTCTTCACTGGGTTCACTATTTGTATCATTACTGTTTGATGTAGAAGGATATGTGTCATCATCATCTTCATCTGTTGTTTGATTTTCTTCTTTTGGAGCTGCAGGAGACTCATCAATAACAACATCAATACATTCAACAATCTTTCGAAGTCTTTTATTGTAACATTTATATGCCCTAATCCTATAGGAGTAACCAAGGAGTATTCCTTCATCTGCTCGGGGTTCAAACTTGCCAAGTTTTTCATCATTATTTTTTATAAAGAATTTTCTTCCAAAAACTCTAAAATGCTTTACAGTGGGAGGATTACCATACCAGAGTTCATATGGAGTTTTAGCACTATTTACACGAACATGTCCCTTGTTGAGAATGTTTACTGCTATATGTGTTTCTTCTCCCCAAAATGTGTCAGGTGTTCCAGAATCATGAAGCATAGCTCTAGCCATTTGTTGAACTGTTCTATTCATTCTTTCTGCAACACCATTTTGTTGTGGAGTGCCAACTGCAGAAAACTTTCTTTTTATGCCATGCTGTTCACAAAATTCAAGGAATTCATCTGATGTATATTCTCCTCCTCGATCAGATCTGAGACACTTGATTTTTAGATCTAATTTATTCTCAACTAGTGCTTTGAAGATCTGAAACTTCTCAAATGCTTCATCTTTGTGTTTAAGCAGCCCAATCCAACACATTCTAGAGAAATCATCAATGAATAGGATATAGTATTCTTCACCACGTGGTCACTTTTTCCTCATAGGTCCACATATTTCAGTATGAATGAGTTCAAAGGGCTTACTTGATGATCCTTCCTTGGCATTAAATTGTACTCTGGTTTGCTTACCGAATTGGCAAGATTTACATATGATATTTTTAGGTAGAGTAATATTGGGAAGATCACGAACAACTTTAAGTCTGCTTGATTTGTTGATTTAAGAGAAGCTCAAATGCCCCAAACTTCTATTCCATAGCCAATTTTCTGAAGATTTACTCAAATAACATTGTTCTTTGCAGTTATTGAATATATATAGGTTGTTTGGAGTCCTTTTTCCTTTTATAATTGCTTTACCTGTATCAAGATCACGTACCACACATTATTTTGAACTAAAGACAACTTCAGTTCCTTGATCACACATTTGACTTACACTTAACAAATTATGCTTTAATCCATCCACATACATGAATTCATTAGCTTTCACTTTTTCTTTTAGAAAAACATACCCTTTTCCCTTAATGATCGCAGGAGTATCATTTCAAAATGTAACATTCTTTTCCTTTTCTAGAGCACTATATGCAAGAAGTTTGTCTTTATCACCTGTCATGTGTCTTGAGCATCCACTATCAATGTACCATTGGTTTTCTTCGTCTTCTGAAAATAACGCTATGCCACAATTTTCAACCTGTAATTCCTTCTTTTTCCATACTTTGGAGCTTGAAGGAACATGTTCTTTTGGCTAAACTTTGCTCTTGCATTTATATTCTTCATGGCCAAAGTTATTGCAATAAGCATATTCAACTTCATTTTGAAGAGGAGAAATTTTTTTATAAGTATTCTTCTTTGTTTCAATATCAATCCTTTTCTTTCTTGCTTCTCTTGTCATGATGGTTTTATATGCAACACATTGAAAAACTTTATGACCAAAATTGTCACATGAGAAACATTGTCCATTGAAGAAGAAATTTCTGCGATCATAAAATCTTCTACATGAATTTACATGTTGATTGGTGTCTCTTTGAAAGACATTCCTGTTAGTGTTCTTTGAATTGAGATGATCATGCTTTACCTATAAAGATTCTTTATTCCCTTGCTGAGTGGCAGCATGTTGTAAACCAACTGTAGCTGCTTTTAGATAATTTGGTGCTGAAGCCTGAGAAGATTCTCCAAGACCTGTCTTTATAAGAGGAGAACGTTGTACCTTGATAATCTTATCTAAGGTTTCATATCCTTTAGCAAATATAAGATTCAGAGTCTTTACTTTCTCAATTTCTTTTCTTAGACTTACTACTTCACATTCTAATTTCTCATTGTCTTTCTCTTTTTCTTCAAGCTGATTTTTCAAAGTTTCTATGGCTATTTTACTCTCTTCTAAGCAGATTTTGAGTTTATTGTTTTCATCAAGAAAATAACTATCTTCTAGAGCATCCACAAAAGTATCCTTTTCTTCTCTAGATTCTGTTTGAAATGCCATGAGAAGTCTAAGATCTTGTTCACATTCTTCCTCACTATCAGATAACCCATCACTGTCTTCATGAGTATAGTAACTCTTTCTAGTGCTAAAACGATTCTTATTCCTTTTCGCTACTTCCTTCCCTTTTTTATGTGTTTCTTTATAAGGACACTTAACAGCATAATGAACAACTCTTCCACAATCAAAACATTTTAAAGGAAGCTTACCTCTGAACCGTCCTGTGCCAAGTTGAAGTTTCTTTACAAAGTTTATCTCATCTTCTTCTGAGATATATCCTGATCCTTCTGTTTTTTGTACTTCCTTCCCTTTTGTAGAAGTTCTAAAGATTACTTCTTTGACTTCAGATGGTCCTCCTCTTCTCATTTCATATGCAGTTAGTATGCCATGAAGTTGCACCACCAGAGTAAGATTTTAGAGTCCACCTTTTCTTCAAGGGCGAAAATTTTTGACTCAAATTTTGTCTTTAGTGATCTTAAGACTTTCTCAGCAAAGTAGATTCGGTTATAGTTTCTCCCAGTTTCTCATACGATTTACAATATCGTCAAGACGTAAGAAGAAATTGGCAATTCTCTCCTCATTCTCCATTTTTGATTCTCATATTGAATTCGAGAGTTTGGAGTTTACTTACCTTTGCATCACCTTCATAGCTTAGAGTAGTTTGTCCCATATTCCTTTGTTGTGTTAATTTGCCATGAATTGACAAATTCGGAAGTTGATTAGACTTCCCAATAGAGCATTGACCGCCTTTGCATTTTGTTTCCATAATTCTTTCTTTACGTCGGTCTGTTGGCAGCGGTGGATATTAGTATCCTTGTTCAACAATTGCCCATACATGTTTGCTCCCGAGAGGCTGAAGATAGGATCTCATCCTTGTTTTCCCGAGGAAGATTAAATTGTTTTCGTTAAATATTGAAGCGATAGATGTTTTTCCATCTTGATTACTCATCTTGCTTGATATTCCTTTACAAGCGGCTAAGTTTTCGGAAGGACCACACTCGATACCAATTGAAGAATTTTAAGAGGGGGAGGGGGTGAATCGGTATTTATGCGTGAACAATTTTCTTTTCTTTCTCTTAAAACCATATGTTACGATCTTGCATCCAACATGTATGTTCGAGATATATTTTTATGTCTTTACTTGAACGTGCATCGAGATAAGTATTAAGCATGAACGAATAACGGAAAAATCATCTAACATAACTAACACATAGGAATACCCGGGATTTAAGGTGGAAACCCTATTTGGGAGAAAACCATCGTTGTTGTAATCTATAAGTCTTCAATATTTATTATAGAGAAAACTTCTTACAATATATGTTGGTGCGGAGACTTATACCGGCACGCGAGGCACCACCCTATAGAAGGCTACAACTATTCTCTCGTGCAGCCTCTCTGAGGGAGCTACTACCCTGTCTCATTTACCGACTACCAACGGAAGGAGCTACAACCCCCTTTTTGAAGGCTTTGACCCTCAAAACCTCTGTGGACCACGTTTCGGTGGTTTCACCGACATACCTTGCAAGCCTGGTTATTTATTCATTACATTCACACCGGTTCTTGATAATTTCGTCGTCGTTCAAACCGAGAGATTTATCATCTTCGGATCATTATATTAATGGGTGCAGCAATGAGTGTCGGATTTATAGGTTAAGAACAAAGCTCGCCCATACAAATATTCTTTTTTGAGAAATTTTATTGCCACTTTTACAATCACATCGTTTTCTATTTTCTTCTCCTTATATAGTTTTGCTTTTGTTAAAGGCCTTCAGGTAAACACAAACGCTAATGGTATTCCTTTGAAAATATTTCCATTAGAATGGCGAGGTTTTTATTTCTTTTTAATTTATTTATCAATTGATAAATAAATATATTTTCAACATTTTAATCCCTTATGATTAATCCTTCGGATTTTATAAACAATATCCAACGCTTTCAAATAGTTTAATATTTCAATAAAAATTTGATCCACAGCCTGTACACCCACCCGTACCAAAATAAACTTCGCGCAAGTCCATCGCCCGATCACGCGTTAGATCGCGAGCCTCCCGAGATCACGCGTATATTCATATCGCTCGACCTCCGATGCCAAACGTTAACGTGCGATGGCCCACTGATACTTTGTGTTAATCTTTGCCACCTTCAATAAATGATGACAATAGATGAATCCTTCCTAGATCAACGACACTCAACGATATCGTGGGCGTCCTGGGTCGAACTATAACACACGATGGTGCATAGTGAAAAATGGTTTTGTGACGACGTACGGACGTGTGTCAAGTACTCTATGGGATCACTCCTCAACCGAAATCGCTTGCTCCACATAAGCGGGGTGCGATGAAAACCACAAACCGCTTTCACTTTGATCGCTGCACAGAGATTCTTTAAAGCATGTCATTGATTTAGTGTGTATGAAACTCGAGGTTATATATATATATATATATATAATGTGCCCTATACACAGGCTTGGTTAATTGACTCCAGCTGTACCATGGCCTTAGCAACTTGATATAGTGTCTGACTTCATGAATCTCACTCCTTTCATAGAATCTAGATATTATGAGTAACACACTCACGCTTTCACAATTCAAGCTATCTATACATGCAAAATCCCATGCATCGGTAACACATGATTTCACAAATGTCCACGGGAACTCAAATACTGTTGAATATATAGGTAATGAAGAATAGAACCAATCATCAAGTATACGGATAAATAAGTGTTTCACTCATTCTTCTCAATTTGCCGGATTTTCCTATTCCTCGTACGGGCAACGCGCTTCAATTCTTTGCTTGAATGCGATTTCCTTGACCGATGTTTGCTCTGCGTAGATGCACTCTTCCTCTTGTAGATGCACTCTTCCTCTTGTAGATACAATTCAACTGCTTGAATGTTTGTTCCTTGGCCAGATAGATTAAGTCTTGCTCCTATCTTTGCCAATTCCTTTTCCATCAATGACAACATTCCCAACACTCTCGCTACCCCATTGATGTTCACAACTACACCAGAGTTATATTTTCATGGTGGACCTTGGTCCCATCGGGTTATAAATCTTTATCGGTAATTTTCTCTGGTGCATCCTCAAACTCATGGACTTCACCAATATCATCATACGAGTATTCTAAGCGGTAAAAATAGTGAGTATTAGACGGAGTTGATTCTTTATACACATCATCGGGGAAATATCAATGTTTGGTCCTTAAGGTCTATTCCATCCGGTACCATATCAATTGGACTCCTGCATTTGGAGAGAAATATTTTTCATCTTATTATCCTCCTCATGTTGAGAGCAGCCTTTGGTCACCCACTTTGACAATACTGCGTATTGTTTTTGTCAACCTAATGTTGAAATGAATGTTTGTCAATGTAAGCCCACTCTGCCTATCCAACAACAAACGGTTTTACACTCATATCGTAGGTTCAACCTGTTACACCCATGAATTTCACTTGTTAATACATCTTCACCCTGTTACAAACTCAAAATTTTGTTCAACAACCATTTTAGGGGGATTCCTTGAACTCAATACCCTCGAAGTATTCATCCCACAGAGACTCCAACTCCTCCAGCTAATTTACAACAACAACTTGTACTCGGAATCATTTATTCACAAGCTTGGATTACCATATTATGAAAAATCACGGCCATAACCGGAGTTATACCTATCTTCAACTGAATCCAAGTTATCCTAATTTGGGTTATAACATTGGTGGATAGACCCCTTAGAAACCTCATGCACAAATGCCTCAACATTCATTTCAACAAGTATCGTATCCTGGAGTTTTGGTCAACAAAATCCTCCAAGCATTTGCTTATGAAAACAACCCCTATCTAGGTTACCGACAAAAGATTCTTTATGTTCTTGCTCGGAACGCCATATTTCCCAAACAATTCAGCTAATACCACTGTCTATGCTCAACCTAACCTTAATGATAGTTTCCTTTGTTGCAACTTTAGAGTTACTAGATTTAAATCGACTCACCAATGATCCAATCAACTATGCTCCTTAGTGGTAGAAATTTGATACCCATAAATTACATAGATGTTCTAAGTTCAATGGAAACCACGGGAAGCCACGTTGACTCATGTTATGACTTATCATTTTTGGTGTTAAATCAAACTCCTTGAATGATGACTATGTTCGTATGTATTTTCCAATGTATGCTCACTCAAAGTCTTGTTTTCAAAATGGTACATCGAGTTACCTAGAGCTTCATTTGATAATTTCAACGCCCTAGCTACTATCTTTTGACTCTCACTTCTAGTTACCCATACGATATGAAGCTGGAACGAAATATTTACTAATTTTAAACGAGACTAATTCTACTCACATTTACGATCTTTCTATTCATGAGTGGCATCGGCTCTCGTCGTAAAATGGTTAAGACATTTGTTCCTAATCAACTCCTTGTGATGGTTCATTAAGTCTTTGTTACGGGATACACTGTGAGGATGTGGCTAAGGGTGGTATGATATTTGAAGATAAAGTTATTGCTCGTGCTATGTTAAGTCTTGATCTATACTCGGTCATACACACTCTATGAGAAAATTCCTAACACCACAACGATCTAATTTCTGTTCCTCCTCAATTAAAGGACTCTCATGCCGGAAGAAGGTTTGATTGGTGCGCAAGCACACATCCGCTACGCATACGATCCTGCGGTAGACTCCATCTTGTCGAGTCCTCTGTCAGAGTCAAATTCGGACGAGGGTAGGCTGACAAGTCTCGGGTTCAATACATTATGGACAAATGCCAATCAACTTTTACCCACCGCAACTTAGATGTTTGCCGAGCTTGTTCTCGGAATGTTTCAATAACACTTGTAGGCTAGAAGAAGGTTCGGTAAGTCTTCATTTCGGGAATGTCATCGTAAATAAGGCGAGATTGATTTTCTTCAAAACCTATTTTGAAGAAGAAGTCATCAAATATGTTTTTATGATGAATATGTAGTTGTCGAAATCTTTGCCAAATTCTCCGGCTCTTCAAATGGCGACCTTGTTTCAACTTCGGCGGCTCTATACCATTTGTGAGACAAACGAAATCCATCGATCAGTTGAGCGAAACACGATACCCAAAAGCAAAGAGTTGGAGAATAAGCTACAAATTATGGATTACGAATTTCCTTTTTGGCATGATATTTTATTGCGGATAGGGTTATCAATTTTATGGTTAAAATACTAGAGGAAACAAAGGCTTGATTGGCTTTAGATGTCGTGGTTCAAGAAGCCATTTATGTATCCACCTTTGCTGGAGCTTGTTCAAAATATTTCTCGTTCGGATTTTTATAGCAAATGTTACTTGGAAGATTATGTTTCCTTCTATGTTGCATGTGATGAAAATGTTTTTGCGGTTTCTCCAAGCATAGCATGGATGGAGATTGAATCATTCCTTTTCGGAATATAGTTCACCCATGGCCTTTGTCGGGTATTGGTTCTAGAGCGTTTGTGTTTTATGGTGCGCCATTGCTCGGTTGGATTTGGTTGAATAGAATGTGTATTCTGTTCACTCATCAAATTCACTTGTGCCTTGAAACATGCATAGGCTCGAGAACATCGAGGTGGAGCACGCGCTACCGGGTGGGTAGCGCGCTACCCATACGAGCGCCACCAAATCTTCGCAAGCATTGGGCATCGGCGTTTTCGGGATTGCAAATATGCGGTCGGAAATGACACGTCGGCTTCTAGAGAGAAGAAAAACATGCGAGGAATCTAAGGGTGTTTATGTTTTCAATGTTCTGAAAGAAAAAAACTTGTGAGTCAACGACACGATTGATAAAAGACTTGACAGTGGTCGACTCACAATGCTGGTTTCAAGCACAAACCCGCGATAATTTGCGAGAGATGGATAATTGGTGACGGGAGCCCCTGGCACAATGTATGCCCGATGAATCCTATCAACTACAAGTGTTCCCACGATCATTATCCCATGGAAGCTCCACGGGTTATTTTTCTCCCACAAAGCGCCTCTGCATCCACATATTTACGGTAATGGCCACATATGTCTGAATGTTATGCGATTCCTGGTCTCCGACTATGGCCAGTCGGCTCTATACGCATCAACATTCTTTCAATGTTATCTAGCTCTCTTTTGTGAAGCAATGTACGCCGGACAATGATCGATATGTCAAAAGCGCGAAATGGTCGATCACCTAAGGGAACTCGGTAATTGGTTCCATGATGACAAGGCATAATTATAACTATTTTGGTCGTGCTTGGTAAAAGGTACGCAAATTTTACTAGGCATTGTATTCCTTCCTAAATGTACGAGATTTGTGAAACATTGTTTTTTGCTCAGGTGGGTTTTTGTTTTGGAGCTTGTCATAGAGTGCATGTTCGAGCGGTTGTAAAGATCTCGTATTTGTCTTGGCTTATTCAGAAAGGATGGTGATTATCTGCGGCGTTTAGTGTCTACTATTTGCAAATGAAATTCTAAGGAAGATCATTTGCGGGTGGGCTCATTAGTCATGGTTGAGCAGTTTAATGAATGGCCAGGAGAGCCATTTGCATGCATATAAACACAAATTTCAATTACCAGGTTTGTTTAAACGATATGCTCAAGAAGGTGAAGGAGATGGGACATTTAGAAAACATGGGATATTTATGCACATATTGTATAAAAGCCGGCCACCTTTTATCCTTCATTTATTGGGCGGCCTACAAGGTTGGTTCCATTGCGAGTTTGGTGGACGTTATGACAATCTTGTTGGTATGTTTAGTGAAGCAAATTCCTACGGTAGGTGTAGACTTGGATTGAAAGAGTATTTACAATAGCTAATGGAGGAAGAATGCAAAAATGCAATCTCTGCAACACGGACGAGAGGTTTTGGTGGTGGCTTTGGGAGATGATATGGGAGTAAAGGCGTTTGATTTCTTGCTATGTCAAACGGCCGGCTACGGAAAACTATGAATGGAGCTTATGAATTATTGAGAGTTGTTGAAGCAAAGCTACGAGGTTGTGTGGAGCAACAACGGGACGTGTGGAGCGGTGTGTATCTTAAATCAAGGTGGATTCAAACCACGTGAACGGAGCGAGTATTTTGTTTCCTTGGGGTTAAAGCAGATTTAATTGGCATGGTGTTGGATTGAAGGTGAATATTGGCGCGTGGTTGTCTTTCATGATTTTATGTTGGAAAGATGTTGGATAAGTCGATGGGGTAGCTACGGTGGACTTGGCGCAATTCATTTCCCTTTATTAAATGCGAGAATACCAACCTTAGCGAGAAAAAAGGGACGGTGCTTGTTGTCTTCGGTTAAGATTTCAAAGGAGTTACACTTATAGATTTCCGCCCCTTCATTGGTACATCAATAGATTTGGGCAGAAAATATAGCATTAATGATCGAAGTAATGCTAATTTGAAATGAAGATATTCATCACGGCAATAGGATTCGATTCCATTAAAGACTTGAATCTGCGCTCCCAATAGTTTTTAGAACGAAGAATAGTTTTTCTATTTACGTAATTTCAATTAAAACAAATTCCTTGTCTTGGGGTCGATTTGTTTTCCCCTAGCGAGGATTTTGTTATACATTGTAAATCAATTGTAAGAGAGGAATTCGGAAACTATTGGAGGAAATTTAAAGTTTTATTGTACGGTTTTGATAAACTAATTAGATGGTACATCTCTGTTTCATAAGATTCTTGTGGCGTAAAATTTAGCAAATGTTTCTTCTTTGTTTTTCATATGTGTCTTGTTATGTTTACAATTCACCCATAATCATTTCTTAATGAATGCTTTTAAGTAGAAAGGCGAGAATTGACCTTCTCCTTACGGAGAAGCTTTCATGTTTTGTGCAATTCTTCTGTTTGATAAGGATTCATCACACATGCCCTTGTCAACTTCTTAGCAGGTCTTGCCACTCACTTAATTTCAACTTGGAATTGTTAAACTTTATGCCTATCTCGCCTTGTGGAATGGCATCTTAGTGCTTTGATTAGATCCTACTGTTCTTGCTGTCTTTGCTCCATGCGGCCCGAACCCCATCATTTATTAAAAACCTCTTGCATATCTTTTCGCTAAATCAATATCGGTGTTTCATTTAGGTCATCTGGGATCCTATTGGACATCTTTCACGAGATAGACCCGGAGAGAGAGCCTCTCATGTCCTCGTAGGGCTGCTAGAGGCTAAGCTTAGTTTGATGTTGCCTCGAGTTTTCAACGGCTTGTGGCAATTTGAGCGCTAACATAGTGGCGACCATGCGGGGAAGATGGTTTGCTTTTGATGTGACGGTTGACTTGTAGATTGTCTTGCCCGGTCACGGGAAATCAGAGTTCAGATCCGATTCTTTGATGGTGGACAGCGGTCGGACACATATGAAGGCTGAAATTTCACTTGGCGACTCCGACTCGATCCAGACATTCCGGTGCCCGGCCCCGGTTGCCTGTTCATGCAATGGTATGGTATGTGGCAAACCCACTTGCTGTGAAACATGCCAAAAGATGTTAGAAATTGGTTAGCGGATTTTGGAAATTAATGAAGATTTTTCGGTGCTTTGCTTCAATGTTTGAAATCTCGAAGTTTCCTCTTGAAGCTGTGGTGTCTGTGAGTTAGTGGTTGAAAGAGTTGAGAAGGAGATTGATATTTAAATGGCTTGAGATCCGATCATACGATTTCAAGGACCCCAAAAGTTCTTGAAGCTCTTCCTCCTTCAAAACAAGAAACAATAGAGTTGCCTACGAATGTTAGCATTGACGGTGTGTAGGCGGAAGTATGTATTGCGGAGTTGGGGCGAGCGAAACGAGTTTGGCTTTGCGATCCTATTGCGGCATACATGGAAATGTTTTGATTTGATTCGTGAATCTGAAATTTTCTTTTACGTGACCGAGCTCATTACGTGCATAAAGAGGCACCCGACAATTACATCTTGTGTCTGGATGGAAGCATTCCTCAGCGGCATCATTCTCGGGGTTTACTTGAATGGTTGATGCGGCATTTCGGTATTACACGATCTATTGTTTACGGCGAGTAGGGTAGATTTTGTAAATAAATAAGCGGCTAAAGGGTAGCATCTTATTCAGTTTCATTGCAACTTTAGTTTGAGATGATTAGCTAGTTTTCGAGTCTTGAGATCGAATCAGTTTGAGTTCGGTGTCGGAGTGTAAAAATTGAGTCAAGAGTTGTGTCGATTTGTTGAAATAATAGATTCCGACATTGCCCAATGGACGGAGGCACTATCTGCTCTCCAGAATGCGGAGTTCTTGGCACCTCCAGAAAGCGACGTTGCCATCCCATTGAATGGTATTAAGACTCCATCTTGTCAAGTCCTCTGTCAGAGTCAAATTCAGACAGGTAGCTGTCAAAGTCTCAGTTCAATATGCAGGCCAAATGCCAATCAGCTTTTACCCACCGCAACTTAGATGTTTGCAGAGCTTGTTCTCAGAATGTTTCAATAACACTTGTAGGCTAGAAGAAGGTTTAGTAAGTCTTCATTTCAGGAATGTCATCGTAAATAAGGAGAGATTGATTCTTCTTCAAAACCCTATTTTGAAGAAGAAGTCATCAAATATGATTTTATGATGAATATGTAATTTGTCAAAATGCTGCAAATTCTCCAGCTCTTCAAATGGCAGCCTTGTTTCAGCTTCAGCAGCTCTATACCCTGTGAGACAAACAGAAATCCATCAGTCAGTTGAGCAGAAACACGATACCCAAAGCAAAGTTGGAGAATAAGCCACAAATTATGGATTACAGAGTTTCCTTTTTGGCATGATATTTTATTGCAGATGGGGTTATCAATTTTATGGTTAAAATACCAAAGGAAACAAAGGCTTGATTGGCTTTAGATGTCATGGTTCAAGAAGCCATTTATGTATCCACACTGCAGGCTTAATTTCCAAATATTTCTCGTTCAGATTTTATAGAAAATGTTACTTGGAAGATTATGTTTCCTTCTATGTTGCATGTGATGAAAATGTTTTTGCGGTTTCTCCAAGCATAGCATGGATGGAGATTGAATCATTCCTTTTTCGGAATATAGTTCACCCACATGCCCTTTGTCGGGTATTGGTTCTAGAGCATTTGTGTTTTATGGTGCGCCATGCTCAGTTGGATTTGGTTGAACAGAATATTAATATTCTCTGTTCACTCATCAAATTACTTGTGCCTTGAAACATGCATAGGCTCAGAACATCGAGATGGAGCTGCGCGCTACCCGTTGGGTAGGCGCACTACCCATACAGTGCCACCAAATCTTCGCAAGGCGATTGGGCATCGGCGTTTTCAGGATTGCAAATATCTGTTGAAATGACACAATCGGCTTCTAGAGAGAAGAAAAACATGCAGGAATCTGAGGGTGTTTATGTTTTCAATGTTCCTGAAAGAGAAAAACTTGACCGTCCAACAGCACGATTGATAAAAGACTTCAGCCAATGGTCGACTCACAATGTTGGTTTCAAGCACAAACCCACTGATAATTTGCAGAGATGGATAATTGAGCTGACAGGAGCCCCTGGCATAATGTATCCCAATGAATCCTATCAACTACAAGTCGATTTCCCTGATCATTATCCCATGGAATCTCCATAGGTTATTTTTCTCCCACAAGCGCCTCTGCATCCACATATTTACAGTAATGGCCACATATGTCTAGATATTATGTACGATTCCTGGTCTCCAGCTATGACCGTCAGCTCTATCTGCATCAGCATTCTTTCAATGTTATCTAGCTCTACTGTGAAGCAATGTCCGCCAGACAATGATCGATATGTCAAAAACTGCAGAAATGGTCGATCACCTAAAGAGACTCGCTGGTGGTTCCATGATGACAAGGCATAATTATAACTATTTTGGTCGTGCTTGGTAAAAGGTCTACAAATTTTACTAGGCATTGTAATTCCTTCCTAAATCATCACGAGATTTGTGAAACATTGTTTTTTGCTCCGTGGGTTTTGTTTTGGAGCTTGTCATAGGCTGCATGTTCACCAGTTTGTAAAGATCTCGTATTTGTGCCGACTATTCCGAAAGGATGGTGATTATCTGCAGCGTTTAGTGTCTACTATTTGCAAATGAAATTCTAAGGAGATCATTTGCGGGTGGAAGACCATTAGTCATGGTTGAACAGTTTAGTGAATGACCGGGAGAGCCATTTGCATGCATATAAACACAAATTTCAATTGCAAAAAGTTTGTTTAAGCAATATGCTCAAGAAGGTGAAGGAGATGGGACATTTAGAAACATGGGATATTTATGCACATATTGTATAAGCGACACCTTTATCCTTCATTTATTGGGCAGCACACAGGTTGGTTCCATTGCAGCTGGTGGACGTTATGACAATCTTGTTGGTATGTTTAGTGGGAAGCAAATTCCTACGGTAGGTGTGAGCCTTGGGATTGAAAGAGTATTTACAATAATGGAGGAAGAATGCAAAAATGCAATCTCTTCAACACAGACAGAGGTTTTGGTGGTGGCTTTGGGAGATGATATGGGAGTAAAGGCGTTTGAATTTCTTACTATGTCAAATAGCCAGCTACAGGAAAACTATGAATGGAGCTTATGAATTATTGAGAGTTGTTGAAGCAGAGCTACAAGGTTGTGTGCAGGCAACAACAGGACGTGTGGAGCGGTGTGTATCTTAAATCAAGGTGGATTCGAACCACGTGAACGAGGAGCAGTATTTTTGTTTTCATGAGGTTAAAACAGATTTAATTGGCATGGTGTTGGATTGAAGGTGAATATTGGCGCGTGGTTGTCTTTCACAGATTTTATGTTGGACAGATGTTGGATAAGTCGATGGGGTAGCTACAGCTGGACTTGGCGCAATTCCATTTCCCTTTATTAAATGCAGAATACCAACCTTAGCAGAAAAAAGGGACAGATTGCTTACATTTGTCTTCAGTTACGATTTCAAAGGAGTTACACTTATAGATTTCCGCCCCTTCATTGGTACATCAATAGATTTGGGCAGAAAATGTAACGTGGCAGTCAGAAATCGAAATGCTAATTTGAAATGAAGATATTCATCACAGCAATAGGATTCGATTTCCCATTAAAGACTTCAGATCTGCGCTCCCAATAGTTTTTAGAACAGAAGAATAGTTTTTCTATTTCTGTAATTTCAATTAAAACAAATTCCTTGTCTTGGGGTCGATTTGTTTTCCTCTAGCAGGATTTTATTTATACATTGTAAATCAATTGTAAGAGGAGAGTTCTGAGAGCTGGTAGTGAAGAACAGAGTGTTTCATTGTACAGTTTTGACAGAGAAACTAATTGAATGACAGCTCTGTTTCATAAGATTCTTGTGGCGTAAAATTTAGCAAATGTTTCTTCTTTGTTTTCATATGTGTCTTGTTATGTTTACAATTCACCCATAATCATTTCTTAATGAATGCTTTTAAGTAGAAAGGCAGAATTCAGCTTGCTGCTCTGCCCTGGAGAAGCTTTCATGTTTTGTGCAATTTCTTCTGTTTGATAAGGATTCATCACACATGCCCTTGTCAACTTCTTAGCAGTCTTGTCACTCCATTTAATTTCAACTTGGAATTGTTAAACTTATAGAACAAGTATCCGCCAACCCGTAGGAAAAGGAGGTGCGCACGATTTAGATCTACTTGTTCTTCTTGTCTTTGCTCCATCCACCCCCGGAACCCCATCATTTATCAAAAACCTCTTGCATATCTTTTTACTAGCCTAAAATCAATATCAGTGTTTCATTTAGGTCATCTCAGATCCTATTGGACATCTTTCACTGAGATAGACCCGGAGAGAGCCCTCTCCTGTCCTCGTAGGGCTAGCTACGAGGCTAAGCTTGGTTTGATGTTGCCTCGAGTTTTGCCTTCTTCAGCCTGAGGCAGATTTGAAGTGCTAACACCTACACCTTCTTCCGAAATTAATGTTCTGTCATTTGACAAAGGAAAAACTGACAAGCAATTCGGAAGCAAGAAAAAAGGGAAATCCAAGAAAAAGAAAACTTCTAACCTGCAGGAAAGATCATCTGATCAATCATTTGGAAATAAGAAACCTCATTATCCATGCATAATCTGTAATGGGGACCACTTTTTTTGGGATATTCCTCACTACGCTGAAGTCTCAAAAATGGTTAAGACTTCGCATGCTTTAGCTATGTTGACATATCTGTTTCAAAATCCAGACAAAAATTTGGTTGCTACGGATCCAGCTTCTAGTTCCCAAGTGATTTTGTTATCTGTCACAAAACATTTAATATATATTTTGGTGTCAACGCATAATAAAGATTATAGTATTCATGCCACTGATAAACCTACTAACTCGACCACGAATTTTTCTACGAAATTAGTACCGCCTACTACTATTCCTAAATTGAAAATTAAGCCACCAAAGGGAGTCGTTCATAAATCGATGTATAACCCTCGAGCAAGAGTTTCTCAAAATTATAATAGAGTTGAAGATTTCTCTCAATCTCCTTCAGCTATGTGAGCTCTTGAGGTATGACAAAATCGTCCCTCCCAGAAATAGGCTTTATTGTCAGCTATTGGTGGAATTGATTCAACTGATTCTAATCTTGTCGTCTTTAATCATACGGGCTATGTGCCACAATTACCTGCAGATTTGGAATTATCTATAAAAGTAAATGTTCTCAATAACCTTTTTCATCGTAATATTATTAATGAGGGATCATCTACATGAATTATGTCTCTAAACTGTTAGAAGTCACTTGGCTCGCCGCACCTATCTCAATCATCAATGACGTTGAAATCTTTTGACAGACGTACATTTGCGGTATTATCAATAACCTGCATATAGAACTAGGGGGAAAGACAGTAAATGTTGGTGTCGAGGTTGTTGACGGACCCCTTGAATACAATATTTGACCTGGAAGGCCATGGGTATATGCTATGACTACAATTATTTCTACATATTTTAGAATGATCGCATTTCCATATAAAGGTCTCATCACAGTCATCAATAAGCTATCCTTCTTTGCCTCCGCTTCACAGGTAACTGGAAGTGTTCTGTTTGCTCACGCACCCCAATTATCACTTCAAAACATTGGTGTAGGACTCTTAAAGGAATCCACTCTCATAGGAAACTTTGCATTATCGCCACCTGCGACGTCACGAGAAATTGCAAATATAGAAACCTCCTACATGATCTCTTCCACTCCATTTGGCTTACGGACAAGTACAGGTGATTCTAAAATTGTTACGTTGGATGAGTTTCTGCCACCCAGCCCTATTGAGCTGGCATAGAAATCAAGTTATATGGCTTGGGCGGCGAATCCGAAATCAGCGTCATCGATTGTTTGGGTTGATCGTTCCTTATATTTTGGTACTCTATCCGATCCTTTTTCCTAAAATTCCTTGAAAGATGAGAATATTTTGGAAACAATGATGTCAGAAGGAGAACCATGGGAATATTATCATCATTGTTCCCATCTTCCTGATTATGAAGAAAATAATCTTAGTGAACTATATCACCCATCGATCAAAAATTTCTTTTTGAATTCTTTACCTATTAATGCAATCGATTCCGAGAGAAATTTGTCAAATATTGAAGAATCCATCTCTATCAATATTTTGACCAAACCTGGCGTTGTAGAAAATATTCATGTTGGCTTATCTTGTTCTCCATCAAAAATTGAAATATATCGCTCTATTTCTCGTGAATTCTGTGATATATTTTCTTGGTCTTACAAGGAAATTCCAAGTATAGATACTAGTATCGTTGAACACACTATTAACATGTATCCTGATGTCAAACTAGTGTGTCAATGCCTTTGTCCAATTCATCCAAAGAAGGCCACTGCCATTAAAGCAAAAGTTGAGAAACTTTTACGTGCTGGTTTCATTTACCCTATTTCGCTAACTGAGTGGGTTTCCAACACTGTTCCTGTCATGAAAAAACAAGGAACCATCAGAGTGTGCGTCAATTATCGGGATGTCAATCTTTCTTGTCCAAAAGAAAAATATCCTACTCCCTTTATTGACCAGATTATTGACGATTGTGCTGGATGTGAAATATTTTCATTCATGGATGGATTTTTTGGCTACAATAAAATCAATATCTACCCAAAGGATCAACATAAGACAACATTCATCTGTCCCTAGGGAACATTCTCTTATAGGAAACTACCATTTGGTTTAAAGAATGTTGGGGAAACTTATCAGAGAGCAATGGATTATGCTTTCAATGACATCAAGCACATTGTTAAACCCTATCTAGACGATTTATCCACGTGTTACACCATTTTTTGGTCATCTAACCTGTTACTATTAGATGGACCAAAGTACACCATTGTTATAGCATCATTTCTCACCTTCATATGATTCATGATTTCTTTTATGGCTTTGGGCACCCATTCCTACAGACTTGGACAAATTCACTTAAAAACAGTGTAAAAATCCCCATACACGACTATGCCCGTACTTTTCCGCGTGTATATGCGAGTCCAGCTGCACTTTTCCACGTATGCCATTAAAATGATTAAAAAATATATAATTATTCCCTATTTTCGAGCTAGGTTGATGGTTACTCAGGTAGTTCAACCACCCCAGCACGTGGCCAACTGTTTCCAACTGTTGAAACTACTTGGAGGGAGTATAAAAACCCCTCATGTGTATGGCCTAAGGAAGAGAGAGAATTTATTGATATTATACTCTGTTGGTATTCCCTATCCAAGTTTGATTCCCCGTGCCTCCTGCACTTTCCCAGTTCATTATAGGAAACCCTTGTTTCCTTGAGATGCTCATCTCCCTATATGTCATCTCGTATGCACCAGTTTGGAAGGAGTCTTAGCGAGCCAAGGGCTGGATGGATCCGAACGACGGTCTGCTCGAAGGCCGTGGAAGGATTCAGGTGATCTCTCCACTCGTTACTTTTGTACATGATATTTATAATACAGAAGTCCCATGTTGTTCCCGAAATATACGTGTTAGTGTATGCTTTTATGTATGAGAGAATTGTTATTTAAGCATTCATTATGATCTATTTCATTTTTTATATGAATTTCACTAACATTTAGAGTAGATATATGCTGTACAACCAGTTCTTCGTGCTTGTTTCTTCTTGTCTTTCAAGTTAAGAAGGAAGGACGGTTGTTGGGGGTTTGGACCCTGCAGGATCTGCTTCAACTGTAGGACCTACGGGTAGCTTTCTCATTCTACTCTATTTAGTTTTTCTGAACATGCATGGTTGTGTGAGTCTTTCTTAAGTAGCATGCCCCTGCTCTGTGGAGGTTGTAACCCAACGAACCTCTAGGGTGATATTCCCCGAAACAGAACTAGTGACTCCACTGGGGATCACATTCTTGTGATTCTCCTGTTGGGTGGTTTCAGCTGTTTGATAGGTTGCCGACAGTTTTAACTTTCATTTGTAGTCCAGTTTATTATTTCTCAGTCAGTTTGAAGTCCTGGTTCTTTTCCAGGCTTGTCCTTTTTGTTTTTTTCACTATTTACCTTTGTATACGCGCTTTTTTCTGCACACAGTCACGTATACACGCAATTTTGTCTAAAGGTACCCGCGTATACGCGAGTTTCCTTTAGAACAGTCGCGTATGCACGCTTGTTGCTAAACTGTGAAGTAGCGTATACCTAGGCAGATTTTGAATTTTTGGGTTTCTTGACTTTTTGGTCCTTTCTGGCTGTGGAGACCTGTTCTTACAGTGTCTTTTCACTCTCTGGATTGTGAAGGAAGTGGTTTTTTGTCTTTTCTCTCTTTCGTTTGATTGAAAACTAGTCTTTTTGGCAAAGTGTTGTTTCTGGTGCTGGCACTTCTGGATTGAGTTCCAAGATCGCTTTCTGAGCATTCTTGGCTGTTCTGCTTTATCAGAACAGAGAGCTTCTTCTCATTTACTCGCTCCTATATTTGTGTTGTGCTTCACATTACGATTTTTTCTCGGTTCTTGATTGGTTTTCTTGAGTCCCATAGGCTAGGTTTTGTTGCAACTTTTGAAGAGTTTTTCTTGCTTCTTCGGAGTTTTTGTTTGCAACGAGTTTGCACTATTTTTCTAGGCTGTCTGGCTGAGTTTTCTTGTCTTCCTTTGCTCTTATTGATCTTGCTACGAGTTAGCCTTATAAGGTTTGGGAGCATTGTTGAAGTTTGTGCTTGAAATTCGGTCTTGTTTGGTTTGGATTTTGATAGTTGTGCTTGGTCTTTTCGAGCTCTTTCTTTATAAAACTAAAAAGCTCAAAAAACATTTGCTTTGCTTTTTGTTTTTGCATTTCAAAGGCTTAAAAAACATTTTCACTTGTTATTTTCTTTTGTTGTTGCATTTTCATTTTCGTTTGCTGTAACTTTTGAAGCTTTTGTGAGGTTTCTTACTTTTAGTTTTTGGCTTGATTTTGAGGAGGAGTTGTCATTGATTTCTTCTTCTTGTTTTTAAGTGTTTTTCATGTCCTCATTTTAAGAGTTCTTGATTTCGAGAACTAGCTTTCTGGGCAACCAAAAAGAAGTTAAAACTGAAGGACTTTTTGGGAAATTTCACTCCGCTTTAGGAGATTTTTGAATCTTAGGATTTGCATGCTTGTAGTGATTTGTATTAGGTGCATTTCAGCATTTAGTCAATTTCATAGTTTTTGCGAGTGCGAGTTTACTATTTGAAAAGAAAAATACAATTTTTAGTCTCCTAGAACCTGTATAGAGATTTCTTTTCATCGAAAGACAATAACTGCATTTGCATGTAGTTAGGTTTTTATTAATTTCTTTTGCGTCAAAACACCCTAAGTTTCGTCTCCGCATCCTTGTGACTTAACATAACATCCCATTAAAATAAATTATTTAATCTAAAATCAACTAGCAGTTTTTAAGTTTTCTAAGTGTCATACACCAACTAGCTAGGTTGTAGGGCCTTGGATTAGGTGAGTGGAGAGTTAACTCTCCAAGGCCGCTCAAACAAAAACATAGAAGTTGATTAATTGAGCGAAATCCAACTCCGTTAGGTGGAATGGGAAATCTCTCCTCCAGAGAGTCAAGCACGAGGGGGAGTGAAGGCTGAGAAGAGAGATACCCCCTCTCTGATTTGCTGGATCTAACCTCAAGACCATTCCACCCAGCTTCTGACATGAATTGGTGCCCATAGTTTCCACTCCTAGGTTCCACATAGGTGACTGCGGGGGGGAATACCCGTGGTACCTGAGGCAGACGTCGTATCACTTTCTGTACTTACGGGGAATTTGGGTGTGGTAGCAAAGGCTGTCGTTAGGAGGGTCGGCGTAAGCGTTTCGATACCTTCTTTAGTTGTTAAGGCCTAATCATCCCAGAGGCCCCTTTCGGGAGGTCCTATATTTCGCTTTCCTGTATTTTGGTGTCCGGTCCTCATCACCCGGAGTGGAAATACTTGGAGGCTGTTTGCTTGACTGTATCTCAGGGATTTTTATTTTAGTGAGTGCTCTTTGTTCCTAGCTTGCTTAGTTTTTCACTTTTTTGAGTCTAATTTAAAAATCTATAAAAGTGGCTAATCAAGCGCCTCGTCGTTCGAGGAGAATCCGGGGGTTATCTCCCGAGAGTCCAGAGCTTTCTTCAAGAAGGCGTAGGAGTGATTTAGCAGGTGGTTACCACCTTGTGGCGTCTGACGCAGTGGAGAGAGATCCTCCACAAAGGTCTGAAGGGTTCATAGCTGATTCTGGTGTCGGTCCCGAGAGGAGCGTTCCGCTCACCTCGCGAGTTTTGTTTCCTCGGGAAGAAGATTTTAAAATTGAAGACGTACCTGAGCCTCCTGTGACAGGTCCATCTCCTCTTCCTCCTGATTATTCGTTCGTTGTTCAATACATCGGACCTAAGTCAGAGAGACTGGAAGATCTTCCGTATCATTCTTATCTTTCGATGGCCACGACTGGGAACGCAGCTTCTGTTGTGAGTGCTGCAGGCATTCAGACTCCTGCTTTTGTTGAAGCAGGGGGCACTATTGCTTCATCTTCGATTGCTTCTAGTGCTGATATGTTTGGCTCTGGTTTCACCCAGGCACATGCTTCTCATTCTGGTCCCTTCTGTTCAGGGATGCCCTCTAGTGGAAATCCCTCTTTTTCCTTTTCCGCTGCTTCAGCTAGATCTATGCCCATGTCTAACATGGCTAGTGGATCATATTTGTTTCAGGGTTTCCCCTTTGGAACTGGGCACATTCCTAGTTCAATCCTTCTTTAGGGTCGTTTCGTTTGTTTATGTCCAGACTCGAGGTTCAACCCCTTGATGCAGGGCAAAGTTCGACTACTTTATAGGGTGGAATCTGTGTTTACTACGACGGGGCGAGGAAGTCAATTTTCTGTAGTCTTGAGGAATGCTTCTTTCCCTTCATCGAGTGCTATCAGTCTTTTTTCTCCTCTGTATGCTTGGAACCCCTATCAGGGGCTCTCCTCTTCATTTAATACTTCAGCGAGGGGAACTGGTCTGGGCTTTGGTAACTCTGCGTTGGGAGGAGGTTCTTCTCCTTTTTCTACGAGTCCTTTCTGGCAACCTGGGGCCTTATCAAATCTAGGCTATTATTTTCAGAATGTTGGGAATCCATCCCATCAAGGATGGAATCCTCAGGCTCCGCCTCACTTACCTTTTTTGGCAACGTTAAACTTGCCAAATCTGTCAAAGTTGACTAATGATCCGATTCGTTATAGTCCGGGGTGGCCTCCGGTCCCGACCAAAATTCCTTCAGATATTCCAAAGCTTGAAGGTAAGAATGGAGAGGATCGGGCGACCACATCACCACTTTCCACTTATGGTGTTATTTCAATGCACTAGCACTGCTTATTTGCCAAATGGTATATCGAGCTCGGAAGTTTACCGCTACATTTGGAGAAGCCGGTACAATCACATTTCTAAACCATTTTCGTTGCCGTCGAGATATGAAATTTGGGGCCAGAACTCCTGGCTAATTTTAAGCAGGATGAGGCAACACACATTTCTGATCACATTCAGGAATGGAGGAGAAGGAAGAGGCTTATCAAAGCTCATATTCCAGGTGAATTCCTTCTCGAATGGTTTCTGAAATCTCTCCAGTCAGATATTTCGAAAGATGTATCCCTATCTGGGGTATTTTCTGAGGAGCAGGCCATTTTTAGGGCCCAGCAGCTGGAACTGATCTATTCTCAGTCTGGGCTACTTTATAAGTATTTGCCCAATGCTCCTCGCTCCAAATTATATTTGTCGAAAACTAAAACTGGTCCGCATGGTGATGGGCTTGTCGAATCGGTCAATAGTGGTGCAGGTAGCCTGCTTTCTCAACTGCAGCAGTTGTCTTTAAAATCTGCTCCTTCTGGTCAGGCTGTGCCTACTGATTCATCACCTTCCCCCTCTTTGTCCATAAATGTTGTCCAAGCTTCTGATCCCAAAGGAAATCAACAATCCGATGGGAAGAAGAAGGGATGAAATAACAAGAAGAAGGGCAAGAATGGGAAGGGCAATGCAAATAAAACCAACGAGCGTGTTGGTGAGGGTCAAAAGGAGAAAAAGAAAGTGAAGTTTCCATGCAAGCTTTGTGCTGGAGACCATCTCACACACCTTTGCCCTAAAATTCAGGATGCTCAGCGCTTGTTAAGCCAGCAGGGTTCTTCTAGTTCCCAGGATGTGTTAACAAACCCTTTCCCCCAAGGGCAGCAATTATTTGTTGGCGCGAACCAAAATCCTGGGGCTTCCTCTGGGGGCACCCAGGAAGGGGAAATTCCATCGAACATTTTTATGATGAGTGCTCACGCGGATATCGCTACGAGATCCCATGATTATGGCGGAGAAGAGTCTTCGAAAGCTAAGGAAGTTCCTGATGCTACTGAGCCGCTTCACATCACGAAGCCTACTGTTGAGTCTATGCCTCGGATGCCAAAAGCATCTTCTAAGCGGTCAACGATTAATCCGAATGCGAGGGCTGCCCAGAACTACTCGATTGTAGAAGATCTGGCGCAGAGTCCTTGTGCTATGTCTGCCTTAGAGGTACTCCAGTCTTGTCTGGCTCAGCGCAGTGCTTTGCTCACTGCCATTGGGGCTATTGATCCGAAAAATTCTCTTCTGATTACTTTTGATATGACTAATTTTAAGAAGAGACTTCCTCATCACATGGCTTTTCATATTAAATCGTCGTATCGGAAGTGAAATATCTTTCGAACGGTTGTTGATGAGGGTGCTTCCACATGCGTGATATCTCTCGCATGCTGGAAGACACTTGGATCTCCCAAAGCTATTCCATCTAGCACTGTTATTACTGCGTTCGATGGTCATTCTCACAGACCCCATGGTATTGTCCCAGCTTTTCCCATTTGTGTTGGGGGAAAAACTGTCAATATAGAGGTTGAGGTAGTGGATGCAGCCTTGGACTACAACCTTCTGTTGGGGAGGAATTGGATTTATGAGATGGATGCCATTGCATCCTCATTATTTCGAATTGTATGTTTCCCCCACGAAGGGAGGATTGTTACACTGGATCAACTGGACTGTCCTCAAGTAGACCTGAATGCATCTTCTGACTCATCTATTCCTAAGTTGGATAATACTAAGGCGCCTATTGAGAATTTAGGAGTTGGAATGTATTCTTCCTTGATGGGTACTTTTGATCTTCCTCCTCCTACGGTGCATATTAATTCTATTTCATCCTCCAAGGCTCCCCTTCAAAGAGAGTTCTTCAGAACTCATTATTTTTCGGACCCTTGGACTTACCTTCCCCTACTGCCACATTAGCAGAAGGTCAAGTGGGTGGAATGGCATTTTCGATTTCTGCAACTGAGATTTCATATCAGTCTATTGTTGACACTGCAGAATCCATCCCAGCTCCTCTTTCACCGGAACAGTTGGATGGTGATGTGGCTCCGGCTAGGACGCTTAGTTCTTCTTCGGCCCAGGATTGCCTTGATACCACTCTTCCATCTGAAGAGGCAATCCTGGAAGCCATGACTGGTATAGATAGACCGTGGGACGATTTGCATCATTGGTCTTACTTCCTACCTAACTTGAACGAAGTTGAAACTAGTTTTCCAAGTCCTCAATCTCCTGGTCCTGTTCACCCAGCCTTGAACCCTTTGGCACCAACACAGGTTTATGCTGAAGGGAACATGGCTGTGATCTCTCCTACTATCCCGGTGAACATTTCTAGGGATCCCAATATTATCGAGAATGTCTTCGTTGGAGCTGAATGTTCCCGTGAAGAGATTCAAATTTACACCGAGCTCTTCAAAGAGTATAGGGATGTATTCGCTTGGTCTTATGAGGAAATGCCTGGCATAGACCCATCTATTGTCCAGCATGAGATCAAGACGTATGAAAACGCTAAGCCAGTGAGGCAAAAACTTCGTTCGGTCAATCCTAGGAAGGCAGCAGCTATCAAAGCTGAAGTTGAAAAACTGCTTAAGGCGGGATTCATTTTCACGTTCCTCTAGACCATAAGTTTCAAACCGTTCCCGTAGATAAAAAGCAGAACGGTCGGGTGTGCATCGTTGAGACCTAAATAGGCCTGTCCTAGGAACAGTACCCCCACCATTTAACGTCAGATCATTGTGAGTGGCCGGTAACGAGATTTCTCCTTCTGGATGGTTTTCTCCGGATATAATCATCAACTGTCGTCTGAAGATCAACATAAGACTGCTTTTATTTGTCCCTGGGGTACGTTTTCATACAAGAAGATGCCTTTTGGTCTTAAAAATGCTAGGGCTACCTTTCAGCGGGCCATGTCTTATGCCTTCCATGACATCAAAAAGATTATCGAGGCATACTTAGATGATTTAGCTTCTCATTCTCGAAAGAGGATGGATCATCAAGGTCACCTCCGGCAAATATTTGAAAGATGTCATTTTTATAAAATTCAATTTAATCCGAACAAGTGCGTTTTTGCAGTTACATCCGGTCGGCTATTGGGATTCATTGTGTCTAGGGAAGGGATAAGGGTAGATCCCTTCAAGGTTGAGGCAATACTTCGGTTGCCCCCCCCCCCCCCCTGTCTTCTATCCGTCAGCTTCAAAGTCTCCAAGGAAAGTCTAATTTTCTTCGGAGGTTTATCGTCAATTATGTTGAGATTACAAAGGATATATGAGACTGTTGAAAAAGGAGTCCCTTTCTTTTGGGACGACTACGCTCAACGCTCATTCGATGCTTTGAAAATGCATTGACCCTCTTTGCTCCTTTCTCGATTCCACTGATATATGAGATTTTCTTTTTGTATACGGCGACAAATCTACCATTGGAAAATCAAACAGTTCGGAGGATGATGCTCTTGCAAAATATATTTACTACCTTAGTCGAGGGCTAGTAGGGACTGAGACCGATACATTCCAAATGAAAAATTAGCTTTGCGCGGTTCATCGCGTACGCAGGCGGCCTCCAGCATTACATTATTCTTCGCAAAACTTATGTTTTGGCAGCTGCCAATCCATTTCAGTTTGTCCTCAGCAGGCGAGTGATTGGGGGCAAATATAATAGATGGATTGTGATTTTACAGGAATTTGATCTTGAGTTCATGTCTTCCAAATCCAAAAAATCATTAGTTTTCGTGGAATTGATCTCTGAGTTGCCCTGTGGAGAGGAGATGGTCTATGATGAGTCCTTTCCGAACGAACACTTGTTTCTTATCTCTTCACAGGATCCTTGGTACGGGGATATCATTGTGTATCTCCAGACTGCGAAGTTTCCCTCTACTTTTTCGAAAGATGAGCGTCGTAAGCTGCGTCACTTGGCCAAGAATTATTTGATTATTGGTGATGCTTTATACCATCGAAGGGTTGATTCAATCCTAACACGCTGCTTAACTCTCGAAGAAGCTGAGGTTGTGCTCAATGATTCTCACAGTGGAGCTTGTGGGGGTCATTTATCTAGGCTTGCTACAGCCCAAAAGATTTTGCGTGCTGGATACTTTTGGCCCTCGATTTTCAAAGATTGTATTGAATCGGTCAAAAAGTGTCATCCGTGTCAGGTATATACTCGAAAAATGGGCGCTCATCCAGCTCCGCTTTTTCCAATCATTACTGTCGGTCCCTTTACGAAGTGGGGTATTGATTATACTACTTGTAACCTGCCTTCGGAAAAAGGTCACAAGTACATTATCGTAGCAGTAGACTAATTTACGAAGTGGGTCGAGGCTATGCCTACTTTTGGGAATGATGGTGAGACTGCAGCTCTTTTCCTATTCAACCAGGTTATCGCTCGTTTTGGTATTCCTAGAGAGATTGTCACTGACCATGGCAGTCATTTTCAGAATAGTATGATGGCTGAGTTGGCTCTCAAATTGGGTTTCCGGCAGGAGCATTCATCTCCATATTATCCTCAGGCCAATGGGCAAGTGGAAGCCGTGAATAAATCCTTGAAGACAATTCTTCAGAGGACAATTGATAAAGCTAGATCCAACTGGCATATTATGCTATATCCTTCACTTTGGGCATACAGGACGTCAGTGAAAACTGCAACTGGCTTTACTCCGTTTCAGTTAGTGCATGGGGTGGAATTCGTATTTCCTATTGAATGTGAGATTCCTTCTCTTAAATTAGCTGTTGAACTTCTTCCTGACACTTCTAGTCTGGCAGAACGACTTCTTCATCTGGAACATCTCGATGAGCAGCGTTGAAATGCCGCCACGATGAATGAAGCGCATAGAAACCGAGTTAAAGTTCAGTACGATAAGGCGGTTAAGCCTAGGGTCTTTTCGGAAGGTGACCTTGTTTTGGTCTATGCCCAAGAAAAAGATGCCTTGGGGGCAGGAAAGTTTAAGTCTATGTGGTATGGCCCCTATATTGTTAAAAAATTCCTTAAGAAAGGAGCTTATACCTTGGTTGATTTCGAAGGGAACGAGTTGCCGGAGCCCCGAAATGGGCTCTATTTGAAGAAGTATTATGCCTAGGCTTCGGCCTGGCATGTTGCTTTTGTATATAGTAGTTTTTTCTTTGTACATATCTGATTGATTTTCGATTTTTGATGAGTTGGTGATGTTTTTGATCTGCTTTGGCAGGTTGTGTTGGATGTCATGAGTCATTTTGGTTTTGCCGATGGTGCTAGTAGACACACCCAGAACTTAGCTTCCGCGGCTTGGGTGCTTCATTATCCTTCCGGTCAGCTGTTGGTATCAAGAGGGGTCTACATTGGTCCTGCTTCCAATAATATAGCATAATACACTGCAGTCGTTCATCTACTCTCAGAGGCAATATCTTTGGGTGTTGATTCGTTGGTAGTTTTCTTGGACTCTCAGCTGGTGGTGTCGCAGTTGAACAACACTTATCGGGTACGAGATCCATTTTTATTACGATTGTTCTTGAGGGTATGTTTGTTACAAAGGTCATTTCAATTTTTAACTTTCATTCATATTCCTCGAGCTGAAAATTGGTTTGCTGACTCATTAGCTAATCAAGCATTAGATTGGAATATTAATCATTCCATACAATAAATTTTTAATCATAAAAAACATCATACATTTGATACATTTATCACATCACATCAAATATCGTTGTATATATATCATCGGAGTGTTCAAAAACTTTACAAAATTTGGATCCATAATGTCGTACAAAACTTGGGCTTATGCCCCCATCATGTTCAGTCTCAAAAAAGAATATACAGTCATCTAATACATAATATCTGTCTACTCCTGAGGTCCCTGCCCACAAGTCGTGTTCCTATAGAACGTGACTGCGGTGGCAACTCGGCGGAATAATCTAACCCAGTCTCGGGGCACTCCTACCACCCGTCTCTGGATGGCTTCTGGCAGGTCCTCCACGGCAGCCATAGGGATTTGGCAGGTTAATCCCTCCAAGTTTCTTTGCACGGCCTGGAGAGTCCTATCTGAATCCACAGTATCTGCTTCGCCCCTGTGGCGCTTGTGGCGCGGGAGACCCTCAGGTCGAACTGGTCCAACATCTGAATCATGATCATTTTAAATTGTCAGTCATTATGAATCCAATCAAAAACATGTTTGTTTTTCATTTTTTCATACATATTTGAAAAAATCCAAAAAAAAAATTAAATAAGTCAAATTTTTTTTGCAAAACTTACCGACTGTTCCCCATGCTGTGCCTGGTGGAAGAACTAGATTTGGATCTCCACGAAAGTCCATACCGGCATAGGGATAGTCATCCACTGCGATGATTTGTTCTCCCCACCAAAGGAAGAACTCATCGTCCCATGTGGTCCAGGGTACCTCACTACCCCCCAGTCTCTTCATCATGTCTGCCCAACGGGCAATTCTTGGGTCTCGCGGGCTACTGATGGTAGAGATGACTCTGGGTCTCAATGCTGGTATCTTCTCAAAGAAGAATGTTGTCAAAATTGTACCGTAGCCAAAGTGTTTGGTATTTGCTTGGCGAATTGAGGTCAACTGTTGTTTCATGTTCAGTAATAGGGCTGTGCACCAATCATACACATGAGTCAAACATTCTACTGCTATGCTCATTTGCGTCCTGGACGCTTGATGTAGGGAGGCAAATCCTGCCACTCTGCCGATGGTGAAAAGGAGGATTTTCACATGCAAATCCCTCACATCTTTAATTGCAATCTGAGTTCCAACCTTTTTGGAACCCCCTACGCAATACACGTGGACATAGTCTTCCACGGTTAACCCTCCCAGGGGCTTCCCGTGCAAGTCTACTGGTTCTCCCCTCCGGGAGAGTGCAGTAATGAAATATATGTCTTCCACTTCAATGCGTAGTGGCATATGATCAATAGTGAAGCAATCCTGATCTGGTTCCCAGTAATTTACGAGCATTTCTAGAAACCGCACATTGCTTTTCATATTTGGCATTTTGAAGAATTTGAACAATCTGCAATTCCGAAGGATATTTTGCGCTGCGCGATCTTGCATGACCTCTTGGTCTATTGCGCTATGCTCATGTTCCCTCCATGAGATTGTCATCCTGTCAAATTTCATCAAATCATGCATTAGCCACGCTTTTTAAGTTTCGGACCTGTGCATACGCGACTTTTCCTTTGCACAGTCGCGTGTATACGCGAGTTTCCTTTAATGAACCCGCGTATGTGCAAGTCTGCATTTTTTAGCAAGGGTTTTAAAGCTAAAATTCACTTAATTTTAATTTCCAAACGGACAAAATTATTTGCAAGGATGATTTAGGAGCCTACCTGAAGTTTCGGTGCGTTTTGACGGTCGGTTGTTCCTGATTTGACGAAAGAAATTTTTTGCTCCAGAGCACTTTTTCCAAATCAGTAATGCAATAATGAACCAAATATGAGGTAATTTGTCTATTTATGGCCAAAAAGTTGAAAATTTTCACAAAAATTCCATATTCTTATTTTTTTTCGATCTATCTTAAGCTGCATAAGCCGGATGCTTGGAAGTGCCCAGTTTGGTATGTTTTTAGGTACATTTTGACGATTTTGAGATTTTTCCCGGTTTTTGATCCATGATTACCGACTCGTCACGGCAGGTATATGATCTTCACTGGCATATAGGTTAGGGAAATCAATTTCCGTTGCATCTTGCATTCTAGCCTCCATACTGATCACTTGCCTTAGGGTCGATCCCATCAGGTCATGATTATTATACCCATTTCACTCGCCGATTATTTAATCATGACTTGATGGTAGAGCCTTCCTTTACATGGGCTTCCTAGTTAGTTCCTCGCTATCACTTGTTGCCCATGCTGTGTTTTATGTAGGCTCGGGAGTCCTCTTTAGTCCTGCCATGTCTTATGTGTTGAAGTTTCATTCTTCTTCTTCATCACTATCATTTTTCTAGCTTTTACCCTAGAGGCTCCCTGGTGTCGTTAAATTGTATTACTGCATTGCATATTGGCTACTTGTTTATCCTGGCCTTTAGCCGGCTTCATTTGGACTCAATGTTTAAGCCAAATTTTGACCTTGACTCTCTGTACAAGTTAACCATTGCATGCACTTAGCTATCACGACTTGACACCTTTTTACCCATGGATGGAACATTCCTCTGAGTATCACTTACCATTTTTCGCCACCTTGCATTGAGCATAGGATTGTTCCAATCCCAGGAACTAGTGCATCTGATTTCTTGATACTCGTTCTATCCATTGTACCATAGCATTCTTTTATTCTTTTTCAGGCTTATTATATGAAAAAGACAAAAAAATCAAATATAACAAAAAGAGCGGGAACGGGATGTATCTTTGTTATTTTGATGGTAGTACGGAGTCAGTTTGTTGCCCTTGAACAAAGCACATATACTTATATATATTTCCTTCATTTGGGATGGTTCTAGTTTTGACCTAGGTTCAACCTTTACCATGTTTCACTTGTCAGTTCTCCCCCGGTTGGTTATCTCTTCCAATCATATGGAGAGTTTGTTTTGCCTCCTGCATGACAGACTTATACAGTGTCACTTTTTACTGCCATGGTCATCACAGAGTCGTGCTTTTGTTCAAGGGAAGTTTAACCTGAGTCGGCCATTCTACGGTGTCTCTTGACTCATTATTCAGTCGGCCTTCCCGGTCTTGTCAGTATCATGTTCTATCACATCAGATGTTTTGGTCTTCTGCTCGTGCTGGTTTGAGAAGGTCCCCATTGACTTCTTGCCGGTGGGTTTGTCTCTTATCGACTACGACACATTTCTCTGAGAGCAAACCTAGAGCCGCACCCTGGCCCTATTTCCATCATTGATAGGTGACCTTGTGCTCAGCATTTGATCATCATTATGGGTCTTTGACTGAGTGGTTTCCCCTGTGTTCGATGTCGGCACACATTATCACACTTGGGATTCGTGCAGTACCTTGATTTCCATTTGACCCTATCGGTGGATTTCTCGCCTCTGTGTCAGCTTTCATTATTGGTTGGTTCAGAGGGTTTCTTCCGTGCGCTAGCTTCATCTTGTGCATGTTGGAAACGTACTTCGGTTTGGTTCCATCACTCTACTTCGTCCGATTCCTTCCAAATCTTGGCCTGCGGGTTACACTCGCGCTGGACTGATGTGGGATGCCTTAATGCCTTCCTTCCAGCAGATCTTTTCCCATCGACTCCGACTCATTGCTCTGGGAATTAGGTCTAGAGTCTTTTTGTCAGTACCTTAGGGTTTGCAGTCATCAGTGGCAGACTCTTCGCTATTGACAGTGGGGATTCATCATTGCCTCCTGATTGGTAGATTCTTTCAAGTGTTCGACTTCAACTCATTCATTCACACTTGTCAGATTGTACTGGGGCACCTTGACACTCATTATCATTATCGGTGGGTTGTCTTGCGTTGGTTAACGGGAAACATCATTGCCCAGTAATCCAACGATTTCTCACATGGTCGATTTCAGCTCATTTATTCCCATTGTGTATAATTGTGTCGTTGTGATCGGTGAAGACCTCGGGTTGCATCAGCATTTCTCGGTTCACTGTTGACAGTCCTTTTAGTTTCTGCCAGTGTTGCCGTCCACCCTTATATGTTGCAGTTCAGCACAGCAGCATCTTATATGTTGATCCCCGAGTTGCGTGATTGTACCATTTGATCCACCTCTTATGATCCGGTACTTGGAGATTCAGTTACTTATTTGATCAGACATCCAGTTGCACCATCTTTGATCAGCTTTTTATATGTGATACTTGGACATTGATTCAGACTTGTATTTCCGGGCCATGCTCAGATGATTCATTGTGTACTTTCAGTTCAGCTATACTTGTATACATATTGGATCTATTCAGTACTTTCCATATGATGTATTTTTTACTGAGCATGGGTATGCCCGCCTTAGCATGAGTTGACTCTCTGTTTTCTTTCATTGGTTTTTGGCAGGCTGAAATCTGGTGAAGTCCTCTCTTGTCCTTGCGAAGTTCTTTCTATGTGCATAATACATTTCGGCCATCATGTACCCCTTATGACCTCATATATTAGGGGGCATCTGTTATAGCATCATTTCTCACCTTCATATGATTCATGATTGCTTATATGGCTTTGGGCACCCATTCCTACAGACTTGGACAAATTCACTTAAAAACAATGTAAAAATCCCCATATGCGACTATGCCCGTGATTTTCCGCGTGTATACGCGAGTCCAGCTAGACTTTTCCGCGTATGTCATTAAAATGATTACAAAATATATAATTATTCCCTATTTTCGGGTTGGGTTGATGGTTACTCAGGTAGTTCAACCACCCCAGCACGTGGCCAACTGTTTCCAACTATTGAAACTACTTGGAGGGAGTATAAAAACCCCTCATGTGTATGGCCTAAGGGAGAGAGAGAATTATTGATATTATACTCTATTGGTATTCCCTATCCAAGTCTGATTTCCCATGCCTCCTGCACTTTCCCAGTTCATTATAGGAAACCCTTGTTTCCTTGAGATGCACATCTCCTTATATGTCATCTCGTATGCACCAGTTTGGAAGGAGTCTTAGCGAGGCAAGGGCTGGACGGATCCGGACGACGGTCTGCTCGAAGGCCGTGGAAGGATCGGGTGATCTCTCCACTCGTTACTTTTGTACATGCTATTTATAATACAGAAGTACCATGCTGTTCCCGAAATATACGTGTTAGTGTATGCTTATATGTATGAGAATATTGTTATTTAAGCATTCATTATGATTTATTTAATGTTTTATATGAATCTCACTAACATTTAGAGTAGATATATGTTGTACAACCAGTCCTTTGTGCTTGTTTCTTCTTGTCTTTCAGGTTAAGAAGGAAGGACGGTTGCTAGGGGTTTGAACCCTGCGGGATCTTCTTCAACCGTAGGACCTACGGGTAACTTTCTCATTCCACTCTATTTAGTTTTTCTGAACGTGCATGGTTGTGTGAGTCCTTCTTAAGTAGCATGCCCCTGCTCTGTGGAGGTTGTAACCCAACGAACCTCTAGGGTGATATTCCCCGAAACAATTTCGTCCATTTCTCTCTTGCCAAAAACCAATAAAAAATGAAAATAAATTGCAAATCAAAATCAAAATTACAAAATTGGGGAAAATAAACTCTCTAATCAAAATCAAATTAGATAAATAAATTGAAGGAAAAGTTTCCTCTTCTTGATCATTGTGAGAGATTTTATGACTGAAAGGAGCTGTCATGAAACCAATTTTGCAATAGTAGAATATTGGGTAGATGAAATTGTTTCAACAAATTTTTCCCAGATTGAATTTTTGTTACAATTTCATAACCTCATTTTCTGCTAAATTTTAGGCATATTAAATGTAAATATTTGGTTGGGTTAATTCTCCCATATTTTTCTCCTCGATTCTAGATTTCCAACAAGCTTTCCTAGGCTTAATTTGGCCAAGTAGAACTCAAGATATGCCTCTCCAAAGTTCATGTATCAAAATTGTCAGCATTATGGAAAATGCATGCTTGAGCCAAAATTAGGCAATTTTAATTAAAAATCCTAATTTAAATTAAATTAATAAATATTAATGAACTATTAATTAATTACAAGTATTAAATTAATTAATTAGATACAAATTAAATTAAATTATAAAAATTAAAATTAATTTACAATTATAAATTAATTAAATTAATTAAAAATAAACTAATTAATATTTAAATTAATTTTAAAATTTATAAATTAAAATATTAAATAAATAATTAAAAAAAATTAAAAATATGACTTAGTGGCTTTTGGCTCATTGTATGAGCCTAGAAATATATGAAGAGGGGAGGGATTTAATAGTGGAGGAAAGTGGGAGTTATTGTTAAAATATGCAACTGCGGTAAAATTCCACTTTGGACAACTCATTTGATGAAGATAACAATTTCATTGAATTCATCTTTTTGAGAGGACCAAAATTGACCTAAAGATCACTCAAATGGGACAAGGGAAAGTGTGTTTATGAAGAAAAGCCCACATGTGCATATTTGATAAGGTCGGCCCTAAATCAAAGTGGACACCCTTGGAAGGCTATAAATACAAGTGACCTCTACCTCACTTTTACATCATCATGATACCCTCTTCAATCTTAGTTTATGAGTCACATAGGTGTGATGCTCATCCTCAAAGGTACAGGTTCACTCTGAAATGAAATTGCAGGGTTTGAAGCTAGCATCTTTGTTAGTGTTTTCGGCCTCAGACACAGGCTCAACACAGGAAGAAGTCAACCACATTTGATTGCATGGAAAACTCTCAATCCATGCAACTGGGAGTTAGGGTGTTATAATATTTGTCGCTCACTTCTCACAGTCCAGAGATATCCCCAGTCACTAGCATTTCAGGCTTAAGGGAGAAACTAGGCTGTTATAGTCACTCACATGAATCCTCCTCCATGTTATTGGGACCTAAATGATGAAATTTCAGTAGTCTGAAGATTTCGCTCAGTGACCGCAGCGTTCAACAGTTAACCATAGATAAAAATAGTTCATTAGAGGCTTTAGAATCAAGATTTTGAGTATAAGCATTGTTGGGTTCATTTCATGGATATTGTGTAGTTTTTTTTGTTGACTATTTGTATGGATGAATATATGGATCATTGTACTCTATTTTTTTGAATCACTTGATGAGAATCTAATAAGAAGAAGAATTTGAAAGGGTTTTCCCCATAGTAGGTTTTGCCTTGGTCTCTAGCCAATCCTGGTGTCTCTATGTATGAATGTTTTTCTTCTATTGTTCTTTTATGTTTCATTGCATTGATGATGATTATATTGTTCTTTATACATAGTTGCATATGCTCCTAAATAATGATGTAAAGTTGGATAATGTTATGATGTTATGTTTTGAATGTAATGTGTTAATGAATAAATGAAATTATCAAAGCAAAGAACAATATGGCCCTAAGAAAAATTAACATGTTATTAGATTTGGGCCGAAGAAAAGTTATGAATATCACCCCCATGATGATAGCGTTGAAGGATGCAAGAAAGGATCGAGGAGAACTAAAATTATTCTAGGGTTTGAAGGAAAAAATAGGAAATTTTTTTATTGGGGTCTTATGCATATTATGAGGTTAGGGTTTGAGAGAAACCCTAGCATTGTCAAAATAAATATGCTCAAGAACTTGTGACATATTTGATGAATCCCTAAATGGGATAGTCTATAGTAGGCCTAGTTGTTGGATAAAATAGTGAAGGCAACATTGTCATGGACAGTGATGACTCCTGAAGGCTGGATCAAGAGGAATATGAGCACCTCTCATTGAAGATAAGTATTTTTCAAATTATGATGATTCTTTATGTCTTTACTTCCATTATGGATCTGATTATTGTTTTGATGTTTCCTGCATATATATTTGATTATTTGGATGCTTCTAACTTCTTGATGATATAAGATAAGAGGATCCTTCTTGAGGATCATGGCTAGTGCAGAAAGAGGCATATGATGAAAATGTGACAAAGTGCTACAATTTTCCTATGTAAAATGACAAGGTGCACAAGTATTTGAATACCACAAGGTATGCACGGTATATTGTTTAAATGTAATGTTTCAACTACAAATCGGATGGCAAGGTAAGCCCTAAATTATGATGAGAATGTCCACTTCACAAATGGTTCATGCATACATATGAAAGTTATTTGAATTCCTGATTCTTATGATGAAATGGTGCACTTGGTATTGAACAAGTATATTACTTCTTAAAAATAATAAACTTATTGATTCTATGAAGCTACTTAATATTGATCTTTGATATAGTGGTATAATTGATGTTTGGATAACATCTATCATTTTGGATATCTTGATCCCATAAGGAAAGTTAGCACCTTGATTCTAGTAAATGATAACCTGACACTATTGATATTGTTTGTGGAAGTTATCGTAGCCATGAGGATAGAAGTATAACAATAAGATTGATATTCATGATATTTTGTTGATCATGGTTATGTTTGGATGTTCTTAGTAACTATGATGTATGGTAAAAATGAATTCCTTGACTTGAATGAGTTATAAGTAATATTGTAGTATACTCCTATTAAACTAGGTGACACTAACCCTTGATGAAATATTGATGTTATGATGCCATGATGATGTAGCTACTAACATGATATGATCATGATGAATATATAATATAGTCTGAATTTATGATCTAACAGATTTTTGATGCATGTTAACATTATAGACAGATTGATAGCATGAATGAAGATGACTTAAGTGGATTCCCATTTAGAGAAAAGTTTTGATCTGAGGAAAGAGGGTTTTCCCTTACTCTAAGCCTCAGTTGCATGCAATAAGGATTACATATGTGATTTCATTCTCCCAACCGCACAGAGGAAGGCCTATGGGTGCGAATATGCCTACATGACACAAAAATGAAGTTTTATGCATAAAATTATATGTTCACCTAAAGGATGTCAGTCCTACAGATATTAAGCATACAATTGAAAGTTATATGAGAAGGGAAGTTTGAATGTTTAATATAATATGAATATGTAGACTGAACTTGTGTTTGTAGGTGATTGGGATATGCATATAGATATGTCATTATGACTTAACCATTGAATTTTATGCTACAAGAGTTTGACTAGATTTTACTGATTGATATAGATAAGAAGTGTTTGGATTTTTGACATGATAATGACTTGGAACTTTGACTTGATGAATTTTTTACCATAGTTTCATATTTTAACACTGCCTCTCAACTAGGGAGAATTCCACTTGCCAATATCTGACCATCGACCAACATGTAATCATGTCATCATATCCTATCCAATCTCAAGTATCATCATGTATCGTCATTGATCATATCCATTCATCTCTTTCATATTCCTGCTTATCTCTTGATTGTACCTTCTCATATTCTTAACATTATCGAATCTAAAAGAAGAAGAATTTTTACATTGAAGGGGAGCTCAATATACCACCATTTATCCATCGGGCTACTACCTAGAGTCTCTTCTAGTGAGCTACTACCTTGGAATATTAGCAGGGAGTTAGATCTATGACCCGCATCAATGTCAGAGAGCATATCATCAAGTAGAAAATCTCAACTTGGAACCACATCAGGGGGCATATCTCAACCCGAAATCTCATGGGGGAGCTACTATTACGACTCCATATTGAAAAATAGGTATGTATGGGAGATACTACTCAACCTATCCTATTGCCTACCAATATTCCCAACAATTACCCTCAATAGTCATGTGGTATAACACTTGAATCATAATCAACTTGGGTTGTACACCCCAAGTACACTCTTAACCCATTGTCCGTATGAGGAGCGGTAATCCCAACAAGCCCATCTTGTGGGTATGATGCCAACAGGGGTATACTCTAAAAATACCAAGATAGGGTGAGCTACTAATCTAACCCTATGGGTAACAGATAGGGGTTATACATTATTGTCCATTTTTCCCTCAATCCTAGGAGCTCTCTATCTCAATTCCTCATCCTGGTAGCTTAGATAGGGGGGAAGATTTGGCTTGGTTTTCTCGATCAATGATTCTCTCTATAGATCAAAAACATATCATCGTACTCATATTTGGTAATCATCGTGTATCGAAAGCAGATTTCTCTTGTTCAAATAGGACATCAAATCAAATATCATGTTAAAAAAAAATATACATATATATCACAAAAATAATACCATAATCATCCTCCCTGTTAAGGAGGTTCTAACTACAATCCTAAGCTTGTCTCGTACATCAACATTGTCTCAATATATGAAGGTATTTCTGTCCTGGCTATATATGGGATTCTTTTCCAATCGAATCCCACTCTTTTTCATCACAATATATCCATGTCATATACAGAACTTTATCAAACTCCAAAAAGCTTCTTCATCCTACCTCATAGTTAGTCATGCTAGAAACATCGTACTCAACCTCAGTCACACCTAAAGCTACAAAACTCCCATAAAAAACATCATGGTTGATATCATATTAAGGTAGCACTCCTTTGTGCTCATATCATCAATAATGATCCCAATCATCATCAATACATACATGCTTTCACATATCATTGGAAGAATTTCAAAGATAGATCATCCCATGCAAATATCTCGAAGGGTGATTAGTGGAAACTCTATGTGTATGAAGTGGCTCAATCATGAATCAACTCAGGTTTTATGTAAAACATATATGGACAATTTTTCAATCAAAACATCAATGCTTCAATCAATTGTCAGTCTCTAGGTTGAGTTCAACAATATCTCTTCACTTCTTCTTGAAATTTGATTCGAGTGTCCAAGGATTTTCATTTCCACTTTCCAACACTTCTTCAATAGATTCACAATATATATGTATATATATATATATATATATATATATATATATATATATATATATATATATATATATATATATATATTCCCAACTTCAGAAATCATGCCATGATTCATTATTATGAGCTTAATAATACATATCCCTCTTATGTAGATCATCTGAGGCTCGTTACTTGTCAATAGTAGATTGTCAACATATAAAACCAAAACCAAAATCAAAATCATAACTTGGAACACTTCTGAAGTAGAGTTTTGGATAAACACGTCATCCTGGCTTCACCAAATAACTATCAATGCGGACATACACAATTCTCTATGAAATCATAACACTTTACCAAACCAATATGTTAAGTCTTACACAAATCAATATTGTGCAATCAAATCAAGTAAGTCAACTTATCAAAGTTTAGCTGCTAGATCAAAACTAGTATCAAAATCATCAATATCATAATATAAATTCTTTAGACCATGTGACAGGTACAACTCTCATTCATGACTTCTTCTATTGTTATTTAATTATCAAACCAAACTTCATCAAGTCATCCTCATGATCATAATATAAGCCAATAGATGAAAATGCATACACCGAGAATAAGTCATGCAGGTTCCATCCACTTATCATGAGATTGCTTCTATAATATCCCAAAATAGGGAAAGATAGTAATACAAAACACAATAACTGGAAACTACAAAAATATGGAAATAAACTGTAAACACCATAAAAATAGACAGAATAGCTAATTCATTTTATTAATCAGGAGATGGAATACAAGTACAATAGTGTTAAAAAATAGTATCACTCATGTCGACAAAGATGGCTACAGTGACCCTCAAGTCCTCTCACTGAGAACACTGTGTAATTGTTGCTCTGATGGAGACCATACTGCGTTGTCCATGCTGGAAATGCTGGAAATGTAACTACTGGCTAAGAAAAGATGCATATATAAGGCTATTCCGGAGCTCAGAAAATGTTGGGATTTGGAATCTAAACTCTATGATGAAAACCCATAATAACCCATAAAGGATTTCTGGATTGGCTCGCCTCATAAAATCACCCTCCTAGGGCTTGCAAAACATAAGTGTTGGGTATGCATATCTATGGCATGAACTGAAAGATAAAATAGTTGCAATAATACTCAATCAGCTCAATGCATGAAGGGTTGGCCCCTTGTCCTAATTCCCAAGCTAGAAGCTTGAGATCTAGCTCATCCTCTCAAGTTGCAGTTTTTGAACTACACAATTGTTGGAAGTGATTGCGCTGTCAAGAGGGTTGAAGTTTTAGCTTGCTGCTAGATAAGGAAATATTGTTCACATCTAATGGAAATGATCTCACAAAAGTTAGGGAATGTTCCCTCATAGGATTCCAAGGTGAAATACTTGGAACTTCCTTCCTCCTCTGGAACTACACTGCTAGAATGTGTAATTCTTGCAGGAACTGTTACTGCATAGAGGAGTAAAATGATGGCCTTATGCCGAATGTAGAAATGTTTCTCTCGGAAGACTGAAATGGATGAACAAGGTGAAGGTTTGATCCCTCCACAGGTTTCCCAAGCAAATATTAAGAAATACCTTCCTACTCTCAAACCCTAAGGCATGAATGCGTAATTCCGGAAGCTGTATGTGCTGAAGAGAGCGGTTGAATGTGGCACAGCATCCGGATGATAAATGGTTTCTCAAAGAAACCTTTCCAGAGTAGGCACTCAAATTCCCCCATGGATAAGGATGGGATCTCCACTTGGAGACACCTGTGTGCTAAACAACACAGTAGACTTAGCTAAACAGCTGAAGCATGTAGAGAAATGTCGTAAATGACAATACAATAATAAAATCCAGAATTCCTTGTATGGCTACCCTCACCTTCCTTTTATGCTTGTGAGCCTTCCCTAGCCTTGGCCCACCTCATTACTACACTGCACATGTGGCCACTATCCTCCATAAAGACTGCATTGTCCTCCATGATCTTCATCATATTTTCATTTACTCTCCACTCCCTCCATCATGTGTGCATTTAATGCACCACTTTCTCCATCACTTCATCGTTATTTCTCCATGATATTACTTTTATTCCTCCACTATCTCCATCATCTTCCTCATTATTTCTCTATGATCTCCACTCCTCCTTCATCAATAAGTTGCTCCACTACTCCATAATGTTGATCCACTAACTAAGTAACCCACATTCACACAACATAAGTGGATTTTATTTATCTATTGGGTTTATGGGTCCCTCCACCCTTTTATTTACTTAAATAATTAAGAAAATTAAGAACTCTAATATTCCAATTAACTGAAAGAAAATTCAGAATATTACAACTTCATACTAAATACCTCAACCATTGTGCTAAGAATGCCAATACAAAACCTATCGAATACTAATATTAGTCAATGAAGGTCATTATGTTATATGGGCATAATCATGCTATATGTTATCAAGGAAAATCATTAGTCATAAAATCAAATCATTATTCATAAGGTCAAATCCCAAATTTTCTATCATGGTGAAATCTAAGTCGGATTAGGGATAGTGTATTTATGAAGAAAATCCCACATGTTGATAATTGATCAGGTCATCCCTCAAGAAAAGTGGACACCCTTGGAAAGCTATAAATAAAAGTGGCATCTACCTCATTTTTACATCATCTTTAGACACTCTTATATCTTGGTTCTTAGCTTACATAGTTCTGAGGCTTGTATGCGAAGTTATAAGTTCGCTATGAAATGAAATTACAGGGTTTGAAGCTCACATATCAGTTTTAGGGTTTTAGGCCTCAGTCGCTAGCTCAACATAAGAAGAATTCGACCATATTTTCTCATACAGAAGCTCATCTGTGTGAATAGATCCTTCCAGTCACATAGACAACTCTCCATCCATGCGACTAGGAGTTATGGTTTCAAAATCTCTATCACTCACTTCTCACGGTCCAGATCTGACACCATACGCTTTCTTGACATGCTTAAGGGAGTGATTAGGAAGGTATTATCACTCACATGACTCCTCCTTCATGCAACTAGGACCTAAATGATGAAATTTTAGTAGTCTGAAGATTTTTCTCAGTGACCATAGTGTTCGACAGGTAACTGCAGAAACTAATAGTTCATTACAGGCTTCAGAATCAGGATTTTGAGTATAATAATTATTGGTTTCATTTCATGGATATTGTGTAGTTTTTTTTGGTGATTAGTTGTATGGATGAAGATATGGATCATTGTACTCTCTTTTTCTAAATCATTTTATGATGATCTAATAAGAAGAAGAATTTGAAAGGGTTTTCCCCATAGTGATTTTTTCCCTGGTCTTCGACCAATACTGGTGTCTCTAGGTGTGAATGTTTTTCTTCTATATTTCCTTTATGTTTCGCTGCATTGATGATGATGATATTATTCCTTATACATTTTTTCATATGCTACTGAATAATGATGTAAATCTGGATAATGTTATGATTTTATGGGGTGAATGCAATGTGTTAATGAATAAATGAAATTATCAAAACAAAGACTAATATAGCCCTAAGAAAAATTAAAATTTATAGGGGGGATGTAGGGAGAGGAGGTACAAGGAAGTGAAGGAAAATGGAGGGATAAGGAATGACAAAGGATCTCAGATGGAGAATCTCAGGGAGTTCAAAAATGAGACCTGAGAAGGAGGAGAGACAGGAAAGGAGTGAGGGAGATATAAGGTGGGTTTCGGGGAAATTTCTCGGGGCTAATTAAAATATGGAGCTGATATGGAGGAGCTCGAGAGAAGGGGAGAGGTGAGGAGGGAGGAGAGGAGATCCACGTGGAGTGGGTCCCTCTTTCTGAAATAAAACTATAGCGACTCTTATTTTATAATTCTTGTATGCCAAAAAACTATAGACACTATTATTTAAAATCTTGGGATCTTGGATTCTCTTAAATTTGCAATTTAACTTGATGCAGGAGCATGAGATCTCGAGGAAAAATACTTCGATTTTATTCAAAAAATACAAAAAAAAATTACAAGCAAAGGAGTGGGTTCCTTTAGCTGGAAATTTACTGTTTTGGTAGATAGGATTTGATCTACTCCTTAGGGATTTGAATCGCTTTGTATTAGATTCATTGTATTTAGTTTTAGTTAAGAATTGTTGGGAGAATATCGTGAAATGGATTTTAGCCCAAAATTAGACAAATTCGATCCCTTTGACTCAGATATGAATGTTTATATGAACAATATATTTAAATTTAAGTTTGGAATGTATTAAGGAGAGGAGGATTTGATGGAGGACTAATTGAATAAAAATAAATTACAATTCCTCTGTACCTGTGTAAATGTAGGCATAATTGTCAAATTTCGGATGTTGGTTTTCTTTCAAAATATTACTGAGTTTGGTTGAATACAATTTGATCTTGGGTTAATTGGTTCTCTGTGTGTTAAATTATTTTGAATGTATCATAATCTAGATTTTATTCAGCGTTAAAAGTATATCTTAAATTCCCTGCATAGAAACTCCATAAGCCTTCGCTGCAACCTTTGTTACCTGCAACAATTAAAACTATGTTAGTCACTTGATTCATTAGTTTTTCATTTATGCAAAATTAAGGAAAACTTCCCAGGAATGTCGAATCTGGAGGAGTTGAAGGAAATCAAATTTTTGTAATGCTTAAAGAGTCTAAGGTTTAATAAATTAATTTGATTTTCAAGCACTTGGTGATCTGATGGCCCACACATCAAGATCGTTGATCCAACGACAATCGCAAATTAACCTGCACGGGATTTAGGATTTTAAATGGACCCGATGAATTATTAAGTGGAGTTTTGGCATTCATGCCGTTGAGACCATCCATTCAGTTTTAGATCTGACAGAATTCACATTCGAACCTGCGTGGAGGTTAAATAGAAAATTGGATGCGATAGTTTAATGGAAAAGGTTTTAATATTGGTTTGAGTTTGCCACTAAATTAACTGAATTCAAATTAGAAAATATTTTCTATGTGTGGTTTTCATTATTGTTTCATTATATATATATTATGCAATTTTCATTCCATCATTTAAGAAAAGATTATGAACTGGGTTTTTAATGCATTTGAGTTTTGTGTTATAAATTTGGAGATTGATGACTGATACTCCAAAGAAAAACCGAGAAGAAGTTCCCACTGATCTTGAAGCAATAGTCTCAAAATTTGAAAGCTTATCCATAATGCCTGCAACCAACCCACCATTAGTGGCATCAGAGCAGCCTTTAAGCACTAAGCAAGATCTCAAAGATTAGGAAAAGAAATCCAATATGGCAAACAGAGTTGGAAGAGGAGGTGGTGCTCGTCGAAGAAGAGGAAGACCAGTTACAAATGCTGAAGTGATGGAAGTTATGCAATAGATGCAAGACATATTAGAAGTAATGGAAATGGGAAATCAATGTAGAAATTTGCTGAATAAATCACTTATTCAATGGAGATTAACCTGATCACACATCAATTTCGAATTATATGCATAACACATAATCTCTTCCACTCAGATCATCACACATGCGGAAATAAAACAAGCGATAGCACATCAAATCATCATACACATTAACACAGTATGTATGGGGAAAACTTATAGCTGAAAACCCCGCAGCTATTGTGTATATTTGGAAGGCATGCGAAAATACATAGTACAAGCTCCTCACAGTACCAATTTTCTTCTCCCATGCACAAAGCAGCACGGCTGGAGACAAATCCAGGTTTAAACACTTCTCAATTTCCACCACCTCTCTGTGCCAATCAAGAGATGGCCATAAGCAGAATCTGAGTTCCAAGATCTCACTTGACCATTTGCTGAATTTTATTTAAGTAAATTTCCTCCAAGTGTGGTGCAAATCTCATGCACAACTGATGTCACAACTGATAGCTAACTCAACCTTTTCATCTACCTCTTTCACTTGTCACTACTGAACTGTCCATGCACTGAGTTAAACTGATGTGTTCTTTAGTTGAATAATGAGTTAATATTTTGTGAATTAAATAATATTTAATTCACACAACTCATCTCTAGTGTATTAGCCAGTTAAACTAAATACAACTAGTTCAACTAGTTAACCAGAACACCATCTCCATTAGCTGTCGCATCAACTCCACCGAACTCCGCCACTTGAGCTCTAACTGAAGTCAACCATGCATTAGCTCAACTAACCCATAGGAAAAGCATATTTCCTTCTGGAAAGCTGCATGCGCCACATCCAGCTCGGAAGTGCTCCAAGAGGATAAGGCGAAGTTTAGAGTCCAAATATTATTAAGGGTAAATAATATTTGGTTGATTCTATTTTTCGCTAGAGCGGTCTAAAAATAGACTTGACCTAAATGCTAAAAATAGAGATCCATCTATTTTTACCAACTCAACCAATCATCCAAGAATAGCATACGGCTCCGGTCCATGATCCATATGTCTAAAAATAAACTTTTCGACAAAATCATGTGTGGTCCCCACCTAGTTTAGGTGATCACTTTCCAACTAGGATCAGGGAAGATGTTTGGAGGCCTCCTTCCTTTGTTTCTTGTTGCCATTTTCAACACTCCTCTCAACAAGAAAATTTGTCATTGCATGCGACATGCAACTCCATGCATTCCCCCGCAACCTCCACAAGCGCCATGCAACTCCATGCATGCTCCAACTCCTGGGCGAATAGGCTCCAAAAAACTCAATCAATCTGATGCATCTAGCATCTATCATCAAAGTCTTCGACTTCTGCTTGGCCAATTGCACATGTCATCAGGAACCACTGCGCTGTTGACTCTTTGCACCCATGCACTCTGTTAGCCCCCCTATGAAATTTTTGACAAGCAAATAGGGGGCTAAATCATTTTTGAGTCTTCAAGGAATGCATTTCCTCTGAAAACATAGTCTCCTTGAAGCCTCTTTGTGTCTTTTATCCTTTTATCAAATCCCCTCTCCTGGTTCCCCTTTTAAAGCCTCTCAGTTATGTGAAGAAATGCCCAAAGGCCTCCTTTCCCCTTTATTTTCCCCTCATTTAACCTCTTTTTATGCCCCCTTTTCTCCCCTTCTATTTCCCCATTTACCCCTCAAATCCCCCCAAAATCCCATTTAATTTCTTCCCCTACCCTTTGTTTTTTCCTTTTCTCCCTTTCTCCCTCTATCGTTCCCCTTCCCCGGCCCTCAAATCCATTAAATCCATTGAAATGGGCAAAAAACCCCTTTTCGACCTTATTATAAGGCCTAGCCCCTTTCCCGCACCCTTTCAAACTTCCACACATGCCCGGCGATGGGACCAGCGCCAAGTCCCAAGCGCTAATCGCAATCGGAAGCCGGGCGGGTGCGAAAATCCTTTGTAAAAGAGAAAAACCCGACGCGATTTGTTTATAACGTCAAAGTCCCGCGGTGCGTTCCGCACCGTTGATCTTCCGCGGAGATCTGACGGCAGAGCGCTAATCGTAGGCCTCGCTTAATCACAATCGCAAACCTTGCGCTCCGACCTGCGATTGATCGCAAGTCCTTCCGTCTCCCTCCCGATTCAATCCTGACCGTTCATATGTCCCGCCGATCTAATGGCCAGCGCTTAATCGCACCGCCGCTCCAATCGCAATCGCAAGCCTTCTTGTCCGACCCCCGATTGCGATCCCCCGATTTAATCCCAACCGTCCATCTGTTGCGCGATCCAACGGCTATCGCACAATCGCTTCATTCCCTTCGCGCCTCCCGTTTCTCCCGCCGATGGATTGTGAGCCGTTGATCTGGCCTTCGGATTTGACGGTCAGTGCTCAATCGCAGACCCCTTCCCGATCGTCAATCGCAAGTCCTTTCCTCCGTCTCCCGATTTAATCGCAGTCGTCCATTCTCCAGGAGATCCAACGGCTCAGCGCTGATCGCATCGCTGCTCCGCCGCCTCTCTCCATCTCCGTCCGATTAGATGTGGACCGTCGATCTAATCCCAGATCCGACGGTTGGTGTTTAATCGCAGCATCTTCTCAATCACAATCGGAAAATTTGTGTTGTGCATTACGATTGCTCCCCGCTCCGACCTCCGATTGCGATTATTGTGATTTCATCTCCGTCGTCCGTCTCCTCCGAGATCTGACGGCTCACGTTTAATCACCCTCCGCCTCCGCTGGGTCCCACATCCATAGCTCTGCTTCACTGCTTTTGTGCGTTTCCTTTTGTTATCCGCCCAAAGTTAATTGTTGGGTTTTATTACTGTTAATCATTTCTCCGCCGCTTTGCATCCTTTCCACTGTCCTTTCACTCTTCTGCCACCATTCCTCCGCCTTCACAGCATTTCCTCCACCACCACTGCCCAGGTTTGTAACAGACCTATTGTATTATGTAGATAACGCAGAGAGGACTGTTCGGCATCCACCAGCTAGTCGGCAGAAGAGATTCAAAAGGGATTAACGCACATTATTGATATAATTAACGTCTAATCCCACATTCAAAGGATTCAAGCACAGTTTGAAGATTCAAGCACATTGTCAAAGTCTTATCTGTGTTTAATATTGGCAGAGTAAATTCTCTCCAGATGTACACCTTCCCACAGCGTTCTCCATGCCTCCTCGAGCCCTGAAAAGATTAATTGCCCTATCTAAGCCGCAATAATGGAGGGATGGAGAAGCCATGAAGATCTTTCACCCAGTTCATTTATTTCAGAGTGGCAGCACAGAGCTCCAAGCACCATAAGGACTCCAAAGAAATATCAGGGGTCGATTTCGACCTGACAGAGATCTCCGAACCAGCCTTAGAGTACATTCAGTGATGCAGAAAGCCATTAAGTGGAATGGGCTCAGCTTCATCCACCATTCTGTCTTAATGAGATTCATTAAATTGTTCATCTACTTCTGTTTCTTCCCCTTCTCCTATAAAATCCCTGAGAACGAATTGAAAAGGTTGTTGTTGGTTGTTGTTGTTGTTGCCTTGCTCGGCATTTGCTGTTAGAGGGATTCATTTGACTGTTAGAACAGTCGTGGGAGGGAGTAGCAGAGTGGTTGTATGTAATAGGCTGGGAGGAGAAGTCCGGACTGTAACAGCCATTGAGCTTATTGTACATGACTGGTTTTGCATCAATTAACCAAAGCACATTTCACAGGATCCTGGTCTATTGCTATTGGTGATGTTCTTCTTAACTCTGTTTATTTCATTTACATGTTGTTTCACGTTCTTCCGGTAGGAATCAGAATAATGGTATAGGATTCACCCTTGTTAGGTGCCCTATGCTATCTGCTCTCCCTACCTTTATGTTTTCTGCTCTATGTGCTATCTAAGAGTTGGTTTCAGTTGATTTAACCAGCGCAGTGGATGTTATTGCCTGCTGGCTGATGTATGAATTGGTTGAATCAATTCTTAGATGTTCTTGCTGGGTTTAAGCTGGAAGGTTTGGGAACACTGGGGATAAGCGTTAGCCCTGTCCACTAGGATCCTTGCGCGACCAGCTGGCCCTTCCAAGATCCCTTCTGTACAACTTATCTCTGTTTCGCCCTTGGAGTTGCTAAAGCAGACCTGGAGTTAAATGACCTCTGGTCTGATCTATAAGCAGCCCCTTTGTCTCTTTGAGAGCTGCCTTTGAGTATGTCCAAGCAGGTCTGGAGTTAAATGACCTCTGACCTGATCTATAGACAGAAATCTGGTTGTCTTTCCTTCTTTCACTTTCCTTCCTCAATGTTCCACTCCATCATCTATCTAAAAAGATCCTTTAGTATTAGATGACTTGCCCTTTGGAAGCCTTGGCTAGTGGAGGCAAGTAATTTCCTTTCATGACTCCATAGCCCAATGGATGGCACTGTCTTGGCCTATCATCTTTGCTGAAATGTCCTGCTGCTTTGTTCCCTTCTTCCCATTGCTTTCCCAGTCCACGATCTCCTAACCAACCCAGCAACCAACCAACCAAATCATTTAAAACCCCCCTTTGTGCTTCATAACTAGCCTAACATCTCAATTTGAGCTTTCAAAGAATTATCATTCTTTTCTCTATTTGGAGAGATCCCTCTCCGGGTCCAGGAGGGCTAGATCCTTGGGCCCAAAAGTGGTTCTGATGTTGTCTCATCTTTTGGTCTTGCCAATCTGGCCAAAACACGGGAACCCCAACATAATGGCGACTCCACTAGGGACGAATCTGAGAGTTTACAACTGTTGATATTGGTCTATTTCCCATTGTCGTCACCAACATAATGGCGACTCCACTGGGGATAGATCAGTCAGCTTTGATTTGGTAAACCACTGTGGTGGACAGTAAGTTGTAAATCATCCACCTGGCGACTCCACAATTCCTGAATAATTAAAAGACTCCACTGGTGATCAGCAGGCCACTGATTATTTGTGGTTTCACATAAGCCTCCACTGGGAGACTAGTCACAGTACAACATCATCCCCACCAAATGGAAGACTCTGAGTTGAGCCCCCTTGAAGAGTTTCGTTGTGGAATATCAGATATACTGGCTCAACTCAGAAGCGAAGACCTTCCAAAAGTTCTTCGTTCCAACTCAAGATTCAACGACCAGCCTGAGCTGAAGAAGGTTTTCCTAGAAGTGCTGGCGGAGAGATATGAGGCTGAGATTGGACTCTTGAACCTACAAGAGAAATCATATGAGTTCAGAGACCCGAGAGCCTTCTTGGAAAGTCTCTCGCCCCCTAAAAGAGAAGAAATTCCGCTGCTCTTCGAAATACAAGAAGAAGAAGATCCGGCTTTCATGAGCCACACTGAAGATGCAGTGGAGAATACAAGAACCAGAGCTGCCCAAGACGCAGACAGCCTGCCAATTATGGAAGGCCTGAAGGAAGGAAATGTACATCATCTGTTCGTTGATCCTGTGGCAGAGTACATGGAGGCCCTGATTTGCTCGAATGCTCCAACATTGATCCTTAGCACAGGCCAGATTCATCAGAAATGGTCACTACTGATGGTGACCACAGTTTTGAAGAACCACATGCAGAGCACCCTGTGGTTATCTCTGACAGGCAGCCAGTGCTCATATCCTTTTTCACTACTGCTTGATTGGTTGCATTGGCATTATTGTATCACCTATAACATCAGAGATTTCCAGTTAGAGTAGGGTAGGTAGGAAGCTCAATAAAGCCCAGCCTATCAGCAAGTAGATTAGTTGTTTCAATTTCTGTCTTAGAATGTAGAGAAAGAACCTGCTATACAGTCTAATCCTAGCAGGTAGTAGTGTAGGTAGAGAAACATATGAGACCAACAGTCTAATCTAGTCTCATGGAGTAATAAGGGTAGAAGTAGAACAGGTTTATTTTTTCCTGTTTGTAAAGATTGATGATGTAAAGGGTCTGCAAGTCCAAATGCACCCAGAAGAAAAATTTTAGGACTATAGTGTGGGTAGGTAGTTGTTTGGGAGAATGTTACTACTGATATGTCGTCTTCACAGTTTGTGGAAGCTGATCTAAAGAAAGAAAGGGATGGTTAAAGCAGCAGGCATCTGGCCTACACCAAGAGATCAATTTCTGAATTCTTGACTCCTTCAAGAAGAAGCCATCCCCATGTGGAGCCACTGTTAGCCCCCCTATGAAATTTTTGACAAGCAAATAGGGGGCTAAATCATTTTTGACTCTTCAAGGAATGCATTTCCTCTGAAAACACAGTCTCCTTGAAGCCTCTTTGTGTCTTTTATCCTTTGATCAAATCCCCTCTGCTGGTTCCCCTTTTAAAGCCTCTCGGTTATGTGAAGAAATGCCCAAAGGCCTCCTTTCCCCTTTATTTTCCCCTCATTTAACCTCTTTTTATTTCCCCTTTTCTCCCCTTCTATTTCCCCATTTACCCCTCAAATCCCCCCAAAATCCCCTTTAATTTCTTCCCCTACCCTTTGTTTTTCCTTTTCTCCCCTTTCTCCCTCTATCGTTCCCCTTCCCCAGCCCTCAAATCCATTGAAATGGGAAAAAAACCCCTTTTCGACCTTATTATAAGGCCTAGCCCCTTTCCGCCAGCCCCTTTCAAACCACTTCCCCACATGCCCCGGCGCTGGGACCAAGTGCTTAAGTCCCAAGCGCTAATCGCAATCGGAAGCCGGGCGGGTGCGAAAATCCTTTGTAAAAGCGAAAAACCCGACGCGATTTGTTTATAACGTCAAAGTCCCGTGGTGCGTTCCGCACCGTTGATCTTCCACGGAGATCCGACGGCGGAGCGCTAATCACAGGCCCTGCTCAATCGCAATCGCAAACCTTGCACTCCGACCTCCGATTGATCACAAGTCCTTCCGTCTCCCTCCCGATTCAATCCTGACCATTCATCTGTCCCGTCGATCTAACGGCCAACGCTTAATCGCACCGCCGCTCCAATCACAATCGCAAGCCTTCTTGTCCGACCCCCGATTGCGATCCCCCGATTTAATCCCAGCCGTCCATCTATTGCGCGATCCAACGGCTATCGCATAATCGCTTCATTCCCTTCGCGCCTCCCGTTTCTCCCGCCGACGGATTGTGAGCCGTTGATCTGGCCTTCAGATCTGACGGTCAGCGCTCAATCGCAGACCCCTTCCCGATCGTCAATCGCAAGTCCTTTCCTCCATCTCCCGATTTAATCGCAGCCGTCCATTCTCCAGCCGATCCAACGGCTCAGCGCTGATCGCATCACTGCTCCGCCGCCTCTCTCCATCTCCCTCCGATTAGATGTGGACCGTCGATCTGATCCCAGATCCGACGGTTGGTGTTTAATCGCAGCATCTCCTCAATCGCAATCGGAACATTTGTGTTGTGCATTGTGATTGCTCCCCGCTCCGACCTCCGATTGCAATTATTGCGATTTCATCTCCGCCGTCCGTCTCCTCCCAGATCTGACGGCTCACGTTTAATCGCCCTCCACCTCCGCTGGGTCCCACATCCATAGCTCTGCTTCACTGTTTTTGTGCGTTTCCTTTTTTTATCCGCCCAAAGTTAATTGTTGGGTTTTATTACTGTTAATCATTTCTCCGCCGCTTTGCATCCTTTCCACTGTCCTTTCACTCTTTCGCCACCATTCCTCCGTCTTCACAGCATTTCCTCCACCACCACTGCCTGGGTTTGTAACAGACCTATTGTATTATGCAGATAACGCAGAGAGGACTGTTCGGCATCCACCAGCTAGTCGGCAGAAGAGATTCAAAAGGGATTAACGCACATTATTGATATAATTAACTTCTAATCCCGCATTGAAAGGATTCAAGCACAGTTTGAAGATTCAAGCACATTGTCAAAGTATTATCTATGTTTAATATTGGCAGAGTAAATTCTCTCCAGATGTACACCTTCCCACAGCTTCTCCGTGCCTCCTCGAGCCCTGAAAAGTTTAATTGCCCTGTCTGAGCCGCAATAATGGAGGGATGGAGAAGCCATGCAGATATTTCACCCAGTTCATTTATTTCAGAGTGGCAGCACAGAGCTCCAAGCACCATAAGGACTCCAAAGAAATATCAGGGGTCGATTTCGACCTGACAGAGATCTCCGAACCAGCCTTAGAGTACATTCAGCACTGCAGAAAGCCATTAAGTGGAATGGGCTCGGCTTCATCCACCATTATGTCTTAATGAGATTCATTAAATTTTTCATCTACTTCTGTTTCTTCCCCTTCTCCTATAAAATCCCTGAGAACGAATTGAAAAGGTTGTTGTTGGTTGTTGTTGTTGTTGCCTTGCTAGGCATTTGCTGTTAGAGGGATTCGTTTGACTGTTAGAACAGTCGTGGGAGGGAGTAGCAGAGTGGTTGTATGTAATAGGCTGGGAGGAGAAGTCCGGACTGTAACAGCCATTGAGCTTATTGTACATGACTGGTTTTGCATCAATTAACCAAAGCACATTTCACAGGATCCTGGTCTATTTCTATTGGTGATGTTCTTCTTAACTCTGTTTATTTCATTTACATGCTGTTTCATGTTCTTCCGGTAGGCATCAGAATAATGGTATAGGATTCACCCTTGTTAGGTGCCCTATGCTGTCTGCTCTCCCTACCTTTATGTTTTCTGCTCTATGTGCTATCTAAGAGTTGGTTTCAGTTGATTTAACCAGTGCAGTGGATGTTATTGCCTGCTGGCTGATGTATGAATTGGTTGAATCAATTCTTAGATGTTCTTGCTGGGTTTAAGCTGGAAGGTTTGGGAACACTGGGGATAAGTGTTAGCCCTGTCCACTAGGATCCTTGCGCGACCAACTGGCCCTTCCAAGATCCCTTCTGTACAACTTATCTCTGTTTCGCCCTTGGAGTTGCTAAAGCAGACCTGGAGTTAAATGACCTCTGGTCTGATCTATAAGCAGCCCCTTTGTCTCTTTGAGAGCTGCCTTTGAGTATGTCCAAGCAGGTCTGGAGTTATATGACCTCTAACCTGATCTATAGATAGAAATATGGTTGTCTTTCCTTCTTTCACTTTCCTTCCTCAATGTTCCACTCCATCATCTATCTAAAAAGATCCTTTAGTATTAGATGACTTGCCCTTTGGAAGCCTTGGCTAGTGGAGGCAAGTAATTTCCTTTCATGACTCCATAGCCCAATGGATGGCACTGTCTTGGCCTATCATCTTTGCTGAAATGTCCTGCTGCTTTGTTCCCTTCTTCCCATTGCTTTCCCAGTCCACGATCTCCTAACCAACCCAGCAACCAACCAACCAAATCATTTAAAACCCCCCTTTGTGCTTCGTAACTAGCCTAACATCTCAATTTGAGCTTTCAAAGACTTATCATTCTTTGCTCTATTTGGAAAGATCCCTCTCTGGGTCCAGGAGGGCTAGATCCTTGGGCCCAAAAGTGGTTCTGATTTTGTCTCATCTTTTGGTCTTGCCAATCTGGCCAAAACATGGGAACCCCAACACACTCTTGCACTTGCTGTCAACTCTGATCTGCGCTCCAGTATCCGACACTTTCACTTTGATCTGCCTGCATCACTCCAACTGATCTTGCTATTGCTGTGCTATGGGCACCTCGTAGCCAGGTTCAATCCATGAGATCCACACCATCTCTTGAATCTTCCCAGAAATATCCTCATGGGATTAATCATGCATGTCGCCCCACCTCTCACCTGGTGGTATAGCTGCATGCACTCCCTCTGCCCGTCTAGCATGAAATTTTTCTGCATGAGTGGTCTCTACCACTCCATGATCCTCATGTGGCTGCTCCACATCCCAAGGTTCACTATCACCTGCATGCAAAACTTGCTCCCTCTCAAGCTTCAATTGCATGTCTTTCTCGCCTGCATGCAACACTTGCTCCCTCTCAAGCTTCAGTTGCATGTCTTCCTTCCGCTTCCCAACAGTAGGAAGCTCCGTATACATCCCATCTACTTCAAGTCAGTATAGATTCTTTTCCCAAATCCCAACCTTCTTGACTTGTCCCGTTGCCTTGTGCCGAAGGAAAACTTTTCGTTCTCTAAAGACAACTTCATACCCTTTATCCTCTAACATTGCGACTGAGATCAGATTCTTTGTTAGACCTGGTACATGCAATACATCTTGTAAAAGAATGAGTTTACCTGACTCCCTCTGAAAGGTTATGGTACCAATTAAAATTAGCATTGTAGAGTCCGTCACAGCCCAACAACAAAGCAACATGCATCAGAACACTTTCTCCACCAAGTCTTGAATAGATTTGCATCTCTAGTCATGTATTCAAAGGAAGTGCCATATCGCCAGGCTACCACAGTCCCAATGCACTAGAAAACATGCATGCGATCAATGAGAAGTCCAACTCAAATTGCGAGGCAAGAGCCTCACCAGCTGCAGCTCCAGCAGCCTGCTTGTTCTTCTTCTTCTTTGGGCAATTCGTGGCGTAATGTCCATGATCGTGACAGTGAAAACACTTCACTTTGGACATGTCACGCTCTTTACCATCCACATCGGATTGAGAAGCCTTCTCCTTTCCCTTCCCCTTCCTTGCTTTGGTAGCCAAAGCGCAGTCTTCTTCATCAGATACCTTTGATGAAGATCCGTCCCTGGTAGTCCTCCTCATCTCCTCTTGCATGAGATCCGACCACAGTCGCTCCCATCTCGAAAACTTCTCCCGACCATTGACACCATCCTGATAGGAATGCCAAGCCTTCGGAAGACCAAGGAGAGCCAGGTCCACCATGTCCTCATCTTCGACAGTCACCCCCACACTTCCCAGCTCATCCCTGTACTGAGTGAACTTCGTGAGGTATTTTGCAATGTTGTCGCCTTTCTCCATCTTAATGTTTCTTAGTCTATCCTTGAGCGCCAGCTTCCTTTGGTCACTCTTGCTTTGGTGCAGATCTGTCAAGGCTTTCCACATCAAATATGGAGAAGCCTTTCCATGCAGGCTGGATACAATGTGATCCTTTACGCCCTCCAACAGAATCGTTCGACATTTTTCTTGTTTCTTTCGCCAGGCCTCCACAACAACAGCATCATTATAAGTAGGCTTTGGAATCTCTTTATCCATGAATTCCAACAGCCCATTATCATCTAATACAGCCTCCATGCGGTCCTTCCATGCCTCGTTGAACTTCCTTCAGGCTGTCAGTCATAATAGTTATAGGAACTGTACCTAATGGCCTTGGCACCAAGAAAACAAATCTCCAAATTCGAATTTCACCACCAGCTGATAGCTCAATCGCTTCTGATCTAAACTTGAGAAAAAATTATTTCCAAATCAGAGATTGACTGCATGGGCTTTTACCAGACCTTTCACTTTCCGAAGAAAGATGAATCCGGAGGCTATCTGGCCCGTATGCAGGCTCTGTCCGAGGAAATAAGTTTGCAATCACCGTAATAGATCTTGACAATTAATATAGCTCCGATACCATGTAGAAATTTGCTGAATAAATCACTTATTCAATGGAGATTAACCTGATCACACATCAATTTCGAATTGCATGCATAACACATAATCTCTTCTACAATTAATTATCACATGCGGAAAGAATAGAAGCGATAGCACATCAAATCATCACACACATTAACACAGTATGTATGGGGAAAGCTTATAGCTGAAAACCCCTCAGCTATTCTGTATATTAGATGGAGAGAACATGCAGCAAATACATAGTACAAACTCCTCACAAGTACTCAGTGCTATCTCCCAAAGCTACACAAAAACTAGCTTGGTTTTGAACAAGTCACAGGTTCAAAACACACCCACTACTTCTCTGCCTCTATTGCGCAATCAAGGCTGGTCTAAATAGAGATCCAAGTTCGAATCTCACTGGCTCCAACTGCACAATTTTCATTGGTAATTTCCTCCAAGTGTGGTGCAAATCTCATGCACAACTAATGTCGCAACTGATAGCTAACTCAACCCTTTCATCTACCTCTTTCACTTGTCGCCACTGAACTATCCATGCACTGAGTTAAACTGATGTGTTCTTTAGTTGAATAATGAGTTAATATTTTGTGAATTAAATAATATTTAATTCACACAACTCATCTCTAGTGTATTAGCCAGTTAAACTAAATACAACTAGTTCAACTAGTTAACCAGAACACCATCTCCATTAACTGTCGCATCAACTCCACCGAACTCCGCCACTTGAGCTCTAACTGAAGCCAACCATGCATTAGCTCAACTAACCCATAGGAAAAGCATATTTCCTTCTAGAAGCTGCATGCGCCACATCTTTAGCTCGAACTGAAGTGCTCCAAGAGGATAAACTGAAGTTTAGAGTCCAAATATTATTAAGGGTAAATAATATTTGACTGTTCTATTTTTAGCTAGGCAGTCTAAAAATAGACTTCGACCTAAATGCTAAAAATAGAGATCCATATATTTTTACCAACTCGACCAATCATCCAAGAATAGCATACTGCAGCTCCCGGTCCATGATCCATATGTCTAAAAATAGACATAGTCTAAAAATAGACTTTTCGACAAAAAATCACATGTGTGGTCCCCACCTAGTTTAGGTGATCACTTTCCAACTAGGATCAGGAAATATGTTTCAGGAGGCCTCCTTCACTGTTTCTTGTTTCCATTTTCAACACTCCCTCTCAACAAGAAAGGACTGTCTTTGCATGCGACATGCAACTCCATGCATTCGCCCTGCAACCTTCACAAGCGCCATGCAACTCCATGCATATGCTCTGCAACTCCTCTGAAACTGAATAGGCTCCAAACAACTCAATCAGTCTTGATGCATCTAGCATCTATCATCAAAGTCTTCGACTTCTGCTTGGCCAACTGCACATGTCATCAGGAACCACTGCGTTGTTGACTCTTTGCACCCATGCACTCTTGCACTTGCTGTCAACTCTGATCCGCGCTCCAGTATCCGACACTGTCACTTTGATCTGCCTGCATCACTCCAACTGATCTTGCTACTGCTGCGCTATGGGCACCTCGTAGCTAGGTTCAATCCATGAGATCCACACCATCTCATGAATCTGCCCAGAAATCTCCTCATGGGATTACTCATGCATGTCGCCCCACCTCATACCTGGTGGTATAGCTGCATGCACTCCCTCTGCCCGTCTAGCATGAAATTTCTCTGCATGAGTGGTCTCTTCCACTCCATGATCCTCTTGTGGCTGCTCCACATCCCGAGGTTCACTATCACCTGCATGCAAAACCCGCTCCCTCTCAAGCTTCAATTGCATGTCTTTCTCGCCTGCATGCAACACTTGCTCCCTCTCAAGCTTCAGTTGCATGTCTTCCTCCCGCTTCCCAACAGTAGGAAGCTCCGTAGACATCCCATCTACTTCAAGTCTGTAGAGATTCTTTGCCCGAATCCCAACCTTCTTGACTTGTTCCGTTGCCTTGTGCCGAAGGAAAACTTTTCCTTCTCTGAAGACAACTTCATACCCTTTATCCTCTAACATTGCAACTGAGATCAAATTCTTTGTTAGACCTGGTACATGCAATACATCTTGTAAAAGAATGAGTTTACCTGACTCCCTCTGAAAGGTTATGGTACCAATTCCGGTCGCATTGTATTGTCCACCGTCGCCCAACTCAACATGCATCTGGAGACCTTTCTCCACCAAGTCACTGAAAATATTTGCATCTCCCGTCATGTGAAAGGAAGCGCCACTATCAATATACCACCCCGATCCCAATGCACTAGAAAACATGCATGCGATCAATGAGAAGTCCAACTCAAATTGCGAGGCAAGAGCCTCACCAGCTGCAGCTCCAGCAGCCTGCTTGTTCTTCTTCTTCTTTGGGCAATTCGTGGCGTAATGTCCATGATCGTGACAGTGAAAACACTTCACTTTGGACATGTCACGCTCTTTACCATCCACATCGGATTAAGAAGCCTTCTCCTTTCCTTCCTTCACGCTTCAGCCAAAGCGTTGGGCTTCTTCATCGATAATTTTTGATGAATCCGTCCTCGTAGTCCTCTCATTCTCCTCTTTATAGATCCAATTGCTACTGCTTCCATTCTAAAAACTTTCCCACCATTGACAACATCCTATAGGAATGTTGCTTTAAGACCATAGAGTTGTAATCATCATGTCCCCATCTTCACAACATTCCACGACTTCCTGCCCATCCCCATCGAGGAACTTCGTGAGGTATTTTGCAATGTTGTCGCCTTTCTCCATCTTAATGTTTCTTAGTCTATCCTTGAGCGCCAGCTTCCTTTGGTCACTCTTGCTTTGGTGCAGATCTGTCAAGGCTTTCCACATCAAATATGGAGAAGCCTTTCCATGCAGGCTGGATACAATGTGATCCTTTACGCCCTCCAACAGAATCGTTCGACATTTTTCTTGTTTCTTTCGCCAGGCCTCCACAACAACAGCATCATTATAAGTAGGCTTTGGAATCTCTTTATCCATGAATTCCAACAGCCCATTATCATCTAATACAGCCTCCATGCGGTCCTTCCATGCAACATAATTCGAACTTCCTTCCAATTCATATTCGAGTCGCAAACCGTTGAAAGACATTTTCGCCGTGGCACCAAGAACACAAATCTGCAAATTCAAATTTCACCACCAGCTGATAACTCAATCACTTCCGATCTACACTTGAGAACAAATTATTTCCAAATCAAAGATTGACTGCATGGGCTTTTACCAGACCTTTCACTTTCTGAAGAAAGATGAATCCGGAGGCTATCTGGCCCGTATGCAGGCTCTGTCCGAGGAAATAAGTTTGCAATCACCGTAATAGATCTCGACAATTAATATAGCTCTGATACCATGTAGAAATTATATGAATAAATCAATTATTCAATGGAGATTAACCCGATCACACATCAATTTTGAATTGCATGCATAACACATAATCTCTTCTACAATTAATTGTCACATGCGGAAAGAATAGAAGCGATAGCACATCGAATCATCACACACATTAACACAGTATGTATAGAAATATTATAGCTGAAACTCCCTCAGTCACGATTCTTGATATATTAGATGGAGAGAACATGCGTAAAATACATAGTAAAATTCTCACAAGTACTCAAGATTATCTCCCAAAGCTACATAAAATCTTTGCTTAATAAGTCATGTGTTCAAACACACCCACTAATTTCCCCGCCTCTATTGCGCAATCAAGGCCGGTCTAAATAGAGATCCAAGTTCACCCCATCGTCCAACTTCACAATTTTCATTGGTACTTCCTCCAAGTGTGGTGCAAATCTCATGCACAACTGATAGCTAACTCAACCCTTTCATCTACCTCTATCACTTGTCGCCACTGAACTGTCCATGCACTGAGTTAACTGATGTGTTCTTTATTTGAATAATGAGTTAATATTTTGTGAATTAAATAATATTTAATTCACACAACTCATCTCTAGTGTATTAGCTATTTAAACTAAATACAACTAGTTCAACTAGTTAACCAGAACACAAGCTCCATTAACTGTCGCATCAACTCCACCGAACTCCGCCACTTGAGATCTAACTAAAGTCAACCATGCATTAGCTCACCTAACCCATAGGAAAAGTGTATTAACCATAGGCTTACCATGAGCCACATTCCATAGCTCAACCCAAGGGCTCAAGAGGATAAACTCATCAAGTTTAGAGTCCAAAGATACATATGGCACATTATTTTGATCACGATTAAGCTATACTGAAAATAGACTTCGACCTAAATGCTAAAAATAGAGATCCATATATTTTTACCAACTCGACCAATCATCTAAGAATAGCATACTGCAGCTCCCGTTCCATGATCCATATGTCTAAAAATAGACTTTTCGACAAAAAATCACATGTGTGGTCCCCACCTAGTTTAGGTGATCACTTTCCAACTAGGATCAGGAAAGATGTTTCAGGAGGCCTCCTTCACTATTTCTTGTTGCCATTTTCAATAATCAAAGAGATGCAGATGCTAGAGATGTCAGTGAGCCTGAAGTTGAATCTGCAGAAGAGGGAGAACATGTAGAAGTTACTCCTAAAATGAGAATTTTTAAATCGGTGTTAAGATCCACATCTAAACCCAGACTTGAAGTTTTGGCTTTTACAGGAGGCTTAAACCCAGACGAGTTGATAGATTTGGTTAATGACATGGATAAGTTCTTTGATTATGAATAAATGGAATAAGTAAAAAGAGTGAAATTTGTTGTCACAAAATTGAAGGGACATGCAGCACTTTGGTGGGATGGAGTGCAAGTAGAAATAAGGAGACTCGGCAAGCAACCAATAAAGAATTGGAACATGATAGTGGAAAATCTTAGAGGTAATTTTTTTCCAAGTGATTATCAACTTTCATTATTTAGACAAATGCAGAATCTTAGACAGAGATCAATGCCAGTAAAATAATATACGGAAGAATTTTACAAAGTGAGCATAAGAGCAGGACAAATTCAAGATACAACAGAGAAGATTGCAAGATATATAAATGGTCTCACAATGGCGATACAAGATGAGATAATTTTTATGTCTCCTAAAATAGTGGAAGAGGATTATTAGATGGCCTTGAAGGCTGAATAAAAACTCATAAGGAAGAAATCTGCCAAAAGTAGAGGTACTTTCCAAGGAAAAGGAAGTCAAGGTGGTAGAGGAAGATCTACAGCACATAGAGAAGGAGCTAGCAGCAACTCAAGTAAACATACATCCACATAAGGTGATGCAAGTGGAAGAAGGATTTTTTCTATAGGAAGAGGAGGCAAAGGCAGAGGAAGAGAAATTAGATGTTATAGATGTAATAAGTTGGGACATAGAGCTTATGAATGTCCAAAGAATGTGGGGACAAATCAGAGAAATGTAATTTTTGCTCAGAATGAAGAAGAAGCAGCAAAAGTGCCAAAAGTAGAGAATATACCAGAGAAAGGAGAATCTTTGGTAGTGAATAAAGTTATATTAAAACCAAAAAAGGAAGTTGTTGAACCAATACAGAGAAAAACTTTGTTTAGAAGTGTGTGAAAATTTCAAGGAAAATGTTGTCAAATGGTAATTGATAGTGGCAGCACTGATAACTTGGTCTCTATAGAAGTGGTGGAGAAATTGAAATTGAAGACAAAGAAACATCCAACACCCTACAAGGTGTCATGGCTTCAGAAAGGACATCAATTGTTAGTGAATGAATAGTGTGAAGTTAATTCCAATTGGGCAACTACAAATACAAGGTTATGTGTGATGTAATGCCTATGGAGGTATGTCACATATTATTGGGTAGACCTTGGCAGTATGACAGAGGAGCTTTGCATGATGGGAAAAATAACACATACAAGTTTTGTAAAGATGGTGTCAATCATACATTTTTGCCTATAGAAGAAGAAGACGCATCAAGGAGACCTGATCTGAAAGCTTTGTTACTGAGTGGAAAAGAATACATGCAGTAGATTGAAGATGATGAGGTAAACTTTTGCATTAATTTTCAAACCTAAGGTAGTAATTAATTCCACAAAAATTTCTGATTTACCAATTGAAATTCAAGAGATGCTGGAAAATTATTGTGATATCACTATAGATGATTTGCCTGATGAATTACCATCAATTAGAAAGATCAGCCATCATATAGATTTGATTCCAGGAGAAATTTTTTCAAATAAATCATCATATAGGATGACTCCCACAGAAAATGAAGAAATCAGGAAGCAGGTACAAGAACTATTAGATAAAGAACTAATCAGAGAAATTTTGAGTCCTCATGTAGTGCCAACAGTGTTGAGTCCAAAAAATGATAGAGGCTGGATAATGTGCATTGACTCAAGAGCAATCAACAAAATAACAATCAAGTATAGATTTCCTTTACCCAGAATTGAAGATTTGATGGATTGTTTAAGTGGGGCAAGATATTTTACAAAATTGGATTTAAAGAGTGGCTATCATCAAATTAGGACAAGGGAAGAAGACGAATGGAAGACAGCTTTTAAAACAAATGAAAGATTGTATGAATGAATGGTAATGTCATTTGGATTATCAAACTCTCCTAGTAAATTTATGAGGATTATGAATGAAGTATTGAAGGAATTTATTGGTAAATTTGTAATAGTATATCTTGATGATATATTAATTTACAGAAAATCTAAAGAAGAACACATGAAACATCTGAATTATGTCTTAAGGAAGTTGCACCAGCAAAAGTTGTTGGTAAATTTTAAAAAGTGTTCATTCATGAAGGAAAAGTTGATATATCTAGGCTTTTTTATTTTTGCTAATGGATTGAAAATGGATCCAGAGAAGATAAAGGAAATCATAGAATGGCCTTCACCTAAGAGTGTTTTTGAGGTAAGAAGCTTCCATGGTCTTGCTAGTTTTTATAGAAAATTCATAAGGAATTTTAGTAAGATCAATGCTCCTATTATTGAAACCATAAAGAAGGACAAATAACCATTTATATGGACTGATGAAGTAGAGAAAAATTTCCAGTTGTTGAAACAAAAGATAACAGAAAATCCCATCTTATTTTTTCCTGATTTTAACAAACCTTTTCAAGTGAAATGTGATGCCAGTGGGGAAGTTATTGGAGTTGTGTTAAGTCAAGAAGATAGACCTGTAGCTTATTTCAGTGAAAAATTGAATGAGACAAGAAGGAAATATTTTTCTTATGACAAGGAATTTTATGCAGTTGTACAGTCGCTAAAGAAGTGGAGACATTACTTGATGTCTTAAGAGTTTGTGCTTTATTCAGACAATCATGCATTACAACACATTATGCAGTAGCCAAAAATAAATTAGAAACATGCAAAATGGGTAGAATATCTTCAAAGTTTAAATTTTGTATTGAAACATATAAATGGTCAAGCAAACAAAGTAGCAGATGCCTTAAGCAGAAAAATCATTTTAGTTCAAGAAATTCAAATTCAAGTGTTGGGTTTTGATTTTCTTAAAGAATTGTATAAAAAAAATTTGGATTTTAAAGAGGCATTTGAAGCATGCAATAATATTTTTTTGCTGGACAGAATTAAGTGGCTGGATTTTTTCTTACAAGAAGGTTTGTTATTTAAAAGGAATCGACTGTGCATACCAAATTGTTCTATGAGAGAAAATTTAATTAAGGAGAAACATAGTGGTGGACTTGGTGGACATTTTGGTGTAGACAAGACTTATAAACAATTGAGTCATTTTTATTTTTGGCCAAATATGAGATATGAAGTGGAGAAGTATGTGCGAGATTTTAAATTTTGTCAATATGCAAAAGGAAGGAGTCAAAACACAGGTTTGTATATTCCATTACCTATTCTGGATAGACCTTGGGATATGGTAAATATGGATTTTTTTTTTGTTTACCTAAAACACAGAGAGGGAATGATGCAATTTATGTTGTAGTTGACAATTTTTCTAAAATGGCACATTGTATTCCATGTTATAAAACCAATGATGCTACTCATGTTGCTAATTTGTTTTTCAAAGAGATTGTAAGGTTGCATGGGTTACCTAAAAGCATTGTCTCTGATAGGGACACCAGATTTTTTGGTCATTTTTGGAGGACATTGTGGAAAAATATTGGTACTAAAATAAGTTTCAGCTCAGCATATTACCCTCAGACTGAGGTGGTGAACAAAAGCTTGGGTAATCTTTTGAGAAGTCTTGCAAGTGAACATCCTAAACAGTGGGATCAGATTTTGGCACAAGCAGAATATGCTTATAATGACACTCCCAATAGGAGTACAGGGCAGAGTCCATTCCATATGGTTTATGGAATGCACCCAAGAGGAGTTTATGAACTAAGAAATTTGGGAAAAGAAGAAATGAGATGCGCTAAAGGAGAATATTTTGCTTCAGAAATTCAAGCAATACATGACCAAGTAAAAAAGCAGTTACAGGACAGCAACATCAAGTACAAAAACAGAGCAGATTTGAGAAAGAGGGAAGTTAATTTTGAGGTTGGAGATTTGGTTCTAGCAGACCTGAGGAAGGAAATATTTCCAAAAAGGGCATATAATAAGTTGAAATTTAAGAAAGTTGGGCCATGTAGAGTATTGAGAAAATTTTCTGCAAATGCATATGAAATTGAATTACCCCCTGACATTGGAATATCTCCAATTTTCAATGTTGTTGATTTGTACAAGTATGAAGACAGTGACACAGATGATACAACTGAAGGCAAAGAATAGATTGATTGGTTGAAATAGTTACCCACAGCAAAAACATTGCAGGAAGAGAACATTTTAGACAAAATATTGTCTAAAAAGACAAGAGGACGAGAGTATTTTGAGTATTTGATCAAGTGGAAAGATCAACCAATTGCAGAGGCTACTTGGATGACAGATACCATGCTATAGAAATTGGGAAGTTCTATGGAGGAGCTCATGGACAGGAGCCCATGAATAATTTTGTCCTCAGGAGTCTGATGTAGGAGCATGATATCTCGATGAAAAAAACTTCGATTTTATTCAAAAAAACACAAAAAAAAGTTTACAAGAAAAGGAGTGGGTTCCTTTAGCTGAAAATTTATTGTTTTGGTAGATAGGATTTGATCTACTCCTTATGGATTTGAACTGATTTGTATTAGATTCATTGTATTTAGTTTTAGTTAAGAATTTTTGGGAGAATATCGTGCAATGGATTTTAGCCCAAAATTAGACAAATTCGATCCCTTTGACTCAGATCTGAATGTTTGTATGAACAATATATTTAAATGTAAGTTTGGAATGTATCGAGAAGAGGAGGATTTGATGGAAGAATAATTGAATAGAAATAAATTGTGATTCCTCTGTACCTGTGTGAATGTAGGCATAACTGTCAAATTCCGGATGTTCATTTTCTTTCAAAATATTACTAATTTTGGTTGAATCCAATTTGAGCTTGGGTTAATTCATTCTTTGTGTGTTAAATTATTTTGAATGTATCATAATCTGGATTTTATTCATCGTTAAAAGTATATCTTAAATTCCCTGCATCGAAACTCCATAAGCCTTCACTGCAACTTTTGTTACCTACAAAAATTAAAACTCTGTTAGTTGCTTGATTCATTAGTTTTTCCTTTATGCAAAATTAATGAAAAATTCCTAGGAATGTCGAATCTGGCAGAGTTGAAGGATATGAGATTGGTGTAATACGTAAAGATTCTAAGGTTTAATAAATTAATTTTACTGTCCAGCACTTGGTGATCCGATGGCCAATGCATCAAGATCGTTGATCCAACGACAATCGCAAATTAACCTACATGAGATTTAGGATTTTAAATGGAGTCGATGAATTATTAAGCGAATTTTTGGAGTTCATGCCAACGAGACCGTCCATTCAGTTTTAGATCCTACAGAATTCGCATTCAAACTTGCGTGGAGTTTAAATAGAAAATTGGATGTGATAGTTTAATGGAAAAGGTTTTAATATTGATTTGAGTCCATCACTGAATCAACTGAATTCGAATTAGCAAATATTTGCTATGTGTGGTTTTCATTATTGTTGCATTATATATATTTTATACAATTTTGGTTCCATCATTTAAGAAAAGATTATGAGATGGGTTTTTAATGCATTTGATTTTTGTGTTATGAATTTGGAGTTTCATGACTGATACTCCAAAGAAAAACTGAGAAGAAGTTCCCACCGATCTTGAAGCAATAGTCTCAAAATTTGAAAGTTTATCCATAACACCTGCAACCAGCCCACCATGCAACTAGGACCTAAATGATGAAATTTTAGTAGTCTGAATATTTCACTCAGTGACACTAGTGTTTGAAAGTTAATTGCAGAAAGTAATAGTTCATTACAGACTTCAAAATTAGGATTTTGAGTATAAGAATTATTGGGTTCATTTAATGGATATTGTGTAGTTGTTGTTAGTGACTAGTTGTATGGATGAAGATATGGATCATTGTACTCTATTTTGCTGAATCATTTGATGATGATCTAATAAGAAGAATTTTAAAGGTTTTTCCCCATAGTTATTTTTTCCCTCATCTTCAACCAATACTGGTGTATCTAGATGTGAGTGTTTATTTTCTATTTTTCCTTTATGTTTCGCTGCATTGATGATGATGATATTGTTCTTTACACATAGTTGCATATGCTACTGAATAATGATGTACATTTGGATAATGTTATGATGTTATGGGGTGAATGTAATGTGTTAATGAATAAATGAAATTATCAAAAAAAAGGCTAATATAGCCCTAAGAAAAATTAACAGTTATAGGGGGAATGTAGGGAGAGGAGGGACAAGGAAGTGAAGGAAAATGGAGGGATAAGGAATGACAAAGGATCTCAGATGGATAATCTCGAGGAGTTAAAAAATGAGACCCAAGAAGGAGGAGAGACAAGAAGGGAGTGAGGGATATATAAGGTGGGTTTCGGGGAAATTTCTCGGGGCTAATTAAAATATGGAGCTGATATGGAGGAGCCCGAGAGAAGGAGAGAGGTGAGGAGGGAGGAGAGGAGGTCCACGTGGAGTGGGTCCCTCTTTCCAAAATAAAACTACAGCGACTCTTATGTTATAATTCTTGTATGCCAAAAAACTATAGCCACTCTTATTTAAAATCTTGGCATCTTGGATTCTCTTAAATTTGCAATTTAACTTCTATTTCGAGATCCGAAAAATTTAAATAATTTTTTTTATATATTATATAATACAAGATTTATTCGATATAGTTTTAACTATTATACATTCTTAGTTGCAGTGGTTCTGTAGGATAGTTAGCAATAAAATAATAATTAATTGAAAATAAATAAAAAATAAAAATTTACATATTAAAATTAATTAATTCACAAAAATTAAAATAATATACATTTTGTACATCTTTTAGCAGAGGCAGTAAAAATCATTGAAACTTTGAATGGGTGTCATTTGAAAATCATGAGTCCAAATGAGATGAAACGAGAATCAATGAAAAGATAGCAAAAAATCGAACGCAATGATGCAATCATAATGCAAATTTGAATAAAATGAAAATATCGTAAAAATTCCGCACAATTAACTAAGAAAAATATTAATTATGAAGATAATAAATTAAAATGAGGGAGGTACTGGTTTTTCCACAACAGGGTAATAATATGAAAATGGAAGGGTTCGTAGGTGGTGGGACACCAAGTTTACAAAGTGGTTTATGAATCCAAAAGTGAGTGGTTTTGAAATGGTTTTCAGGCATGCATAACCACTAAGGGGGTGATGTGTGTTCCAAATTGACACCACTATGGTAAGAAATTATGGGCTCACATTGTAACAGTCCTTATTGAATTTCCATGTAAAAAAATATAATACGAAGGCCATGGGACATGTATTCCAACCTAATGGTGGGAAAAACATCCTAGTGGTTGTCACTTTTGGTTTATTATGGCTAAGGAAATTGGAAAAGGCATTTAAACACCCAAAGAGTCATTAATTGGCATTTTATTTATGAAACTAATGGAAAATATGAGAAAAGGAAGGCGAAAGGTGAATGTTGATTAGCAGTTGTCATTGATGTCAACCCAAGCAGCACCAAGGGCTACCCCAATATTGCATGGGAATTTTGACCTACCAAATTACTATATTCTGGGTCAAGAATTCTTTTATGGTTTCTTCTTGTCGAGATGTTTCCGTTGATATATGGCACGCCATGTAATTCTTCATGGTTTTAGATATATTCATGTTTGAAGTTTGTAACCCTAGTTAGTGGGATAAGACTCGATGGGGTTGTGGCATGGGTCATTGAAAAGTCATAATTAAAATTTTTTAAGCTCCTAAAATCCCTCCCATGTTCACTTGTTGAAGCCCTTCTCAACGTAAGCATTTATATAAATTGTGATCCTCATATCCTCCTTATGTAAGGGAATTCATTATCTAAAACAGGTCATCTTGGAATTTTTTCTCTAACTGTTTTTCTACGAAAGTTAAGAAGCAAAATTTTTTCTGAGGTGAATTCAAAAGCCTGAGGAAGCTCTTGTGAAAATTTCAGATCAAGGTCCACAATATTTGCGGAGATATGATCTATGGAAGTCAGTGTTTTTCCAGGATCCTAAAATTCATCTCAAAGAAGTGACCTTGGGAAAATCATCATAACTCTACCTTTGAGTATCAGATTGGAATTCTGTAAAAATTGGAAGATAGTGCATAGACTCTAGTTTTTTTCTCTATCACTTTCATAGCTAAATGAAGAAACCGTGACATGTGGCACACCGTATAAGTTTTCTCTACTAAAACAATCCATAATTAGGGCATTGTGAGATATTGGTCATAACTCTCTCTTGAAGAATCCAAATTGGGTCAGAACTATGGCATTGGAAATATGAATCAGAGAACTACTACAGGACCTAAAATCACATATTGGGGATCTGAAATAACAGAGTTACACCAGATTCAATTTCGAGCTCATAGAAGACAAGAAAAAGCTAGATCATGTGTTGTCAAGTGCTGCAAAGGACCAGAATTTCTAGGGCAGCAAAGAAAAGCAAGGTGCAACAGAGGGTAGCATGAAAAGAGAAACAACCAAGGTGTAGAACAGTAGCAATAAGTTCATCACATAAAGTCTTCAAGTGGGCAGCACTGCATAAAGTCACTGTAAAGGTATCATTATACTAAGTCATTGTAAATACATTATTTTAAAAATTGTACTAGTGTCTATCTGCCAAGATTTGAAGACGCAGTGTTGAGAGGTATAGGATCATCATTAGGTGGTTGTGTCATAGTTGGGGTTATGGTCTAGTGTATCTTCTTCTTCGACATCATTCTATATCATTGTAAAGTGGACCATTTTCCCTGGTATGGGATTCCATTCTTATTTTATTCTTCTATAGGGTGGTAGGGTGGTGCTAGGGTGAGTTGTAGCTCATTGGGTGTTGGGGCATCCGTTCAGTTGACTACTGAAGAATCTTAGGCGTTGGAGTGTCCATCCAGTGGGAGCTGGAGAATAATGTGTTTCTAGATTCTAGGAAGTTGGAGCTTTATTTTCAATTGGAGTTCAATATTAAAAAATTATTAGAAAAGAATTAGGTGGTTTTTGTCCCGGAGTGGGTTTCTACCTTAAAATTTGTGTGCATTTGTGTTCCTTTTGTTTTCTGCTATCATTGTACAAACACTAATAATAATTTAATATTAACTAATGCTCTAATTGAAATGAATACTGATTCACCCCCCCTCTCAATATTTCCAACAATTGGTATCAGATATTGGTTCCTTCAATAGCAGTTTAATAGCTAGAAGGAGGTCATGGAGCATACCAAGAATGGTGTACTTATGTTCAATGAAAATAATTATGTACTTTGGAAAGGAAGAATGGAGGTCTATCTCTTGGCACAAGGTTATGAAGTATGGGACATTGTTCAAAATGGATTTACATCAACCGCGGATGAACAAGGTAATAATAATTTGGTAAATGATGCAAAAGCAAAGAATATTATTATCAGTGGACTTATTGAATCTGCTTATCATAAGGTGTTGTGTTGTAAAACCACAAAAAATATATGGTACAAGCTTGAGAATATATATGCAGGTGACTCAAATGTCAAAGAAGCAAAGCTTCAAATCTATAGAGAAAAATTTGAGAAACTCAAATGAAAGAAGATTGCAACATTGCTACATACTTCCAATATGTTGATGAAATAACCAATACTCTTGAAGGATTGGGAGAGCCAATTGACGAGAAGGCTATTATATGAAATATTCTTAGAACGTTACCAGGGATATTCAACCCAAAGGTTTCAGTCTTAGAATACAGCGCAAATCTGGAAAAACTCAGCAAAGAGGAATTACATGGAGTTCTCATAGCATATGAAATGAGACTTGATGAAGAAGAGGGTACTTCACATCTAGAAATTGAGTTCGTTGCATCTAAGAAAACCAATAAGGACAAACAACCTTCAATTAAAAATACATGCACCTGCAAGTGTGAAGAAAAGAAAGATGATGGAGAAGGTATTTCAGATGAAGAATATGCTTACTTTATGAGAAAACTAAAAATTGGTAAGGGAAAATTCAAAGGTAAACTTCCATTGATATGTTTCAGATGTGGTGAGGTTGGGCATTTCATAGCAAAATGTCCGAACAGAAGTGATGGAAACTCAAAAGGAAAGAAAGGCTTTAAGAAATTCAACAAGCAAGGAACCAAAAGGAACTTTATCTCTAAAGAAGATAGCTCATCATCCGATGAAGATAATGAAAACGAAGAAGAAGCCAATGAGAGAGTATTATTTATGGCCAAGCACAATAAACAAGAGGTATCAAAATGAAGAATAAGTATTGACCACAGAATAATTTTCTAAGGAAGCAATCAAGCTTATAAAAGAGCTCAAGGGAGAAAAGATCCATTCTAATACTCTTGAAGAACAAGTTCAAGGTCTCAAAATTGAAGTTGAAGAACACAAATGCATTGAAGAGTCACTTCAAAATAATTTGGAAGAAAGCAACCAAGAAAGGGAAGAATTAGAAGCCGAAGTAGTCTCGCTGCGTAAGGAAGTGAAGAAAAGAAAAACTATCCAAAAATATGCCAATAGCTTAAGGGCATTGGAAGAACTCATCAACAATCAATGATCTTACAATGACAGAACTGGCATCAGTTACAAAGAAGAAGCAGAACCTTCTATAACAAAATACAATGAACCTATGAGATCTGACATGCCTGTAGACTTCATTGGACAAGATTCACAAGAACGGCCTTGGAAGACAATTCCTCGACGAAGATTTCCATCCAGGTACCAACATATTTTTTATGGCTACTATTATTCATGTGGAAAATTTGGTCATAAAGCTGTAGAATGTCGCACGTACCCCAGGAATGAATACAATTCCAGGAGATCTATCAAATATGAACCTCCCAGGGCTCAACGAAACATCAATAGATTTGAACATTTAAGAAATAATATTGAATGTTACAAATGTTGAAACTTTGAACACATAGCCAAAGACTGCATACTTGAAAATCCTCCAGAAGAATCTTCGAAGCCGCAGAATGAACAAACATGGAAGAAGAAGAATACTGATAATTGATAATTGTGCTCTCTCTCTCAAGGCTCAAAACAAAAAAGATGTGTGGTATGTTGACAGTGGTTGCTCAATGCATATGACTGGAGATAGAAGGAAATTTGTATCTCTAAAAGAGAAGAAGGATGGAACCATATCCTTTGGAAATGATGGATCTTCAAATGTTATAGGATCAGGTACCGTCACTCTTGGAAGTAAAGATGTTATAGCCAAAAATGTTCTATTGATTGAAAACATGAATCACAATATGCTTAGTGTTGGACAAATGTGTGATGAAGGACACACAATACTATTCAACTCCACAAAATGTGAAATCGGGAAAGGGAGGTATGGTGAAATTGTGGCTATAGCAATTCGAGACCCAAATCTCATATATGTTCTGGATGAAGCAACTAAAGGATGTCTAATAGCTAAAGAGGATGATATAATATTTGGTAGCAATGATGATAGAATAAGTAAGAAGTTTGCTACAAAGATGAAAATTGATTTCGAGATGTCTTTACTTTGTGAGCTGAGATGCTTCATAGGGCTTCAAATATCTCAGCAAGAGAAGGAATATTTATATGTCAAGCCAAGTACATCAAGGAAATTCTCAAGAAATTCAAAATGGAATATTTCAAACCCATCCTTGCGCCCATGGTAACAGGTTGAAAATTGAGCATAGACGTCTTATCTAACGATGTGGATCAAAGGTTGTACAGATCTATGATTGGTAGTCTTATATATGTAACATTCTCTCGACCAAATGTTATGCAAGCAGTTGGACAAGTATCAAGATTCCAAGCAGCACCAAAAGAATCACATATTATTTCCATCAAAATAATTCTTCGATATCAAAAGGGAACAATAGAATATGTCATGTGGTATTCCAAGGGTAACAATCTCATTATTCATGCCTTTACAGATGCAGATTGGGTGGGAAGCGTTGATGATCGTGAGAATACTCATGAAGCATTGGAATATCTTCGCCAGAAGCTTGGGATTCTCCCAATTTCTCATTAGATTTTCCTTATTCAAAATATAAAGGGGGAGTGGAAGTGTGTACAGGTCCGCAGGATGGTTGTGTGTCAGGGGGAGTGGAAGTGTGTACAGTTCCTCAAGATGGTTGTGTGACAGGGGGAGTAACCCTTTTCCATTGATGTCAAAGGGGGAGAGAATGTTTTAGGAAGAGGTTTCATGATCGCAGGGGGAGCACTTGTGTTTCCATCAATGCCAAAGGGGGAGATTGTTGATCAATGGTTGTCATTGATGTCAACCTAAGCAGCACCAGGGGCTACCCCAATATTGCATGGGAATTTTGACCTACCAAATTAATATATTCTGGGTCAAGAATGCTTTTATGATTTCTTCTTGTCGAGATGTTTCCGTCGATATATGGCATGCCATGTAATTCTTCACGGTTTGAGAGATATTCATGTTTGAAGTTTGTAACCCCAGTTAGTGGGCTAAAACCCCATGGGGTTGTGGCATGGGTCATTGAAAAGTCATAATTAATATTTTTTTAGGCTCCTAAAATCCCTCCCACGCTCACTTGTTGAAGCCCCTCTCAACCTAAGCATTTATATAAATTGTGATCCTCATATCCTCCTTATGTAAGGGATTTTGTTATCTAAAACAGGTCATAGTGGAATTTTCACTCTAAATTTTTTTTTCTACGAAGGTTCAGAAGCTGAAATTTTTGTGAGGCAAAGCCGAAAGCCTGAGCAAGCGCCTATGAAAATTTCAGATCAAGGTGCACAATATTTTCGAAGATATAATCTGTGGAAGTCAGTGTTTTTCCAGGCTCCTGAAATTCATCTCAAAGAAGTGACCCTGGGAAAATCATCATAACTATCCCTTTGAGTATCGGATTGGAATTCCATAAAAAATGGAAGATAGTACACAAACTGTAATTTTTTCTCCATCAATTTCAAAGCGGAATGAGGAAACAGTGACACGTAGAATGATGTACAAGTTCGCTCTACTGAAACAGTCCATAATTAGGGAATTGTGAGATATTGGGCATAACTCTCTCTTGAAGAATCCAAATTGGGTCAGAACTGTGGCATTGGAAAGACAACTCAGAGGACTATTTCAAGACTAAAAATCACATATCGGGGATCTGAAATAATAGAGTTACACCAAATTCAATATCGAGCTCCTAGAAGACAAGAAAAAGCTAGATCATGTGTTGTCAAAGGCTGAAAAGGACCAGAATTTCTAGGGCAGCAAAGAAAAGCAAGGTGCAGCAGAGGGTAGAATGATAAGAGCAACAACCAAGGTGTAGAATAGCAGCAAGAAATTCATCACGCAAAGTCTTCAAGTGGGTAGCATTGCATACAGTCACTGTGAAGTAATCATTGTACTAAGCCATTGTAAATACATTACTGTAAAAATTGTACTAGTGTCTATTTGCCAAGAGTTGAAGAGGCAGCATCGGGAGGTCTAGGATCATCATTAGGTGGTTGTGTCATAGTTGGGGTTATGGTATAGTGTATCTTCTTCTTCTACATCATTTTATATCATTGTAAAGTGGGCCATTTTCCCTGGTACGAAAGTCCATTCTTCTTTTATTCTTCTATAGGGTGCTAGGGTGGTGCTAGGGTGAGTTGTACCTCATTGGGTGTTGGGGCATCTATTTAGTTGACTACTGAAGAATCTTGGGTGTTGGAGCATCCATCCAGTGAGAGCTGGAGAAGAATGCTTTTCTAGATTCTAGGAAGTTGGAGCTTTATTTTCAATTGGAGTTGAATATTAAAGAATTATTAGAAAAGAATTAGGTGGTTTTTGTCCCAGATTGGGTTTCCACCTTAAAAACTGTGTGCAATTGTGTTCCTTTTGTTTGTTGCTATCATTGTACAAACATTGATAATAATTTAAGATTAACTAATTCTCTAATTGAAAGGAATGTTGATTCACCCCCCCTCTTAGTATTTCCAACATAGAATCCTCAATGATAAAAAGGATTATGAGGATAAGTTCATGGCTTTTTTATAGGCTTTGGGTGGATCTCTCATTCTACTATTTCTCTCTCACTCTTGCACACATATTTTTCGTGGAGAAAATTGGAGAAAATTGGATTTGGAGAAAGAAGGCAAAGGAAAGTGGGAAAACACAAGGGGACAACGTCATCACCAACTAAAGTTGGTTTACTTTGCAGGTATCGAGTTTCATGTATGATTTCCTTGATAGTTTTGGCATGTATTATACATGCATGTGGTTTCTTGGTTAGGATTTGTCAATGGCATGGAGGGTTTATTGGATTGACATTGGTTTTTCCTAGCCTTTCCATTCCTGTATAGCCATGTTGTTTTGGGTTTCCCCATTTTTTTCTAATTTGTTTTCATGTTCCTTATGGTTGTGGGTTGAGTTAATAGTTCCTAGAGCCTTGGCTAGATAAATGCTATAGAAGCCCTAGAAAAACTTGGGTTAAGTTACTAGTCATGGAAGCCTTGGTTGGAAAAATGCTTTGAAGCCCTAGGTGAGTTGAGTTACTATTCATGGAGCCTTAGTTGGACAAACATTCTAGATCCCTGTGGCAGTTGTGGGTTGAGTTACTAGTCCTAGAGATGGGATGGAAAAAACGCTCTAGAGCCCTAGACGACTTGGTTAGAGATTGATTTGTTGATGTTAGTGATGTCTAACCATGAGGTGGAATCACTGGTTGAGGTTTGATGTGGTTTGGCCTATGGAAGCCTCAGTTTGGTTATGTTTTGGTTATTCCATGAGATCCCACATTCACACTTGGAATATGGTAAAGGGGTGATTGGTTGAAATAAATATTTGGTTCAGCTCAATTATGGTCAAGTGGTATGTGGAAGTCCCTGACTTGGTTGGAATTTTTCGATGTTAATATAAGGAATTATTTTATTGAGATCTATGAGCATATGTGTTATTTATGATGGTTATCTTTTTGCCTTGACATGGTTTATTTTTTGGTTTATATGCTAGTTATTTGTTGGATATATCATCTATATTGTCTATGGCTATTGACATTTTTGAGGAATATATGAATGGCTAATGAATGTATGGACTAATATATGTTGTTGTACCTATTATGAGATGGCATTATACCTTCTTGATGATTCTCAGATAAGTTTCAGATATCTATGTTCATATATTTAATTATGACCTCTAGATTACATGTTCATGATGTGTTTTACAGAATATTTTTCATGGTTAGGCTTGGTTAGGCCAAGTCCTTGATAAATTTCTGTGTTAGAAGCTTTGTATTTGAGTCATTTATTATTTTTAAGAGTTTCATCAAGTTTTGGGTAGTGACCTGGAGCCTAGCCCTGAAAAGGTGGCACTGATTATACGGTCTCAAGCATAAAACTGGCTAAAAAAGATTATGGTCATAGCCTTATAGTGGTTATGCATGTTACTGGAGACCTACATTCACATGGATGTCAGCTTGTGCATGCGACTAGGAGTCCAAATTAGTGAAAAGGCAAATTAACTCAGTTTTTGGACACCTAGAAGGGTGGTTTAGCCCTTGGGGGTCTTGTAGCACCTAAGGAAGGCTTGTAAGGTTTTGTTTTATCACTTCCACTTTCTTAAAGTGATCTATGAGTTTGAATCAAATCATAGTAACTCTTCGTCACATATTTACCTTGGTGGACCAGTAAACTTGGGTAAGTGTGGGAGGAGGGCGTTATAGAGTGTATCGGAGCATGGTTAAACCATTGGACTGGATGGGAAGAATGTGGTTGTCATGCATGCATGTAGGTTTTATATGTGCTTTTTATGTATGCATGGTGATGGTCATTGCTACAGTTGTGTTTTTATGTAGAAGTTGATGATGTTGATGTTGGGATGTGTTTATCATGAATGCATGTTTATTGTATATGCATTTGTTATGCATGTTAGTGTTTGTACGTTGTTATGCATGCATTTTCATGGTTATGGTTATGCATGCATGGTAAGTTAGGCATGCATCATGGTGGTCATTATGTATTTTGTCTCATCATGATGTTTTTTTATGTTATGATGTTGATATGTTGGTTGAGATAGAGTAGGAGAAGCATATAATTAGAGCGAAATTGTAGCACTAGACTTCGACGTAAGAGTAGGTCGTCATACAAATTTGTATATCGAGCATGCTTGTATGTTGGTTAATGATTTTTATAAGAATTATGGTTATGTACATGCCTGTAATTCTATTTTTGTTATGGTTACATGCATGATAGACGCTAGGTCATGAGTTTGTTCATATGCACATGTGTCGGATAGTCGTGAATGGTAGTTACCTTGTTGTCATATGCATTGTGGTGATAGACGTGATGATTATGGTCATTGCATTAAGATATTGATGTTATGTGTATATTTCCCATCTAGATTGGCCTATGTAGATGGTTAGGGTTATGATATTCAGGTACGAGTCAATATATTTGTTATATTGTGTCATACTAATCTAGACTTACTTGTGTAGATGTGATAGCCTCCCCTGAGATACATTGAGGTATGAGTTTTATTATGTCATCTATTTGGTTTATCTAACATGGTATGTTTATAGGTTTTTTGGATTTTTTATTAATTTTCATGATATGAGTATGTTTCTATAATATTGCATGAATAATTACCTTGTTTTAGGATGGCTATACTGACACATATGTGTTGAGATAGTTGATATGTACTAGAGTGTAAGTGGGTGCTAGTTTTAGTAATATGACTATGACTGTGAGTTGATTTTGACATCATTGTTAGTCTTGGTAGAAGTCGATTTCAAATTACTAGATATGTTGTCTTGATCTTTGGAACATGTGAGTGACATGTGTGAGCACCTGCGGGGAAACATGCTTGGCTTTAGTGGGACTAGGTAATAGTTGATTTTTTATATAACTAATGGTTGGGTGAAGTGATACCATGTACTAATATTCAATTGCAGCAAGTAAAAGGGTAAAATAAAGGAATTGGGTGAAAATTTCTTTAAATATGTTTGGAAACCGCAATTCCAAATGAGCGAGTGCTTTGCAATAATACAAGAATTATTCTTAACCTTGATTTCATTTGACATTATGTGGATATGTGTTATAGTCATGAAAATGTGTTTGACAGATATATTAGCTAGTTTTTAGTTATAGTTGGATTCATCAAGGGAATTGGATTCCTTTGAGAGATGGCATGGATGTGTTCCATTATAAGGAAACGTGCTTGGGACAACAAGGTAAGATAATTGGTATATTGTTATATTTACCTATGGCAGTATGATGCATGGGATTGCATGGCAAAAAATACTGCCATGAAATCTTGAAGAAGGCTCAGTTTGAGATTTCTGTGGGAACCATGGGGATTGATTAATGGTATTTGTTGCTAGTATTGTGTTTTTGGTCTATTTTTATTTGTTGCACTTGATTGTGGTTTTGTTTATGTATAGTGCATGGCCATGCTACTTTTTTTGTGGTGTCATATTTTTATTGGTTTTCATGGTTTTCTCCTTGTTTGCTTAGTGTTATTTCCTTTTATGTTTTGAGGGTCTTGTGAATTAGTTGGGAAAGAGAAATTTAGTGGAGCTTGGGAAGAGTTGAATGAAACCTAGTAGGTAACGTAGGACCCGAATGAAGCTCAGTGCATGAGTAAAGGGAAGTTGAAGGCAAGAGTATGACATCCAGTTGGATTGGTTGGGTCCATTAGGATAAATGGACAGTGACAGGATAGTTGTTACACGTCATTTTTTCACCATGACATTTGACTGTTCATATGGGTCTATAACCATCCATATCATGTTCCTTTAAAGGTCAAAAACACTCATGTTCCTGAATCAAGTCTTGGAAATTGGATAAAATCTCTATAAAACCCTTAATATTCTACCTGCGCGGTTTTTCTAGCATTTCTCTGCGCATGTGCTGATGTTCCTTCCATTATTTGCGATGAATCCCACACTTTTTGCCATTAAAACCTACACACCCCCATGAAAATCAAGTAAAAGGAAAAAGTAACTTCTAGAAGCCTAGTTGGTTGAATATTCTCCCAACTAGAAGCCTCTAGAGTCGTGTGAGTTCGAGCTTTATCCCTTCACTCATGGAGCTTATCCCTTGGTCCATGGAACTCAAATCCCTTCATGAGAGGAATCCATACCCCTCTTCATGGAACTAAAACTACCTCCATTTCCCTATAAATTGAGCTCAAGTTTCAAGTTCAAGGGTAGATTATGAATCATAGAAACTGATTTATATAGTTTCTTAGCTAAAGAGAGTTTATAGAGTGCATACTTTCTACACTAGTGAGTTTTTGTTGACACATTGAATATCACACCTTTGTTTCCATAACTTCATACTGGTTTTTCTAGAGAGGAAGGCTTATTAGACTGAAGGAGAACGATTGTCCAGGACCCCAAGAGAAATTTGTACAACATCAAGGCATCCGGTTGTAAGATTTCTCTTTCTATTTAAGATAATACATATAAATATCTTTTTTTCATTGTTTGTTTCTATTTTTATGGGAATAATGTCAATATTTATACTCCTTGATCACTAAGTTGGATTATTATTATTTTATTATTATATATTGCATATGATTTGATTATTTGTCTTATCTTTGATTGCAAGTTCTACTCATTAGAGAACTACTTTGGAGCGACGGGACAAAGGGCTACATTATACGTTTGTATTTCAAGGTAGGAGAACGTCCTCTCTACTTTTCTATTATAATAATCTTGAAATGAAATTAATCTAGAGAAAAAAGTATTAAAATGAATCTTTGTTTCTAGTTACTCGCTGGAGTACTAGGGAGATCACTCTTGTCTGCAAGAGGGATTAATCCACGTAACAATAGTCATAGGAAATGTAACGGAAAGGTAAATTAAATGGATTTGAGGTTTCATATGCCTTGGATAATTTGGGAACTTTTTTTCTCAATGTGGTGCATGTTCTGCAAGGATAGAGGGAGTCCTCTTAACCTTGACCTTATGATATCTGGTAATTATGATAAATGTCATTTCGGATTATCACATCATAAGGATTTTTCCTACATTTTGAACCATATAATGTGGTTCATCCTCACAAGGTGAAAAATAAAATCAATCCTGATGAATAAATAGCGTGGATGAATCATTACCCAGCGATAGCCCTTGAAAACTAGTCGTTAAAAACTAGTCGATATTAGTTAGTTAGTTGATATGGAATAATAATAAAATATTGTTTATTAATTATTTATTAAGAATTTTTCATTAAAAAGGGGTTGAATATGTTCATAGAATGGTTAATTTTTTTATTATAATAGGGTAATAAAGGTAAGAATAAATATTTATTTAAGATTAAATTTTTTTAATTTATTATAATAAAAGTTTTAAAATATTTATTAATACAAACGTAGGAAAAAATAAAATATAAAATAAAAAGAAGGACAAAGACTAATACTAAAGGGGTTAATTATTATAAATATGTTAATAAATATAAAATAATTTAATAATAACTATTTATTTAAAAAGGTTTAAAATATTTAAAAGTTTTAAAATTTTTAATTTATTTAATAAAAGTTTTTAAAATATTGATTATTATAATTCCTAGGAAAGTAAAATAAAAATATAATATAGCTAAATAAAAAGAAAGACCATGAACAAAAAAAAATACTAAAGAAGAGGATTACAAGAAATTAAATCAAGGACAAAAAAGGAAGAAACCAAACAAGAACAGAACATCTTCCAACTCTCACCGCGGGGGGGCGATTACTTAGAGAGAGTTGAGTCTGCATTTACCTAATATCCACGAATAATCTCTCATGAGGTTGTTAAGATATTTCTAAATATTTAACATTCTAGGCTGAGTAGGAAGTGATCAACCATAGAAATGACTTTGGAATCCTCAATGCATACATGGTGATACGATTTTTCTGCTTGTACCACAAGAGATGAGGTGCGGGATTGATTATGCCTAATGTCTGCAATATGCTCTTGAATTCTTTGTCTAATGGATCGACATGTTTCCCCAATGTAGGGGGTACCACAGGAACGAGGAACCAAGTAAACACCTTTCATGTCTTTAGGGTCGATAGGGTCCTTGACCGATCTGAGAGAATTTCTAATAGTGCAAAGAGGTTTGAAAGAAGAGGCTATATTATTCCTTCTAAGGACATGGGAAATTTTGTCTGAAGTCCTTTGGAAAAACGGAAGATGAACTTTGGAGATAGGATCTATCCGAGTAGATTTTCCTCTTAACCCTTTATAGGCTTTTGAAAAACCTTAAGGCCCTGAGATCTGCTATATCCATTCTTCTCAAACAAGTCAAGAAGATGGGATTTCTCTAACTCTAAGTGGTTGCCATCAGATATTCTTAGAGCACGAGTAGCAAGATCGCACAGAACACCAAATTTCTGAGCAGGAAAATGGTGCGAACCAGCATGAAGATATTGTTATGATTGAGTTTTCTTACGAAAAACTCTTTGTGAAATGGAACCATCATCATTTCTAGACAAAAGTATATCCAAGAAGGGCATGTATCCATCCACCTCCACTTCCATAGTGAATTTGATACAATCATATAGGGAATTTAGGTGCCCAAGAAATAGATCTAACTTATCGTGGCCATCAGGCCAAAAGACACAAGTATCATCCATGAACCTATTCCATTTCCTAGGGTGAAATTGAGCCGAGGCTAGGGCCTTCTTTTCAAAATCCTCCATAAATAAGTTAGAAACTATAGGGGAAAGAGGGGAACCAAAGGAAACACCAAAAGTTTTCTCATAGAACTCACCTTGGAAACACTATTTTTCCAAGTTTATGGTGTTGCTATGGGTTCCCCTCTTTCCCCTATAGTTTCTAACTTATTTATGGAGGATTTTGAAATAAAGGCCCTAGCCTCGTCTCAATTTCACCCTAGGAAATGGAATAGGTTCATGGATGATACTTGTGTCAGTTGGCTCCATGGTCGTGATAAGTTAGATATGTTTCTTGGGCACCTAAATTCCCTATCTGATCCCATTAAATTCATGATGGAAGTGGAGGTGGATGGTTGCTTGCATTTCTTGGATATCCTTTTTTCTATAAATTATGATGGTTTAATTTCACACTGAGTTTTTTGCAATAAAACACATTTGGAATAGTATCTTAATACTGGTTCTCATCATTTTCCTGCTCAGAAATTTGGTGTTCTGTGCACTCTTGCTACCCATGCTCTAAGAATCTCTGATGGCAGCCACTTAGAGTCATAGAAAGCCCATATTTTTGATGTTTTTGAGAAGAATGGATATATTAGATCTCAGGGCCTTAAGGCTTTTCAAAAAGCCTATAAAGGGTTAAGAGGAAAATCTACTGGGGTAGATCCAATCTCCAAAGTTCATCTACCATTTATCCAAGGGACTTCAGAAATAATTTCCCATATCCTTAGAAGAAATAATATCGCCTCTTCTTTCAAACCTCTTTTTACTATTAGAAATTATCTTATATTGGTCAAGGACCCTATCGACCCTAAATACATGAAAGGTGTTTACTTGGTTCCTTGTTCCTGTGATACCCCCTATATTGGGGAAACAGTTTGATCCATTAGACAGGGAATTCAAGAGCACGCTACATACATTAGGCACAATCGATCCCGCACTTCAACTCTTGGGGAACATGCGGAAAAATCGTGTCACCATATATGCATTGAGGATTCCAAAGTCATTTATAGGGTTGATCACTTCCACCATGGGAAGCTTAGGGAAGATATTGAGATTAAGAGGAATTTTGAGAACCTCAACAGCGATGATGGGTGGAAATTGTGCAAGAGTTGGACTCCAGCTCTCTCTAAGTGATTTCTCCCCCCTGCAGTGGGGTTCTTGTCGTTTATGTTCTTGTTTGGTTTCTTCCTTTTAATTTTCCATGATTTAATTTCCTGTAATCCTCTTCTTTAGTATTTTTCTTTGTTCGTGGTATTTCTTTTTATTTAGTTATATTATATTTTTATTTTACTTTTCTAGGATCTATAATAATCAATATTTTTAAAACTGATATTAAAAAAATTAAAACTTTTAATATTTTAAATATTTTAAACCTTTTTAAATAAATATTATTATCAAATTATTTTATTTTTATTAACATATTTATTATTAATTAACCCCTTTAGTATTCTTCTTTTTCCTTCTTTTTATTTTATAATTTATTTGTTCCCTAGGTTTTTATTAATAAATATTTTAAAACTTTTATTATAATAAATTTAAAAAAAAAAAATAATCTTAAATAAATATTTATTCTTACCTTTATTAACCTATTATAAAAAAAAAAAAATTAATCATTTTATGAACATATTCAACCCCTTTTTAAAAAAATAAGTCTTAATAAATAATTAATAAACAATATTTTATTATTATTCCATAACAACTAACTAACTAATAGTGGCTAGTTTTTAACGGCTAGCTTCCAAAGGCTATCACTAGGTAATGATGCATCCACATTATTTATTCATCAGGATCGATTTTCTTTTTCACCTTGTCCTAAGGATGAACCACATTAGATGGTTCGAAATGTCGAAAAAATACTTATGATGTGATTAATCCGAAATGACATTTATGTGAATTATGGAACACAAAAGTCTTAGATCAAACTTATGACAATTATGTTGTGATCATGATTATGTTGATGTCTATATATGTATGCATGATTGTATGTACGTATGTTTTTTTCTTACATGGTTGTCAGGGATCATGATTTTTTTATACTAGTGTTTACATGTATATATGTATCTATGTATGTCGTTGTCTGACAAGGTCATCAGGAATCATTGTTGTGGAGGAATGATTGCTTATGTAGGTGAATGGCATGAAGAGGTTCCTATTGTGTACATGTTGTACATGGGGTATTGTGTGCAGGTCGTATATGTTGTTTTATCTAAATTTGGTACTACATTATGTGTATTGTGCAGTCATTGTATCATGACATGTGTATTCATTATGTTGTACTCTATGTATGTATATGTATTGTGTTGTGGGGTACACCAAGTGTAGGTGTATGTGGTGGGTGGTACACCCTATGGGTGAATGTGTGTGATGTACATTCTGTGTGTGTTTACATGATTAAAGAGAAGCGAAGGCATTGGGTGTTTGTAGGGTGTGGAAACTGATATTTTGTGCGTACTAAAAGGGAAAAGAACAAAGGCAGAAACAAAGAACCATTTAAAGGATAATTATTAGTATTTGATTTCAGTTTTTAATTATGCATGTGATCTATGACTTTGATTTATGATGGTTACATGTGATATATGATTTTGATTATGATGGTTTCATTTTGAGCTAACCAAATGTGATATGCTTATAAATGATGATTCGTTTAAATAGCTAGTTTCACTTGTTGTGACAAGAAGTAAACAAAACTGTAGGTGTACCTTATTAACGAGCCACCAATGAAATATGATTTGAATTTATTTGAATTTATTTGAATCTAATGGAAATTATGTGCTTCGTACATGAAAGCATGAAAATTCCTAGTTGGGTGGTTGGAACTGATTTCAAGAATTAGCAGTAGTAGAATAAAGGAATTCGAACATGCATCAGTATGTTGGTAAATCACTTCAAGAGCAGGGCCATTGTGGGACACTGGCACCTAATAGTGTTCATTGATTTCCATGAGCATGCTATGACTAGTAGGATGGTTTTGAGGCAGGGGTATGACTTGGTTTTTGGATCTTCCAATGTGAGGAAACCTTGCCAAGAGAGGGGTCACCCAAGGGACCACGTAGCAGAGAAGGGGATGCTCGCGGAACTCTGAAGGTGTGTAAATACATGGAAGGGGGTGACTAGATTGCTCGAGGGACTGTATAGAAAATAAGGGAAGGTCAAGGAATACATTTATTTTGGTCATTAGCATTTCCAAATGGAATCAAAAGCACATTGGGAGTGTTCCCTAGAATAATGAATCAGTAACTACTCACTAAGAGCAAAAGTGGTGCAGGATTGTAGTGCTAGAAATTGGATGCGTTTTTTACTTTGGTAGTGGATTCTGGACTTCCTGGGAAGGAGGTGAATCCTGATACTACTTTTGAAGGTGGAGGTGTGATCCTATGGATTCCCTTGTTGTTGATATGGCCATCGTATCCTTTTATTTTTTGGTTGAGAAAATGTGCATATGTGTATATGCATATAATATTGTCAATAATGTATCAAAATATGTTATAAATATCCATAGATAATATGGTTATTTTCTGGTTTAACCAAATGTCCATGAATATATGTGTGTTTTTTATTATAAATATCATAATGATTTGTGTTATAAAGCTCTATTAAACGATGTGTTTGTCATGTTTTCAGCAGCGGTCATTGTAAATGCTGCAATGAGTTGTGTTTTAATGCTCCATGGGAAGTATGTTCTATTTTCTGTAGTTTGTTGGTTATATTTGTCATTGAACACTGAGGACAGTGTTCCCCTAAGGAGGAGGGTTTTGTAACATCCCTAGTTGAATTTCCATGTAAAAAGGAAATAAGACCAAGGTCATGGGACACGTGTTCCAAGCTGAATGGTGGGAAAAAATCCTAGTGGGTGTCACTTTTAATTTATTGTGGCGATGGAAATTGTCAAAAGGAAAAGATGCATTAATTGGAATTTTATTTATGAAAATAATGGAAAATAGTATAAAAGTAAGGTGAAAGGTCATATATTTTTATGAGGAGTAAATTGAAGGAAAAATGAAGGAAAATGAAGAAAATATAGGCCTCAAAGATAAAAAGGCTTCTAAGGATCAGTTCATGGATTTTTGACAGGTTTTTGGTGGAGCTCTCACTCTACTCTCTCTCTCTCACTCTTGCATACTTAAAGTTTTCTTGGAGCATTCTTGGAGAAAATTGGATTTGGAGAAAGAAGGAAAAGGAAAGAGGGAAAGAACAAGGGGGCAACGAGATCAGAAACTATAGCTGGATTACTTTGCAAGTATCGAGTTGCACGTATGATTTCCTTGTTATTTTTTGCATGCATGGTACATGCATGTGGTTTCTTGGCTATGAATTTTCATTTCCATGGAGGATTTTCTAGATTTACAATGGTTTTTCCTAGCCTTGCCATTCCTAAATAGACATGGCGTTGTGGGTTTTCCCATTTGTTTTTTGATTGGTTCTCATGTTCCTTATGGTTGTGGGTTGAGTTATTAGTTCCAGGAGTCTTCAATGGACAAAAATATGGAAGCCCTGAAACAGCTTGGGTTGAGTTACTAGTTTTGGAACCCTTGGTTGGACAAATTCTCTAGAGCCCTAAGTGGGTTGAGCTACTAGTCTTGGAGCCTTGGCTGGAAAAGTGTTTTTGAGCCCTGTGGCAATTGTGGGTTGAGTTACTATTCTTGGAGTCAGGTTGGAACAAACACTCCAGAGCCCTAAAATTCTTGGGTAGATACCGATATATTGATTTTAGTGATGTTCGACCGTGAGCTGGAATCATTTGTTGAGGGTTGAGATGGTTTGGCCTCTGGAAGCCCTAGTTTGGTTTTTTTTTCGTTATTCCATGAGATCCCACATTCACACTTGGAATATGACATGGGGGTGATTGACTGAAATAAATATTTTATTCAGCTCAATCTATGGTCGGGTGTTGCATGGAAGTCCCTAACTTGGTTTTATGATGTTAATGTGAGGTATTATTCTATGGATATATATGATAATATGTGTTGATTATGACAGTTATCATATGGATGCCTTGACATGGTTTATATGTTGGTTATTTTTTGGTTATAAATATTGCGGGCAAAACTACTCTAAGGTCCGGGTTGAGGGACCTAACAGAATGGAAGGCATACAATCACAAGAAGCAATAAAATTCAAAGTCCTAATTCTTAAAATAGTTAACTAGGGATAGGTGACCTTACCCGTATATCCTACGTTTTAAGTCGTTCCCGCAGGGTGCAAACCCTATGCTACTCCTCGTGCTTCAAAACCTGCAACTCACTCAAGACAAAGCACGGAGACTAGTTGTACATCATATATATCCTAGATGTAAGTATGTTAGACCACATAAACTCATAAATGATAACATGAAATAAATATTACAATATCATTAACATGTATATGAAACATATAATAACATGACATTAAGAACAGAACAGAGTTTCTTTTATTGATGTTGTTGGGGTCCTGTGTTTTGATAGATTGGCTTACCAAAGGACAAGGAAACATACAAACCAAACTTTAGAGCTCTAGGATCTAGCCCTCCTAGTATCAGAGAGGGATCTCTCAATATGTTTATAAAGATGTGTCTTGAAAGGTTCAAAAATTGATTTTAGGCTAGTTATGAGGTTCAAGGTTGTTTGTTTTTTGTTTGGTTGGAAAAATATGTTTCAAGTGGTATAGATAGAGCATGGGAATCTACAAGCCATTGGGAAATGGATTCATGTGAAGAGTCTAAATGGTTCTGGCTGAGAAGGAAGGCAAACCAAAGGGAAAATCTAAATTGGTCAAGCATCTGTTGAATAATATAGGTGAAATGGGATGAACATTAAGGACTAAGAGTGATCAACAAACTAAACCCCCAAAATGACTTAAAGGATTCGAGGAACGCCCTATTTCCTCCAGTAAGCTCACCGCTTAGGACTTAATCGATAAAAACACTCATAGAAAAGAGAACTACAGACTAAACCTTCAAAGTGAATTATAGGATTTGGGGAACACCCTATTTCCTCTTACAAGTTCACCAGTTTGAGAGTTTAACCAACAAAAACATATAATTGCAATTCAAAGAAGAGGGAACGCCTTAGACATCTGGGACTACAATTATAGGGGCCTTCAACACAATTATAACAATAAGGAACAGAGGGTATGATTGAGACAAAACTCACTGTCAAACTGCCAACATGAATAATCGAAGGTAGACTTCAGATACGATATTCAATGGTAAAGAAAGAGGGAATGCCTAAACAGTCTTTAACACAACCGAATTAACCATTTTTGAAGTAAAACAAACTAAATATAAAGAGAGCTATTCAACTACCCTGTCACATTCAGTAGCATAAAACATATAAACAGTGAAGGATAAATAGGTCAGAGGTGCTTCTAGGATACATTTCTCTGCCTAAACTTTTTATCCTACTGTAGGAAAAGCATAATGGGACAAAGTGAAAACACAGGAAATAACATTAACAAAAAGAAGTACTTCACCAAAACCAGGCTCAGTGATCCGATGGTCCAGCTTCTTTCATCAACATAAAATACATATCTTCACACTCATTCAGAACACCAAAGCTTCTTCAAAGTAGCAATATGTATTACCTGAGAAATCACAAAATGCCAACCCTTTACAATGAGACTTCGAAGAGTCTTTATAGGTGAAAGAGGGAGTGGAGTAGTAGATATTAACTTTAAATGAATCATTTAAAACATAGGGAGGAAGTGTGCATGAGACCCATTCTGTTTTATTATCCCTCATTGACTTTCAATACTTCTTTGGATGAAAGAGTGGTCTTCGACAGGCTGATAATAACTTCATAGGTATGCTCTTTGATGTAATTTTTGGTTGTCTGTACTCTGTAGTCCTCTAGGACAATTAAAGTAGATAAATGACTTTTAGGCCTGCCATACCGTGTAACAAATGCTCTGGCTATATTAGGACTACTGTCAGGTTGGTGATTTTCTCAGAAACGTTGATGGAGAATAGAATGTTATGGGAACTCGTCCTTTCTTGGGAAAGAACCCTCTGCTGACATTAAACACAGATATGGCTTTGTTTCGTGTGATTTTTAGTCTTCAAACTACGCCTTAATCCTTTGAACACAATATTAGAACATTAAATCTTCAATTACAGGCTTAAATCCCTCAAACCCATCTCTGTTGCCTCGCTGACTGTTGTTGTAATGGCCTTTCTGTGTTCTGAATCGCAAAGGCTGTGATTATGGAAGACAGAGTAATTTGTCATTCTGTAAACACCCTGCAACAATGAAACACACCAATCATAAAATCCATGGGTGGTGGAAGGAATTTTTTGGAGGCCTGGAAGAATGGTGGTGCAACAGTGGTGAATGCCGTGGATGTAATGAAAACTATGGAAAAATGCAGTGAAACGGTGGGAACCTTTTAATGAAAAACATTAAGTGTAATTCTTGGGTGGAATGATATAATGTTTTGATGTAAAAAATTATAATTCAGGCCTTTGAATCGAAATACAAAGTAAAAGCGGGCAGATCATACGAAATGGGCTTACATGGTAGGACCTGGCAAATGGCAGAGGGCGATTTAACTATGAACCGTTGGATCAAGCGGAATCAACGGTAGAGATCCAATCACATCGGAGCAAGGTGGGGGCTGAAACTCTGATGGTTTGAGTTGTGACTAGCGTTGTACCATCAGATCAAGGCGCGATCGATGGTCACGATTGGATTGGGGATCGCCCATCGGGGGAAACCGAAAGTGGTATATCAAACATTTCCGATTGGCGATTAGCGATTGCGCGCCAGCCATCGGATCTGGGAACAGATCTATGGCCCACAGTTAATCGAAGTATTAACAAAGGGATAGGCGGGGTGTGGTAGGTTTTTCGCGGACCGTCAGATCTGTATAGATCTACGGTTGAGGTTGCTCCCGCGCTTAACGGAACAACACCATCGCATCGGAGATTTTCAACTTCACAAATGAAATGCACTCCGCTCCATCCTTCCGATGCGATGAGCTCCTTTTGGTTAAGCGCTTGGTCTTAGTGCTTGGGTGCATGGAGGGGAAGAGGTTAGGGAGTTAATAAGAGGGGCCAATCGCATCGGGGGTTCTTGCTCTAGACAAAGAAACGCGCCCATCGAAATTTCGATGCGATAAGCGCCTTCAAGCCTTAACACTTGGTTTGGGGGCGTGGGTACATGGGGAAGTGGTTAAGGGGGCTGGCCGAAAAGGGGCTAAGCCTATCATATGAAGGAAAGTGGGTTTTTTAGCCAAAAAGAGGGTTTTCAAGGCTAACGAGGGATTCGGTAGAGGGGAAATGGGACTTCTAAGCCAGACAAAGGGTATTTGTAGGTTTAAAAGGGAATTTGGGATGATTTAAAGGTTTAATGAGGGAAATAGAGAGGAGTAAAAGGGAAGAAAATAGAGGTTCAGTGGGAAATGAAATAGGGGAAAATGGAGATCTTTTGGGCATTCTTCTTCACAAACAGAGAGGCTTTAAAACTGGAAACAACAGTGAGGGTTCATCAAAGGATAAGGCACAAGGAGGCTTCAAGGATGATGTGTTTTCAGAGGGAATGCATTCCTTGAAGGCTCAAAAACAATTTTTCCCCCTGTTTTCTTGTCAAAAATTCATAGGGGGCTAACAGATGTATGTAAAAAGAAGGAAAAAATATCACCTGAAATCAGCCATGGATCCAAGCGAAACCATCCTCCGGATCTATCCATCCCAAGCCTCAACAATATTCTTCCATAAGAGGTGCACAAAGGATGTCAGATAAAGAGGGTAAACATCACAAGGAAACAAGGGTTTCCTGAACCTGGGAAGTGCAGGAGTCACAAGGATACTCAGACTTGATCTGGGCTATAACAGGCTATAGTATCAATAAAATTATCTTTCCTCCCTTATGCCTTCCCAATGAGGTGTATTTATACTTCCTCAATTCATTTTTTCAGTTGGAAAATAGTTCTACCACAGGCTGGTGTAGGTGGTCTTCAGGTAAAACCCGTAAACCCCACCCAATTAATAGGGAGATTATATTTTTTTTAATATTTTAAATTGTATAGGCGGGTTACATATGATCAAACCCACATCTGTACACGTAAAAGTAGAGGCAGAGTCGTGTATGGAATTCAAAATAATGTTTTTTAAGAAGTTGACCAAGTCTTAAAGGAAAGGGTTGCCCAAGGACAACACATAAGTCATCAAGTATATAGAGGTGATAAATGATGTTATAACAGATACCCCCTAATATATGAGGTCAGAAGGGGTACATGATGACCGAAATGTATTATGTGCATAAGAAATAATCTTGCGAGGACTTGAGAGGACTTCATCAGATTTCAGCCTGCCAAAAAACTAGTGAAAGAGATCAGAAAGAAAGCTCATGTCTAAGGTGGGCATACCCATGCTCATTGAAATAAAATAATGTCCGCATAATAAGTATGGATTGGATCCAATATTTATACAAGTATATAAGAAACTATAAAGTACATAGTGAATCATCTTATCACTGCCCAGAAGAACATATCAAAATCATGTCCAAGTATCACATATAGAAGACTAATCAATGACGTTGAAAATATATCTAATCACTGAAGTCACAATTGAATCTCCAAGTACCAAATCATAAGTGGTGGATAAAATTGTACTGTATGCAACTTGGGTGCGAACATATAGAATCATGTTGTAATGAACTGCAACATATAAGGGTGTGTGGTAACACTGGCAGAGAACTGAAGGAGTTGTCAAAGTGAACCAAAGCATGTTGATGCAAACCCAAGGTCTTCACCAATAAATATGGTACAATTATACACAATGGGAATAAATGAGCTAAATTCGACCATGTGATAAATTGTTTGATTACCAGTGATTGATGTATACTATTAAAAACCGCAAGACAGCTCATCGATAATGATGATGAGAGTCAAGGTACCCCAATACAATCTAACAAGTGTGAATGAATGAGTTGAAGTTGAACACTTGAGAGAATCTACCAATCAAGAGACATTCATGTATTCTCACTGTCGATAGCAAAGGAATTTGCCTCTAATTACTGCAAACCCTAACGTACAGACAAAAGGACTCTAGACCGTATTCCCAGAGCAATGTTTCAGAGTCGATGGGAAAATAGCTACTGGAAGGAAGGCATTAAGGCATCCCACATCAATCCAATGTGAATGTAACCTGTAGGCCAAAATTTTGAAGGAATCAGATGAAGAAAATTGAAGTACCCAACCCGAAGTACGTTTCTAGCATGCACAAAATGTAGCTATTTTACGACAAAAACCCTTTGAACCAACCAATAATGAAAGTTGACAAAGAGGCGAGGAATCCACCAATAGGGTCAAATGGAAAATGAATCACTGCATGAATCCCAAGTGTGATAATGAAAGCTAAAGTTGAACACAAGGGAAACCACTCAGTTAAAGACCCATGGTGTTGATCAAATGCCGAGCACAAAGTCACCTATCAACGATGTAAATAGGGCCAGGGTGAGGTTCTAGGTTTACCCTTAGAGAAATTTATCGAAGTCGATAAGAGACAAACCTATTGGCAAGAAATCAATGGAGATATTTTCAAACTAGCACGAGAAAAGTAACAAATAGTTGATGTGATAGAACAAGACTCTGACAGACCGGGGATGGTTGACTGAAAAATGAATCAAGAAACACCGCAGAAAGGCCGACTCAGGTTTACTTCCCTTGAACAAAAGCATGAATTATTTTGAATGTTGCAGCATATGATAACTTTGTATAAGTTTTTCATGCAGGAGGCATGAAAAAACCCTCCAGATGATTGGAAGATATAACCAACCGGGGGATTACTGACTCGATAACAAGGTTATGGATTCTCCTAAGTCAAACTAAAGCCATCCCAAAATGGAGAAAATAATTTTTTTTTGTGCTTTGTTCAAGGGCGACACAAATGAGTCTTTAGCTACCATAAAATGTGGAAGTAATGTCCTAATCCCGCTCTTTTTGGGATATTTAATTTTTTTATATTTTTCATATTGAAATCCTGAACAGGAATAAAAGAATTCGTATAGCACAATGGATAGAATGACTGTCAATAAACAAATGCACTAGTTCCTAGGATAGGAACAATCATTTTCTCAATGAAAGGTGGGGAAACTAGTAAGTGACACTCAGAGGAATGTTCCATCCATGGTAAAAGGTGTCGAGTTGCAGAGGATAAGTGATTTCATGGCTGACTTTGCAGAAAGGCAAGGTAAAAAGATAGCTTATACACGAGTCCAAGTGAAGTCGGATTGAATCCAAGATATACAAATGGTCAATATGCAATGTAGCAAAACAACTCAACAGCAAAATGGGGGTCTCTAGGGTATAAATCCAAAAAAGATAGCGAAGCAGAAGAGGAATGAAGCTTCAATGCATAAGTCATGGCGGAACTAAAGAGGACTCTCGAGCCTATATAATTTGCAGCATGGGTGACATATGCTAGCGAGGATCTAACTAAGAAGTCCATGTAAAGGATGGCTCTACCATCATATCATGATTTATAATTCAGTGAGTGAAAATGGTTAAATAATCATAACATGATGGGGTCGACTCTATGGAAATATTTCAGTATGGGGGCTAGTATGCATAAGTGCAACGGAAAGTGAATTCCCTAACATATATGCTAGTTCTGAAAAAAATACCTGCCATGATAGGTCAGTGGTCATGGAACTGAAGCAACAATGGAACCATCTTGAAATAGTCAAAATGGACCTGAAAACAACCTATCCCAGCACTTACAAGCCAAAAGGTCATAAAGTCTTGAAAATTTTCAAAAATTAAACACAAAACTTTAAACAGGTAAATTGTGAAAAAAAATTGAATTTTGGGCATAAATAAGCCTTTTGGACTCACATTTAGTCAGTTGTTCCTTGAAGAATTTGTGAAAGAGCTATGGAGGAAAAAAACCCCAACTTGGAACCAGATAAATTATCAGGTGAATCAACCCAAATCTTCGAGGTAATCTTCTCAATAAGCTTAGTCATTGCTTTAAATATCAATTCAAGCAATGTTTAAGGAATTTCATCATAGAATTTATGTTTTTTCTGAAACCCTATGCCTATACGCGGGTTCATAATTTCTAACTCGCGTCTATACGTGACTGAGCAGGAAGCAAATCATGTATGCGCAAAGTGAAAATTTAAAATTAAATTCTAATGGTTTTGGAATGAATTGATCCAGCATGACCATTAGCTGGAGAGAGAAGCAGACTAACACAATTGACAATGAGGTCATGGAGGACCAATTATCCTTGGATATACTCCGGGGATGTGGATTTCTCAATTTGTTTAAGATGCCAAATATAAAAACCAACACCAAGTTGCTTGAAATGATTGTAAGTTATTAGGACCTAGAGGAGGATTGTTTCATGATCGATCAAATGCCATTAAGGATAGAGATTCAAGACATTTGTTTCATAACTGGACTCTTTCGAAGAGGGGAACCAGTAAATTTGCTAGGAAATCCCATAGGAGGGCTAAATTTCAAAGATTTTATTCGATTATACTGTGCTAATGGTACTCATAAGTTTGGGACACAAATCCCAATCAAAGATGTGTAAGCATTGCACATGAAAATAGTTCTTTTCACCATTGTCACAGTAGCTAGATCAACTTCCTTGCACCAAGATTCATGAGGAAACATGAGTTTGGTAGTGGAATTCCTGACTACACTATATGTATTTTTCACAGCCTTATTGACAAATTTGAAGGAACAGTTGACCTCGATCCAGAAGAATAAAACAAAACGCTTTGGTTATGGGACCATTTTATCCACATTCTTCTTTGAGAGGATTCCAGGGCTTCGTCCCAATATTATATCTACCATTAGCAGCCCTCGGGATCCACAAATAGCTAGATGGGTTGATCTAATGAAGAGGCTAGGGGGTGGCGAGGTCCCCAGGACTACCTGGGATGATGAGTTCTTCTTATGGTGGGGAGAACAAGTCATCACGGTAGAAGATGATCCTTATGCTAGCATGGATTTCAGGGGAGATGTTGATTTTACCTTACCACCTGGTGCATATTGGGGGGAGATTGGTAATATCACGCAATGATTTTTTATTATATGATTTTTTTTAATTTTCAATAAAGATATGAAAATGAATGAAATATTTTTCTTGGACAACTGACTTACAAATTTATTGATAATGTTACAGATGTTGGACCAGTCAAACCCTAGGGCTTCCTGAGGTACAAGCGTTGCAGAAGAGAAGTTGAGGATGTCACAGAAGACCCAGGGAGAGTACTCCATGCTATACAGAGGAAATAGGAGGGTTTGTCCTACCATGTCCCTATGGCTGTAGTGGAGGACCTTCCCAAGGTTGTACAGAGACGTGTGGTTGGTGTCCCATGTGATTGGGTGCGGCTATTCCACTGTGTGGAGACAACTATAGTGTTCTTCCATAACACCTAAGCAGGGCAAGGCCCGCAGGGATAGACATTTTATGATGACCGAATTACTGTAATATCTTTTGATGAAGAACATGATTGGGCATAAGACCTAATTTTGTAGGACATGATTGTCTAATTTTTGTATATTTTGAACACAACTCTGATATATATATATATATATATATATATATATATATATATATATATATATATATATATACAGTGATTTTTATGATGTGATTGTCTCATATATACAATGATGATTGATCTTTTTTTTTAGATTTAATGTATTGAATGATTAATATGCCAGTCAATTGCTTGATTAGCTAATGAATCCGTAAATGAATTTTATAAACGTGGAATGTGAATGTATGTAACATAATGAAATCATCGTTGCAACAAACGCACTCTCAAAAATAATCGATGTAAAAATGGATCTCTAACACGATAGGTGTTGTTTAATTGTGAGACCACCAATTGCGAATCCAAGTACACTACTAACAAATCAATACTAAGAGACTTTGCCTTTGAAAGTAGATTGACCATAGTAGTTTATTCTGCTACATTATTTGAAGTAGGACCAATGCATATGCCCCTTAAGACTAGCAACTGACTGAATGGATAGTATATTACCCAAGCCGCGGAAGCAAGATTCTGGGTATGTCGACTAGCACCATTGGCAAAGTGAAAATGACCCATCTCATTCATAAACACTTCCCAAAGCATATCAAAAACATCAAAGTCACACCAAAAATCGATAAACAGATATGCATAAAAAAATACAATATATACGGACAAAGAAAATTCTAGGCAACTGCCTAGGCATAATAATTCTTCAAATGGAGCCCATTTCTGGGCTCCGCCAAATCAGTTCCATCGAAATCAACCAACGCATAAGTTCCATTCTTAAGGACCTTTTTAATAGTGAAAGGTCCATACCACATGGATTTGAATTTCCCTACCCCCAAGGTATCCTTGTCTTGAGCGTAGACCAAAACAAGGTCACCTTCAGAGAAAACCCTAGGTTTGACAACCTTATTGTACTGAATCTTCACTCTTTTCTTATGGGCCTCTTTTATTGTAGATGCATCTCGAAATTTATCATCGAGATTTTCTAGATAAACAAGGCATTCTTCGAGACTTGAAGTGTTAGGAAGAAGCTCAACATCCAATTTAAGGGAAGGAATCTCACACTCAATAGGAAAGATTAATTCCAAACCATAAACTAGTTTGAAAGGAGTAAATCTGGTTGTAGTCTTAACAGACATACGATATGTCCAAAGTACAGGATACAACATGACAGGCCAATTGGACGTAGCTTTATTGATTTTCCATGGAAGGATAACCTTTAGGGATTTATTCACGGCTTCAACCTGCCCATTGGCCTAAGGATAATACGGAGATGAATTCTCCTACTAGAAGCCAAATTTAAGAGCCAATTCGGCCATCATGGTGTTTTGAAAATGGTTTCCATGGTTAGTGACAATCTCTTTGGGAATACCAAAGTGATAAATGACTCAGTTGAATAGAAACAAGGATGTTGTTTCACCATCGTTCGTGAAAGTAGGCATAACCTCAGCCTACTTTGTAAAGTAGTCCATTGCTACGATAATGTACTTGTGACCCTTCGCCGAAGGTGAGTTACAAGTAGTAAAATCAATTCCCTACTTAGTGTATGGATCAACAGTGACAATAGGAAAGAGAAGAGATGGATAAGTGTGCATCATCCAAGTGTAAACCTGACAAGGATGAAATTTTTTGACCACCTCAACACAATCCTTGAAAATCGAGGGCCAAAAATATTTGACACGCAAAATATTTTAGGTTGTAGCAAGCCTAGATAAATGACCACCACAAGATCTACTATGGAAATCATTCAGCAGAACCTCCAATTCTTCGAGATTCAATTAGTTTCTAAGGATCGAATCAATCCCGTGACAATATACAATGTCAGCGATAATAAGACAGATTTTTTCTAAGTGACGCAACTTTCAACGCTCATCTTTCAAAAAATCTAAGGGAAACTTCGAAGTTTGGAGATAAATGACAAGATATCCATACCAAGGATCCTATGAAGAAATGAGGAAAATATGTTCATCAGGGAACGACTCCTCATAAATAATCTCATCTCCATAAGGAAACTCATAGATCAACTCTAAAAATACCAAACATTTCTTGTATTTGGTAGACATAAATTCAAGATAAAACTCTTGCAAAATGACAATCCATCGATTGTATTTTCCCCCAATCACTCACCTACTGAGAACAAACTGAAATGGATTGATTGTTTCCAAAAATTAAGTTTTGTGAAGGAGGATGTAATGCCTGAGTCGTTGGACAGCATGGACAACTACCAAAGCTAACTTCTCAATGGTAGAGTACCGCAGTTCAGGACCTACCAAGCCTCAACTTAGGTAATAAATGACATGCTCACAAAGAGCACCATCCTCCTGAACTAGAACCATACCTATGGTATATTTTGCAGCAGCGAGATACAAAAGGAAGTATCTACTATAATCAGGTGGACTCAATAATGGAGCAGAGTTCCATTAAGGGAATTTTGAGGTCTAAAATGGGCCTCCTAAGGAAAATGTGCAATCAAAATTCACTTTATGAGAACCAATCACATTTTAGGGGATGGCATCATCCCTAATGGTTGAGGTGGCATTTCTTGAGTTAAAGGTACTTATTTGTCACATTCTCAATGGTGGATAAAAATTAATGGTTAACCATGGTAGTGCTCTAAGTACTTTTAAAGTCAAAGTAAAGTACTTATAATAAACGTCATTTCACACTTTTTGAATAAAAATATATTATTTTCATTTCATATTTCTTGAAAGAAACAATGCATATCCCTATACATTTATTATTTTATTTTATTTTTATATAGTATATTAATTACATGTTATTATACAATTTAAATAATATAAATTTTAATTAATAGCATATAATATAATTAAGAATATATAAATTTATATTTATATTTTATTTTAAGTTATTTAAGTACAAAGGACAAATGCATTAGTTGTTCAATGATAATGACTTTTTCTTGAAAATTTCATTCTTATTTATACTCACATCAAAATAAAAAAAATTTATTAATTTTATTTTGGTACAACTTTTGAATTGAATTTAACTATGGTTAGATGGATTGTGGTGCAAAAATTGAATTGAAAATTTATAAATATTATTTTATTGGTTTAACTATTATTTTATCATTTCCTTAGGAGGCCCATTTTAGACCTCAAAATTTCCCTAATGAATGCCTTTTTCAAAGCATCGAACGAGTGCTAAGAAAATCCATCCCACAAGAATGGAATTCCCTTCTTCAACAATCTCATAAATCTTTTCGTCACCTCGACATAATTAACTATAAATCTCCTTAAGAAATTTGCTTTTCCTTGAATACTTTGAAGTTGACAAATAGAAGACGGGCGAGGAAGCTGAATTATTGCCTCAACATTAAAGGGATCTACTCGGATCCCTTTAGTAGACACGATGAATCCCAACAACCGACCGGATGTGATGGTGAAAACACACTTATTGGGGTTCAACCTAATTTTATAATGATGACATCGTTGAAAAACTTGTCAAATATGAGAGGGATGATTAATTCTCTTTCGAGAACAAGTAGCTAAATCATCCAAACAAGCTTTGATGATATGCTTGATATCGTGGAAAGCATAAGACATGGCCCATTGGAAAGTAGCTCCAGCATTTTTAAGACCAAAAGGAATATTTTTTTATGCAAATGTACCCCATGGGAAAATAAAAACAGTCTTGTGTTGATCTTCAGGACATAATGTAATCTGATTGTATCCCGAGAAACCATCCATGAAGGAGAAAATCTCATTCCCCGCACACTCATCAATAATATGATCAATAAATGGTATGGGGTGATTATCCTTTGGAAATGCCTTACTCAAATCCCTGAAATCAATGTAGACACAAATCATTCCTTGTTTCTTGTCCATAGGCACTAGATTCGAAACCCACTAAGTTAAGGGAACTGGGTATATGAAACCCTCCTTAAGTAGATTCTCAACCTCGGCCTTGATATTTGCATCTTTCCTAGGGTTGAGTGGACAAAGCTTCTACCGTATAGGCTTAAAATTCTTGTAATTCTTGATCTCATGCTAGAAAATAGATGGATCAATTCTAGACATTTCCTCATAAGACCAACTGAACACATCACGAAACTCTCTAAAGAGATCGGCATAAGTCTGAATATCTTCAGGGGAACATTCATCTCTGATGAAAACATTCTCAATAACATTGGGATCTCTGGATATGTTCACTAGGATAGTATCAAAAATGAAATCCATGTTCCCTTCAACAAAAACCTGTGTTGGAGCTAAAGGGTTCAAGATCGGGTGAACAGGACCAGAAGAAATAGTGCTAGACAATCTCAATTCAACTTCTCACAAATCTGGTATAAAATAGGATCGATGATGCAAATCATCCCATTGTATTTTCAACCCAGTAATTGCTTCAAGGATACCCTCTTTAGATGGAAGATCAGTAACAAGGAAATCTTGAGCAGAAGATGAACTAAGTGTCCAAGGCGGAGCCATATCTCCATCCAACTCTTTCGGAGAAAGAGAAATTGGAACGGAATCTGCAGAGTCAACAATAGATTGATAATAAATCACTACTTTAGACATAGGGAATGTCATTCCACCCACTTGACCTTCCTCTAATGTGGAAGTATGAGAAGGTAAGGTCCAAGGATCTGAAAAATAATTAGTTCCAAAGAACTCTCTTCGAGTAGGAACCCTGGAGGATGAGACAACATTAATATGAATGGAAGGAGGAAGAAGATAAAAGGTACCCATCAATGAGGTATACATTCCAACCCCCAAATTCTCCACAGGTTGCTTGGCATCATCTAGAAATGGAACAGTCCAGTCAGAAAATGCATTTGGATCTATCGGAGAATAGTCCATCTCATCGACAGTGACAGTCCTCCCTTCATGGGGAAAATACAAGATGCGAAATAAAGATGAAAAAATAGCATCTATTTCATAAATCAAATTCTGCCCCAATAGAAGGTTGTAGTCCAAATTGGCATCAACTATATCGACCTCAATATAACAACTTTACCCCCAACACAGATGGGAAAAGCTAGAACAATTCCATGAGGCCTATGAGAATGACCATCAAATGCAATGAGAAGAGTAGGTGAAGGCATAGCTGAAGGGGATCCAATGGCTTTCCAACATGAGATAGACATGACACATGTGAAAGTTCCCTCATTGACTATTGTTCGAAAAATATTGATTTTCTGATATGTAGACTTAATCTAAAAGGTCATGTGATGAGGAATTCTCTTAGTAATATTTGACATATAAAATGTGATCATAAGAGAGGTCTTTGGATCAACTACACCAACCGCAGTGAGCAATGCACTCCTTTGTGTTAGGCACAACTGGAGTACCTCTAACGCATACATAGCACAAGGAATCTGAGCCAAATCTTCTACAATGGAGTAATTATGGGTTACCTTCTCATTAGGGTTGATTTTCGTATTCTTAGTAGAGAATTTTGGCATTTGAGGTTTAGGCTCAACTGCAAGCCTCTCTATATGGAGTGGCTCAGAATTATAACTAGGAGCACCCTTAGCTTTTGAAGAATCAGCTTCACCATAATCACGAGATCTTGTAGCAATATCAGTGTGAGCCCTCATCATATATACATTTGAAGAATTTTCCCCTTCCTGTTTTCCCCCCAGCGGGAGATCCAGTATTAGCATTTGCGCCAGCAAGTAGCTACTGCCCTTGGGGAAAAGTGTTAGTCAGGATAGCTTGGGAACTAGAGGAACCTTGTTAAGCTAACAAGCACTGGGCATCCTAAATTTTAGGGCAGAGATGAGTAATATGGTCTCCGGTGCATAACTTGCATGGAAACTTAAATTTCTTTGTTTCCTCTCTCTTACCATCTCCAACATTATCGTTGGATCTATTCGCATTACCCTTCCCATCCTTATCTTTCTTCTTATTATTCTATCCATTATTCTTCCCATCAGATTTTTTATTTCCTTTGGGTTTAGAATCTTGAAGAGCATTAATAGTTAAGGGTTGGGAAGGAGTAGAAACCAATGTTGTAGCCTAAATAGAAGGAGTAAATTGCAAAGAAAACTGCTGCAATTGATTCAAAAGGTTAGTTATGCCACTATCGATCGAACTGACAAGCCCGTCAGCATGAGGACCTGGCTTTTATTTGGCTAAATCTACTTTGGAATGAGGATCATCCAGAAAAATAGTATTAAGTACCCCAGACTAAGAATATATCAGTTCCAATAGCCCGTTCCTCATAGAATACCCCAGAAAGGGATACATCCTTCAATATTTCTGGCTATAAGGATTTATGAACCCACTCGAGAAGGAATTCATTAGGAATTTTGGCTTTCATGAGCCTCTTCCTTCTCCTTCATTCCTGAATATGATTAGAAATGTGTGTTTCCTTATCTTGCTAGAAATTGGCCAGGATATCAGTCCCAACATCATAATGAACAAGCAATTGGAAATGGTTCAGAAACATAGTAGCCAACTCACCAAATGTAGCAAAATTTTCCCCAGTAAGCTCAATGTACCATTTTGTAGTGTTTCCAGTTAGGGTGCGCTGAAATAGTCTCAACCTACTCAAATCGTCGATGAGGGAGTTCGAGGAACACCATAAATGGAAAGTGGTAACATGGTCAGATGGATCCTCACCAGTCTTCCCTTGAAATTTTGGAATATCTGAGGGAATTTTAGTAGGGTCTGGAGGCCAACTCGAGTTGTATAGAATTGGATCATTTTTCAATTTTGATAAATATGGAAAATTTAATGTTGCCAAGAAAAGTAAGCACAGAGGAGCTTTAGAATTCCATCCACCAATGGAAAGATTCCCAACATTCTGAAAATAATACCCTCGATTTGCTGAGCACCAAGTTGCCATGTATTATTCTTAGAAAAATCTGAGCCATAAGAGAAACCTTGTGGCCCATAATCATTCGGAGTAGGACCCCCTCCCATCGTAGGATTTCCATAAAACATGGATTTTTCCCCTAATAGAAGTGTTGAACAAAGATGAAACCCCTTAGTAAGGGTTCCAATCATTGGTGAATGGAGAGAAACCCTAAGAAGAACCTACGGATGAGAAATGTACATTCCCTTACCGACCATAGAAAAACTGATTCCCAGTTCTCAACACTATAAAGGTAGGGTTCCAGCCTTGAAAAGCATTAGAGCTTTGGCCTCTGAGAAAAGTATTGAAACCTTGACCTTGAGCAGAGAAAGGAAAATATCCTAAGGAAAGGTTCGAATAAGGGATATGGGTGTGGAGACAACAGAAGTAGCAGTGAAGGAAACATAAGGAATTGCACTAGATGGCATTCCAAAAGAAAAGGGACTAGAATGGGAAGAAAATGCTTGGGTGCCCCCACTCGTAGAAGAAATGGAGGTAGAGCCAAAATTTTTTGCACTGGGAGTGATAGTCGAAATAGCAATGGTACCTCCTCCTTCAACTGAAAGAGGAGTATGCACAATCGAAGTGCTCATAGCCGAAGCTGTGTTCCTAGTTGTGGCCATCAAAAGAAAAGGAAAAATATGGGGGCTAGTCGGTCTTTGAAATGGAGGCCCAACATACAAAATAACATCCAGAAAACTAGTAGGAAGAGGAGAGGAAGCAGTATCTGGAGGTTCAGGAATATCTTCTACCTCAACTTCTTCTACCAAAAAAAGGACTTGAGAGATGAGTGGAGTGCTCCTATCTATATCACCCCTAGTACTAGGACCACCCACAGAAAAGATAGCCCCAAGCGAAGGATCACTCTCTGATGTGTTTGCAACTAATGGATGAAAATCACTAGCAAAATTGCTCCTATGCCTTCTTGAAGAAGGCTCGACACTTGCAGGAGAAAGCCCACGAAGCCTCCTCGATTGACAAACTAATGAGTTAGCCACTTTTAATAATTATGATATTTTATGCTAGACTCAAAAAATTATGAAGCTATGGCAATCTATGAGCAAAGAGATCTCTCTACAAAAATGTCCCTAAGATACAATAATCAAGTGGTCTTTAGGTATTTCCACTCCTGCTTATTAGGACCAAACACAAAAATACAAGAAAGAGAATAAGAGGACCTTCCAAGAATAGTCTGGAGTAATTACGCCCCAGGCCTACTAGAGAAGGTAACATAAATAGTTATGCTGACCTCCGGACAAAATCCTTTTTCGATGCAAGTACCCGAGCTTCGCAAGGGCACACTCCAGAAGTACTAATGAGAGTGGTGCAACGTTTACCTTAGGTACCATGGGTATTCCCCCTGTGGTCACCTATGTGATACCTAGGAATAGCAACTATGGACACTAGTTCGTATCGGTAAGTGGGTGGAACGGTCCTAGGTCAGGATCCAAGAAATAGGAGAGGGGGTATCTCTCTTATTTTCCTTCACTAGCCCTCGCGCTTAACTCTCTGGAGGTAGAGCTTTCCCAGTCCACTTAACGAGGTTGGATTTCACTCATTATTCAACTTCTATGTTTGAAATTTTGAGTGACCTTGGAGAGTTAACTCTCCACTCACCTATTCCAAGGCCCTATCACCTAGACTAGTTGTTGTATATTAATGACAACTCAAAAAATTCTAGTTCATTTTTAAATTAAGCACTTGATTTTAATGGCTATTCTTTTTAAGACAAGGGTAGATGGAGAATGCGACTTATGATGTTTTGACGCAAAAGAGAAATCAACAGAAAATTGCTACATGAATATGAAACTTTTTCTTCGATGAAAGAGATTTCTACTCGGGTTCTACGAACAGCTAAAAAACAAGAAATTTTTCTTTTATTTTCAATATCACTCTCACACACTCAAAAATTATCAAAAATACTACACTTCTTAATGGTGTAGCTAATGCAAAACTACTAATGCAAGTGAAAATTCTAGGACTACTCACAAAGGGAAGAAAATGATTTTTTCAATAAGACGGATTGATCACATTGACAAAAAACAATTAAAAGCCCAAACAAAAACTTCTTTGCACAAAAAATGCCAAAAAAACTTGATATAAAAAAAAGACAAGCCCACTACAAAGCTTCTCTCAAAACCAATCAACCAGACCAAAATGAGAAACTACCAAATTGCTCCAAAAGGGATGAAAACCATAAAATGAAAAGCAAAAGCAAAAGAAATGGAAAACACAAATGTTTTTTTAGCCTTTAACTTTTTAAGGAGAAAGCAAAAATATTTCTGATAAAAACACAAAACTACCAAAGACCTCAAATCAACAAAATGAGACAACAAGAAACTTCAAATTCCATAATCCAACAGTTTCACTTTCAACGGGAATCAACAAGTGGAATGAAGAAATTAACTCAAGAAAATGACTTGAAATAGTAGCATAAAACTCCATCAAATGGAAACTTCAAGAAATAAAAAAAGGACAACTTCAAGAATCACCGGAAAATATGATCTAAATAAATAAGAAAGCCAAAAAGCCAAAAACCAAAAAGTGAAGCAATAAACAAGGCAAGCATGAGTGAACTGACATAGACTCATTATTCTGAAATGTCAGAACAACCAAGAACCTCAGAAAGAAGTCTCGGTGCAACAACCACAACTGAAACTTCACCAAGTAAGGAAAACCCTAAGTTGACTAGTTTTTCAAGCAAGAAAGAGAGGAACTGATACACAGCGAGAAGAAACACTATCCATACATACAGGAGGTTCTATAGGAGTGACAAAAAGCAATCAGGAAAGACTTACAACTCAAAAATTAATTTTCAATTTTAACTAGCTATACGCGGATCCAAAGTATGCAACCTACATGTATATGTGTCTGTGTCTAAGGAAACTCGGATATATGTAAGTTCCTTTGGACAAAAATATATGTATACGCGACTGTGTACACAAAAAGTAGTGTATAGAGAAGGATGTAAAGAAAAAAACAAAATGCAAGCCTGATCTAAAAGATCAAGGCTTCTACGTGGATTGGAACAGAACCAACAAGACTAGGAAAGTGATTAGATCAGTTAGGGAACCCAAAATCCAAAGAGAACAACTTAAACTAGGAATTACACGGATGTAATCCCCAGTGGAGTCACCAATTCTATTGCGGTTAAAGCTACCCTAAGGTCTAGGTTGAGGGACCTAATAGAGAGGAAGGCATACAATCACAAGAAGCAATCAAATTCAAAGTCCTAATGCTTAAACTAGTAAACTAGGGATATGTGACTTTACCCGTATGTTCTACATTTGAGGTCATTCCCACAGGGTGAAAACCCTCTGCTACTCCTCGTGATTCAAAACATGTAACTCACTCAAGACAAAGCATAGAGACTAGTTGTACATCATATATATCCTAAATTTCAGTATGTTAGATCACATAAACTCATAAAAGATAACATTAAATAACGATTACAATATCATTAACATGTATATGAAACATATAATAACATGACATTAGGAATGGGACAGAGCTTCTTTTATTGATGTATGTAAAAATAAAGTGGAGATTTTACCTAAAATAAACCACGGCTCTAAGTGAAACCGTCCTTCAGATCTCTCCATCCCAAGCCTCAACAATCTTCTTCCATAAGAGGTGCACAAAGGATGTCACATAAAGGGGGTGAACATCACAAGGAAACAAGGGTTTCCTAAACTTGGGAAGTGCATGAGGCACAAGTATAATCAGTCTTGATTTGGGTTGTAAAAGGATATAGTATTAATAGCAATCTCTCTCCTCCCTTAGGCCTTCCCAATGAGGCGTATTTATACTTCCTAAAATCATTTTTTCAGTTGAGAAATAGTTTGGCCACAAGCTGGTGTAGGTGGTCTTTAGGTAAAACCTGTAAACCCCGCCCAATTAATAGGGAGATTATAATTTTTGTTTTATTTTATATTGTATACGCAGTTTATATATGAGTGAACCCACGTCTGCATCCGTAAAAGTCAGGGCAAAGTTGCATATCGAATTCCAAATAATGTTTTTTAAGAATTTGACCAAGTCTGAAAGGAAAAGGTTGCCTACGGCCAATACATAAGTCATCAATTATATAGAGGTGATAAATGATAAATGATGCTATAACAATCTCATGTATTATTTCTATGGCTCTTGACATGTTTGATGAAAATATGATCGATTGATAAATGCATGGACTAATATATGTTGGTGCAACTATTATGAGAGGGCATTCGACCTTCTTAATGGTTCTAGATAAGTTTCTTATCTTTATGTTCAAATATGTAATTATGACCTATAGATTACATATTCATGGTGTGTTTAACGGAATGCTTGTTATGTTTAGGCTTGGTTAGGCCAAGTCCATCATCAAGTTTTGTGTTAGAAGCTTTGTCTTTGTGTCGTTTATTGTTTTGAAAACTTTCATCAAGTTCTAGGCAGTGACCTAGATTTAGCCCTAAAAAGGTGGCACATATTATACGGTCTCAGGCATGAAACTGAATGAAAAATACTAAAGTCACACCCTTGCAGTGGTTATGCGTGCGAATGGAGGCCTACATTTGCATGGATGCATGCTTGTGCATGTAAATGGATTCTAGATTAGTGAAAAGGAAAGTTAACTTAGGGTTTGGACACCTGGAAGGGTGTTTTAGCCCTTGGGGGTCTTGTAGCACTTGAGGAAGGTTAGTAAGCTTTTGTTTTGTCAATTCCACTTCCTAAGGTTATCTAGGAGGTTGAATCATATCATATTAGCTCTTTGTCACATATTTACCTCGGTGGATCGGTAAATTTGGGTAAGTGTGGGAGGAGGGTGTTACACACATGATGAAAATAAAATTTGCAAAATTTTTAGGATCATAATCAACCATAATCATTGATCTAAAATTTATGATTATGGAACTGTGTGTCGGTTTATGCACAAGATAAATGGGACCTGTTGTCCCATCAATGGTAGAGGCAACACTAGGTGGTAGAAAAAGGATAGTTGGATATATGTGGGGCCCCAATTTAATAAAATATAATAAGTGAAATAAAAAGGAAAAGAATAATTGAAAATAAGTGGGGGTATTAGAGTGTGATTGGACATCTAAGGTGGCAAGGGTGGTATCATCGCCATGTTAGGAGATGACTTATGGACACAAATGCCACATTAGTAACCATGTTCCATCCCATGTCAAAAAGATGATGGCATAGGTTAAAAAAATGGTTGGTAGCCAAAATTTTGTTTTATCCATATCAAGAGAAAAAATAACAAAAGTAGGTGAAATTTAATGGATAGGTACATAATGAGGAGGACTACAAATTTTCCATTGAGGATCATTGCTAATTGTGTCCTAATTATCTAGATATTACAAATTAATGGTTTTGGGAGAATAGTGTTGTACTCATTAATAAAGCCCTTATTATTGATGAAATTTTGAGATTGGGTGAGGGGATTAGACACTATGAAACCCAATGGGTAATTTGGATATATTCTAAGGGGTGTGGACTGGGGATGTAAAATTGGGTTAAAATCCACCATTCTAGATATTTTGGGGGGGATTTTGGAGATCTTCAAAGACGGAAAAGGGACCCCGTATCACAATTTTGGAAAAATTATGTTGCTTAATATTTTACCTCCTCATCAATCCATTAAATGTTTTCCTATTGAAAGTTTTCTTATATTTTCTCTTATTGGGAGATCATAGTTTTTGCTAAAAAATCTAAGTCTTGAGAAAACAAAAAATGACAAAGTTGACCATTCTAGAATGATGTAGAAAATTATTAAAGAACCATATCAATAATATATAATTTTTTGTGTACTTTGAATCAAGAATATTATCACTCCCAATACAAAATTTATGGTTATCCATAGGTTTTCTCCTATAGGTGGTAGAATTTGGCCTATGGGCTAGATTGCGCTAATGAGAAAAGAGCATTATTTGGGTGTAAAGACAAATTCAAAGAGCCATAAATTTTAGCTCAAAACTCAAATTGAGGCATGGGAATAGGTGTTGGAAACATAATCCATATAATAACATGGTAGTAATTTTAAGTTTCCAATATATACATTTCATGGTTTTAGGAAGTTTCAATAAGATAACATATAGGAAGCAATGCAACTATAAAACATAGGAGATTTCCAAAGTAGTCTTATTTTGATTTTTTTAAAAATGAGCTATAGATAATATAGGTGCATTCCAAATACAAATATTGAGCAAGGAATAATGCAAATACTCCATGAAGTGCATGTGTGGTGGAGTCGAGGCACATTTAAGGTGCCATAGCATGACAATGAAAAAAAAGTGGGGCTAAGTTCTTAATACCAAGGTAGCATTAATTATGAGTGAGTAACATTGAATAATATCATTATGGAAGGGTATATTAACAAGGTATAAACTGCCATGAATGATATTGGCAAGGTCTATTATCGAACTAATTTTAGGTTCAATCTTAGAGACTAAAATAATCCAAAATTTGGTGCTTTTAAAGAGAAAGAAACAAGGCATGTAGGATATTTATCATAGCTAAATAGATCAATCAAATTGGAATGTATTTTAGTTATCTTTCTAATTTCATAGAAAGACAGTTATAATACTATTGAATTAATTATCAAGCAGGGATTTGAGTAAACTTGTGAACTACCATGCATCATATATGTAGAAGCGAATGCTCAAACATTGTTTTGGAAGTTGTGTTGCAGTTATAGGGGTCAAATATGGCAATCACAAAATGAATATTTAAGAATGTAATAGTAAGGTCACTATATATCTTCAAGCCTACATTAAGAATTCAAAGTAGAAAATACTTGAACTGAAAAGTAACAGTATGGAAGAAAGTAAATATGCATGTAAAAAGGAACAAAAGTACTAATCAAAGGATTAATATTTGGGAAAACAATATAAAAGAATATGCACTCTCATAAATAACTTGCTCCTATTTAAGTTGAGATATAATTGCATAAAAGTAAATTGTAGGCAAAGAAATACTATCCTAAGACCTTATATATTCTTAATTTTAGTTACTCAAGTTGCAATCGCAATTTAGAACAACTAACTCTTTCTTCAACATAACATATACCCACTTCACACTTTGTGTTACTCTATAGTAGTTGAAATGACATGAATTTTGTTTTAACATAGAAAAATGATCAAATGCCTTATCAAGAAAATCATGCTCTTAAGTCTTAGAAACTCTATCTTCTAACTAAAACTCAAGAACATTAGAATTAAATCATAAGATATTTTTAAACATTTATAGAATTGAAACATAATTACTAAATAAAATTACTAACCTTGGTAAAATAAAATAGTATTTTTCTAGGAGGGTTTCTTACCTCCTTAGACAAGGTACAATAAAATTTTGTAATTGTTTAACTTAGATTCTCATTCACACTGCAATAATCCAATGGAAAGTACAAATTAATTATATTATTGTGAAATTTTGATATTGCAACAAGATGATGAGCTTAGTGGAAAGAAGTCGCCTTCACTAAGTGGGCCCGCAGGCTATTTTTGGCACAAAGTCTATTTTTAGACTATGTCTATTTTTAGACATATGGATCATGTTCTATGAGTTGCAGGATGCTATTTGTGGATGGTTGGTCAAGTCGGAAAAAAATAGATGGACTTCTATTTTTAGACATATTGGGCAGAATCTATTTTTAGATTGCCAGTCTAAAAAATAGATATGTCGAATATTATTAGCTCTTAATAATATTTGGACTCTAAACATTATCTTATCCTCTTGGAGCACTTCAGTTAAGTGCACAGAAGTGGCACATGCAGCTGACAGAAGGAATTACGCTATTCCTGAGGGTCAAGTGAAGCTATTGCATGGAGACTTCAGTTAGAACTCATGTGACAGAGTTTGGTGGAGTTGATTGAGGAAGTTAGTGGAGTTGTATTCAGTTTAACTCAGTTAAACATAGTTGAGCTAGTTGTATCTAGTCTAACTGATCGATACACTAGTGAGAGTGGTGTGAATTAATTATTAATTAATTCACTAATTATTAACTCATAAATCAACTAAAGAATACATCAGTTAACTTCAGTGCATGGACAGTTTCAGTGGAGACTAGTGAAGAGGTAGGTGAAAGAGCAGTGTGACTATCAGTTGTGACTATACTGGTGCATGAGTTTGCACCACACATTGATGGAGATGCCAATGAGGATTGCGCAGTACACACTAGGTGGATTCGAACTCAGATTGGGCCATTATTCATCTTGGATTGCGCAGTAGAGGCAGGCTAACAGGTGGAGCAGATTGGAGCATGTGTTTTGTTAGATCTGAGCTTGTGTAGTGTGTAACAATTAGAGATTGTACCTCTCGAGACCTCAGGTATTCTAAAATTATTATTATATGATTCTCAGTATTATACAGCGCATAGCGTAAGTACTGTGTAATCTTTCTAAACTTTCCTATAAATATTTTGTTTATAAGGTGTGATTGTTTATGGTTTTAATGTGCGCCTGCGATTGTTTACTTTCCGCAAATTTATGATCAATAGTAGAATAGGTTATGTATTATGCATGAAGCTCAAATAGTGTGTGATCAGGATAATCTCGGTGAATAATTTAACAGTTATTCAAATTTCTACATGGTATCAGAGCGATATTGATCATTGGAGCAATTGCAAAACATTGAAGCGGTTGAGTTTTGTGCTGGTGGAATTCGAATTTGCAGTAGTGTTTTCTTGGTGTCGAAGTTGAGATGTCTTTCAATGGATTACGATTGGAGTATGCCCTTGAGGGCAGCTCAAATTATATTGCATGGAAGGACAGGATGGAGGCGGTGCTAGATGACAATGGGTTGAAGGAGTTCATAGATGCTGAAGTCCCAAAGCCTACTTCTACTGATGCTGCCGTACTTGACGTATGGAAAAAGAGGACAGCAAAGTGTCGAAGGATTCTGTTGGAGGGCATGAAGGATCACATAGTGTCCAGCCTTCATGGTAAGGCTTCTCCATTCTTGATGTGGAAAGCCTTGACAAATTTATTCCAAATAAATAGCGACCAGAGGAAGTTGGCGCTCAAGGATAAACTCAGAAACATAAAGATGGAGAAAGGCGACAGTATGCCCAAGTACCTCACGAAGTTTACCCAATGCAGGGGTGAGCTAGGAAGTGTGGGGGTGACTGTAGATGATGAGGACTTGGTGAGATTGGCTCTCCTTGGGCTTCTGAAGAGTTGGAATTCCTATCAGGACTCTGTCAATGGTCGGGAGAAATTGCGAGGATGGGAGCGACTTTGGTCAGATCTTGTGCAAGAGGAGATAAGGCGAAGTACCAGGGACGGATCTTCATCAAAGACCTCTGATGAAGAGAATTGTGCTTTGGCTGCCAAAGCAAAGAAGGGGAAGAGCAATAAAGCTTCTCATTCCGGTGCAAAAGGCAAGAAGCAGGACATGTCCAAGGTGAAGTTCTTTCACTGTCACCAACACGGACATTATGCCACAAATTTTCTGCAGAAGAAGAAAAATAAGCAGGCTGCTGGATCTGCAGCTGGAGAGGCCTTAGCCTCGTAGTTTGAGCTATATTTTTCGCTGATCACATGCTTGGTCTCAATTGTGATGGGTTCAGTGTGGTTTCTGGACAGCGGTGCATCTTTTCACATGATAGCAGATCGAGATTTATTTACTGATCTGGATGAGAAAGATCTTGGAGTGCACATCGAGATGGGCAATGATGGTAGATACAGTGCGACCGGTATCGGTACCATTTCCTTTGAGAGGGAGTCTGGTAAATCCTTCGTATTGAAGGAAGTGATGCATGTTCCAGGATTGAAGAAGAATCTTATCTCTGTGGCGATGTTAGAAGACAAGGGATATGATGTTGTCTTTAGCGAGGGAAAGGCTTTCCTACGCAGTAAGGCAACTGGTGAGACCCGGAGGATAGGGGTTCGAGTTAAGAACCTTTATCAATTGTAGGTAGATAGCTGCACATCAATGGCAAGAAAGGCAGAAGGATTGGTGAGCCAGGATGATGGCGAGTTGTGGCACCGGAGATTGGGCCACCTTCACCATGGAGCTTTGAAGATACTGCAGCAGTTTTCTACCAGGCTTCCTAAGGGTACTCTTGCGTAGTCAGATCAGTGTAAGGGATGTACCTTGGGAAAATTTTTGAAAGCCACCTTTCACGAGAAGGATAGTCGCGCCACGACGATCCTTGAGAGAATTCACACAGACGTGTGTGGTCCTTTCTTAGTAGCTTCGACAGCAAAGCACGGGTACTATGTGATATTTGTTGATGATTTTTCTCGGAAGTGCTGGATCTTCTTCATGCAGAAGAAGAGTGAGACATACTCAAAGTTATGTGAGTTCAAGGCACTAGTTGAGAAAGAATCGGGGAAGTAGGTGAAGGCTCTTAGGAGTGACAATGGTGGTGAATTCATCTCTGGCGAATTCAAGGACTTTTGCAGCACAGGAGGAATTCGAAGAGAGCTCATAACACCTCATAACCCATAGCATAACGGGGTTGCTGAGCGGAAGAACAGAACGATCATGGGTGCTGCACGGGAAATGTTGCATGATCAGGGCCTACCCATTCACTTGTGGGTGGAGGCATGCAATACTGTAGTATATGTGCAGAACCGTTGTCCTCACAAGATACTTGGCATGAGTACACCCGAGGAGGCGTTTTCTGGTAAGAAGCCTAATATTTCCCATTTGAGGATTTTTGGTTCACCTGTTTACATTCATGTGACGAAGGATGCCAGGAAGAATCTGGAGTCAACCGTAGAGGTTGGGATATTTGTGGGGTACACTGATACGCCCCACAACTATCGTGTGTATTTTCCAGACAGTCGTAAGACTATTGTATGACGGGATATCAAATTTCAGGAGGAGAAAGCCATGAAGTGTTCGCTTGAGAGGGAGCCACACTTGCATGTAGATGAGGAGCTATTAGTTCCTAAGGATGAGTCTCAGGATGTGTATTAGCCACAAGATGATTTTCATGGAGTGGAAGAGACCACTCATGCAGCGCCAACCATCAGAGGGCGGAAGCGCACTACAGAAGCTGAGCGACTGGCTTAAGATGCAGAGAAGGTTGTAGGAGCACCTACATCACAGCGCAGACAGAGACAATCACCTGACTGGTATACTGGATACATGGCTCTTATGAGCAAGTGTATCATGACAAAGCCATCCTCTTTCGAGGAAGCTATGGAGGATCCTGCATGGGTAGATTCCATGGTGGAAGATTATGATTCGATTGTCAGAAACAGTGCATGGGATATTGTCCCGAGACCGGAAGGGAAATCAGTGGTGGGTTCGAGATGGATCTACAAAGTGAAGCAGGCAGCTGACGGGAGTGTGGAGAAGTACAAGGCAAGATTTGTTGCCCGAGGCTTCTCACAGATAGAGGGGATCGATTATGAGGAGACCTTTGCACCTGTCGCAAGGTATTCTTCCATACGGACGATTCTTGCTCTCTTAGCGCAGATGGGGTGGCACATTCATCAGATGGATGTGAAGACTGCGTTCCTCAACGGATTCATTGAGGAGGAGGTGTACATAGAGCAGCCCGAAGGTTTCGAGATCTTCAGCAGCGAGTCGCATGTGTGCAGGCTCAAGAGAGCGTTGTATGGGTTGAAACAAGCACCTCGTGCTTGGTACACATGGATAGACAGTTATTTCACCGGACTTTGATTCTCCAAGAGTGAGTGCGTATCCTAACCTATACCGTATTGTGGTGGAGGGTAAGTTGTTGATCATTGTACTTTATGTAGATGATTTTTTATTGACGGGTGATGAATAGTTGATACTCTCATGCAAGGAGGATCCGTGTATGAGTTGACAGTCATCTCCAGCCTCTTCATTATTTCCCTCGGGATTAAATGTTGCTATAAAGATGGACCTGCTTGTTTTCGCAAGTATGCTCGGGAGATACTCGAGAAGTTCAACATGCATGGTTGCAAGCCTGTTGATACTCCTCTTCCTGGTGGATGGAGGAAGGAGGATGCTACTTTGGTGGAGGTAGTGGATGCCATTGTTTATCGACAGTTGGTGGGGTCGCTTATGTATCTGGTCAATACATGACCCGACATATGCTATGCTGTTAACCAGCTTTCACAAGCTATGGTTAAGCCTACCAAGCTATTTTGGAAGGCATGCAAGCATGTATTGAGATATCTCAGAGGCACATCAGGATATGGATTATGGTACAGACAGTCGGATGAGGTGAAGTTGTGTGGCTTCATGGATGCAGATTGGGCAGGGAGCCGAACGGACAGAAAGAGCACATCTGGAGGGATTTTCAGTATCGGGTCGACAGCAGCTTTTTGTACAACAGAAGCAGAGATCCATGGCACTCGCCTGCCAGGTCGAGTATATGGCAGCCGAGTTTGGTCGTATGCGAGTGTCATATGGATGAGGAAGATCCTGTCTGGGTTGTTCGATTCACACTTAGAGCCTACTGTGATTATTGTGATAATCGTAGCTGCATCAAACTCTCAGTTAATCCAGTATTTCATTATAGATCTAAACACATTGACATCCGGTATCATCATATCAGAGATTGTGTGCAGCGAAAGATCATGTTACTTTCTTACATTCCTACAGAGGATCAGGATGCTGATATCTTGACGAAGGTGCTCACCAGGAGCAATTCGAATACCATCAAGGCAGGATCGGGGTGGTAGATAATCCCTATCTTGTTGAGAGGAAGTGTTGAGATTGCAACAAGATGATGAGCTTAGTGAAAAGAGTCGCCTTCACTAAGTGGGCCTGCAGGCTATTTTTGGCGCAACTCTATTTTTAGACTATGTCTATTTTTAGACATGTTGATCATATTCTATGAGTTGCGGGATGCTATTTGGGGATGGTTGGTCAAGTTGGAAAAATAGATGGACTTCTATTTTTAGACATACTAGGCGGAATCTATTTTTAGATTGCTAGTCTAAAAATAGATATGTCGAATATTATTAGCTCTAAATAATATTTGGACTCTGAACATTATCTTATTCTCTTGGAGCACTTTAGTTAAGTGCACAGATGTGGCACAGGAGCTGACAGAAGGAATTACACTATTCCTAAGGGTTAAGTAGAGCTATTTTATGGATACTTCAGTTAGAACTCATGTGACAGAGTTTGGTGGAGTTGAATGAGGAAGTTAATGGAGTTGTGTTCAGTTTAACTAATCTAGACATAGTTGAGCTAGTTGTATCTAGTCTAACTGATTGATACAATTAGTGAGAGTGGTGTGAATTAATTATTAATTAATTCACTAATTATTAACTCATAAATAAACTAAAGAATACATCAGCTAACTTTTTAGTGCATGGACAGTTTCAGTGGAGACCAGTGGAGAGGTAGGTGAAAGAGCAAGTGTGACTATCAATTGTGACTATACTGGTTCATGAGATTTGTACACACATTGATGGAGATGCTAATGAGGATTGTGCAGTACACACTAGTATCTCAACTCAAATCAAATAACATTCATCAAGGATCGCGCAAGAGAGTGCGTGCTAATGTGTGGAGCAGACAGGGAGCATGTGTTTTTGTTAGATATGAGCTTGTGTAGTGTGTAACAATTGGAGATTGTACTGAGAGCTTGTGAGGAGTTTGTACAATGATTGTTACATGATCTCTATCATTATAATATACAGATAGTTGGGGGTTTTCAGCTTTAAGATTTCCCATAAATACTGTGTTTATATGTGTGATTGTTTATGGTTTTGATGTGCGCATGCGATTGTATATATTTCTGCAATTAATGATCAATAGTAGAAGAGGTTATGTATTATGCATGAAGCTCAAATAGTGTGTGATCAGGATAATCTCGGTGAATAATTTAACAGTTATTCAAATTTCTACATGAAATAGTTGAGCAACAAAACATCATAATAATTATGAATTCTCTCTTTTGTGTGTGTGTGTGTGTGTGTGTGTCCCTCCTATAGTTGGGTAGGCATACTACTTATAAAATCAATTTTTTGATGCATACTACTTATAAAAGCTCCTTTCCAAGAATTTTGTGATGCCTTATGCACTATTTCACCAGTCTTGGGAGAATAAATTTTTGACAAGGAAAATCAATTCCAATCAAAAAACCAAAGGTGTATTTGGAAATTAGACAGAATAATACTTCCGACGAGCTATCATGGGCCCAATTTGGACACCTGGAAGGCCTCAAAATATGGTATGAAAAAAGGTGCTTCACACAAAGGACGTGTTTTCCATTGGCGTCGAACGTTTGTCTGAAAATGCTACGCATTTCTTAAGGGCATTGCACGTTTTTCAAGAGGAGGGCATGTTTGCTAGTGGTGTTCCATGTTTGCCCAGTTTCTTCAAAAATTTCCTGCAAGACCTAAAAACTTCACAAATTCACCTTCAATCCTTCAACTGTGATTCATCATGTCTCAAAAAAGCTAGTAAGTTACCATTTGCTTCACTTATCTTCATCAAATGCCATTTTGGATGCATAAGTTTGTTTAGAAGAAATTTGGTGTTTTCTTCTAATGAAAAACCCCAGTTTCCCTCAAAACCTAATTTACACTTCAATTTCAGTCCCTTAGCCTTCATATTCCTTTTCCCATATCATAAGACATTTTCTCAAATCCCTACATTGACATCCCCTTTCATTTGCCTAAGCTCCATGTACCCTACCTACAATTAAATCCCCTATTCTAAAACCCATTATCATCACAACTCCCTATCACCTCCCTCATATCACAAATCCCAATTCCCATCTATTAAAATTTCCTTACACCAACCCTCACTTCATACACTACATTCCATTCCATCATCTCCCTAGGGTTTTGACACCAAATACATTATGGCATAAGAGGAGAAAAAAATTCATAGTGAGGAGGAAGAAATACAATAGAGAAGGCCATCTAAAAGAGGTAGGAGAATTATTAGACATGAGCCAGCAAATACTAGAGAACTCATGGCATCTCCCATCACTATGACATGCTTTAAGCATGTAGGTTGTTCTCAGTTCTGTGAGAAAATACAAAGGGTCCAATACCATCCTATGTTGACCAGAACGAAAGTATTTGTTTGAGAAGATAAACCATCACTTTGATAAGCTCTTGGCCAAGGCTCAAAAGGACAATAATATTCAAAGAAGGATGCCAAATCATTATGCCATGAGCAACAAAATTGCAAGGGCCAAACTCAAAAGAGCCCATGCAAAAATTGAAGCCTTGACCAAGAAAGAGGAGAAAAGGAGGCTAGACATACTTTCTAAGGTAACACTCCATGCCTAAAACACATGATCAACCATCTTCCCACCAATTCTGACAAGTTTTGGGCAAATTTTTCAAGTTTGTGAATTTTTGTGTTTTGAGGATATTTTTAGCACAATAAAAGTGTCAAACGCACAGCACCTAGAGCGTTACGCTCTTTTTTTGGGAATCCAATGAGAAAATGGCCACCACAATTATATTCATAATTATGAGGACATGAACCCTATGCATTTTCTAAGCATTTGGAGGCAAACTGGTCAGCAAAAAAGGAAAAAAACCATCAAAAACCCATGTTTCTGCCTCATTTTTGGCTTGGGCACTGCGCGTTTACCAGTCTTGCAAAAATGAGTTTTTAATAAGGCAAATGAGATTAATTTTGAAAACTAAAGGTGAATTTGGAAATTATATTGGAAAATATTTCCAACGAGCTAACCTGGGCCCAATTTGGACATTGGGAAGGCACCCAAAAGCATCCTTGAACAAAGAGGGTGTGTTTGACACAGAGAGGGTGCATTTGACAAGGATATGGCGTGTTTAGAAGTCTTGGGAAAAATAAATTTTTACAAGGAAAATGACCTTCATTTTTAAAATTGAAGGCAGATCGGGAAACTAGACTTGAAGTTCTTTCCAACAAGCTATCTTGGAGCCAATTTGGACACCTGAAACCCAGTCAAAAATAGCCTGCAAGTTGGTGGTAAAACGATGCTATGCATAGGACAAATTTTCTGAGTTTGCTAATATTTTCCAATTTTCTCAATTTTTTTTAGTTTGACCATGTTCAATGGGATTTTTACCAATGTAAATAATGAATTTAAAATTAAATATGATGTGGTTTACTTACCTAGGGTAAATACATTAGGTTAAAACTCATGATGAAGTGTAATGAATCAGTTTGCAAAAAGTTAGGGTTGAGTCACTTTGACCACCCTACACGCTAGGTTTCAGTTCAGACTTTGGTGGATTGGATCCTCCTCTCATGGATTCAACCCCTAAGGTTGGGAGAGGTTTTTGGAGGCCTATATATTTTACTTTTTGACTCATTTTCAAAGGTTGGAATCATTTTGATGTTTTTCTAGTTGATCAAGGAAACTTTGTACTCAGTTTGGCCAAGCTAATAAAGAGGAGTTGAAACTACTTTTATGGGATAATTTTCGTATTGAATGTCTATCATATTTTCTTATTCAGTATCATATGTTTGAAATTATTGTGTTCATGTTCACTTTAATTTCTATATTATGATCTTTTACAAGTTATAAATTCATAATACATGTTTGCACATGCTCTGTTTTGGGTAACTAATCATATTTTGTACATATTCTTATGTCTGAGAAAAATACATCCCCTATGATTTTCTTAGCCAAACCATTCCATAATAATTCTCTTCAAGTGATAATCATTATACCTACCTTGCCCCATTGATCCCTGCAAGCCTAACTCATTTTCCCTGACCTAGCTTTACTTCACCTAATTCCTTCATCTAGTGATTTTCCCAATCGAATAAATTCAAAAAAACCCCCTGCACTCTATATATAGCCTAAAAACCCTAATTTATCCATCCCTCCTGGCTGTGACCCTTTTCAAGAGAGCCCTCTCCGGCTTGATAGGATAGCTATCAAGTCAAAATCTTGGTTTGTGGTTACCTCTGTTGGGATTCCTTCCACATCCTTAGGAATATGGCGAAGTGACAATAGGGTATATCTCTAAAATTATAGTGAAATAGAATATTTCTTTGTCATATGTACCTTGAAATGTTTTCTCAATATGCTCAAAATTTCAAGATCTAAATCATCCCCAAAAAATAATTAGCAAAAAATCCAATATTATTCGTTTAAAACTAATTTCAAGACCATTCACAAAACCTAACTTCCATTGGGTATATCTTCAAAAGTGTAGTGGACTAGAATCTAAAATTTTCATCGAACGTGCCTTGAAAATTCTTCTTAATAATTTCAAAATTTTACAGTTAAAAGCATTCCCAAAAAAAATTATTGTGAAAATTCTAAGATTCCTTTTTTCAAGCGTTATAGAAAAAACCAAGGATCATACCTCTAATATCAAATGTTATGAGACTTGTGCCTTAAAAATGATAAGAAACCAGTAATTACAATCTGATTCAAGGGTGAAATCTCTTTTTACACAGAATAAAATGTAAAAAGACAAGATTTGATGATCCTAAGACTAGGTCTCCTTAGAATATATATAGGAGACAAAGGGTACAATTATAATGAAATGGTATAATGAAAGGTTCTAGCCAACATAACAATTTAACAATATAAATTTAATAACTAAATATATATTTCTTAATAAGGGATTTTAGGGTTAACATGGGGCTTATATAGGGATTTAGAAGTCCTTATTTTGTCTTATACCTATGCCATAGCATTACCTATATATGCGGTATTTATCATTCATATATTTCATTCTATTAAAGAGACTTTAGAGGCCCTTACCATTCTCAATTACCTTTGGGATGGTATGCATCATCATTCCTACATTTTACCTTCACAGACAATTCCCTTTGATTAATTTTTTGTTCAAATGGGGGACTTTATCCCTCCTAACAAAGTTGATTGGTTCAAGAATCCCATCCTTACACCTTATGCATTTAATGAAGGCAATATTGCCAATATGTTACCTACCATCAAGGTGGATATCTCTATTAAGCTTGGTGTCATATAAAATATCATTCTTGAAGAAAATTGTTCCCCTGAAGAGATTACTACCTACAAAGCTGTTTTCCAAGAAATTTGTGATGTCTTTGCATGGTCTTATTCAAAGATGCTTGGACTTGATCCTACCATTTTTTAGCATCATATCAATAATTGGATGAATGACATTCCAATATAGCAAAAACAAAAGGCATATTCACTTTGTTAAGGCCCCTAATATCAAAACCAAAACACATAAACTTTATTAGGTGGGATTAATCTATCCAATTTCATACACTTTATATGTTTCTAACCCAATCCCAATTGTGAAAAACCAAGGAGCCATTCATGTCTATACCAATTTTTGTGATCTAAATTAGGTGTGTTCTAAAGATAATTACCTAATGCCTTTTATATATCAAATTATTGACATGTGTATTGAATGTGATATTATTTCCTTCATGGACAGATTCCTAGGTTATAATCATATTCAAATTTGATCCCAATATCAATACAAAACCACCTTTACTACTCCATTGGGGACATTGGCATATATTGTTTTTTTTATAGCTCACTTTGAAACTCCTTGAGGGCACTTGAGAAATCTTGCAAAGTTATTATAAGATACTACATCTACCTCATGGAAAAAAATTAATATAGACTAAAGCAATCCTCCAATGCTCCTAGGACACTAGAAAATGGTGTTGAAATTCTCTTACTCGATTGACCAAAAGAGTTAAATGCTCCTATCCCTAAAGTAGTGAGGGTTGATGTGCATAAGGTTTCTAGAGTGAGGAGATAAGGTTTGAAAATGTTAGAATAGTGATAAAAAGGAGGATAAGGATGAAAGGAACATGTCAAATAAATTAAAAAATGTCTTGATTCATCCTCTTCACAATATCAAAGCTACTATAAAATGAGAATCCACCATGGAGCACATAAATAGAAAGAGTGAAAGTAGTGGCATTTTGAAAGAGTGACTAGAGGATTCCACCTTGTTATAAACTTACTAATAGTGAGCCTTGACTCTAAGTGTATATGAGAGGAGGATCCTTATATCAAGGAGCCCAAAGTAATTACATCTATAGTATTATTGTCTACTATAATTCTAATGTTTCCCCCACTTCATTTATTTTTTATTACACATTAATGAATGCGTATATGTTTATTTATATGGATGAATGTGACTAATATTTTCATATGGAGATAGATTTTTGATGTGCTTGTCATATGTGTTTGCAATAAAGAGACATGGGAGGAAAGGACAAGGACTCCTAGAGATAGCACTAGTCAAGCCAAGCTAGGATCATCGTTAATTGAAAAGGTGTGCATCCATCCTTCTATATTTTTTCATTTCTACAATGGTGTATGTTTAGTTCATCAGGGGAAGACAATTTGATAGCTTGTATCTATCATAAACCAATGGAAAATTCTATAGTAAAGACTCTCTAGTAACAAAGTGATAATCTAGGAAAATAAATTTTCCCTTTGAGTTAAAAAAAATTGGAGCCACTCCCTGATGGGGGTGATATCAATGTAGGACAGATGGAAAGGGATGTGACGGTAGTTCCTGTCCAACCTCCATGAATGCCCCCTATGACTATTAATGTGAAGTGATGGGAAAGGACAGCGAAGGATTTTTTCACCTACGGAGCCCATTAGTAATTTCAGCTTGTGGAGTTCGCCTGATATTGTTTGGTTGTGGTGGGAAAAGAGTTAGTTTTGTGGAGAGGAGAAGGAACTATTCTTTTGCATGCCCCTTCGAGGTCTCCACCTTCAGGGAGAAGTAGTGAAGGTAATTCAAGTAGCACAGACTGGTGGATGGTGGTGGAATTAGCTGACCCTTGGGATCCTAGGAAGCCTGCAGAAAATAAAGGTATTTGCATACGTGTTGGCTCATTTTGACCCAGTGGTAGAGTGCAATCAGGAGGTGAGGAGGTAGTGGGAGCTAACCTCAGCAGTTTGAAGGTGAATTTCCTTCTCTGAGTTTTCGAAGGGTGGATGTTTCAACTGAGCATTCGAAGGCACAGAGAAACCGAGGGATTGAGACAAGTGGGGTGGGGAATTCTATTTTCACCAGTCTTCACCAAGGTAGTGGTGGATAGCTTGAGTCTCCCCCTGGGGCATCAATACAAAGTCTCTTCATCCATTTCTTGTAGAAAATATCTAACAAAACTCTAATACCATGTATAAATTACACCAATGGATTCAATTCGATCATGAAATGTACTAAAACATGATACTGAATCCTTCTACAATATTTTCAAAATATAAATCATGATCTCTCAATCACATGCAAGTAAGAGAAAGAAGTAAATCAATCGCACAACACAAGATTTTCATGGGGAAATAAAATATTGAAAACCCCTCCATATTTATTGTATAATCAACCAAGGAATCATGAAACAATACAAGGAAGCATGTGTGCTCACAAGAACCTCATACACTCTACCTATTGTCTCACACTGATCTAGGAAAAATTGGACCAATACATAGCCAATTTCCTACCCACCTTCAGCCGGCCTTTATCACACAACCCCTAGGAAAAATAATTCCTATTGAATAGGAATTCCAACCTTCCTTGACTGTGCAATCCATCATGGGCTTCCTATAGCTTTATAACTGCACCTGGGCAGTTTGCTAATAATACAACTAATAGTTTACTTACCTTTAACCTTTGTCTCAACTAGGTCATCATAAGAATTGACATGCATGAATCTATTACTAGTGAATCATCGGTTACTTGGTAGATCACTACTTGTGAATTAAATCTATTTTAATTCACTTTATGTTCCACTAGCTCATCAATGAGTTAGAACTAGTTAAACTAATTTTGACTCAATTAATTTGAGTTAACTAATTGCACTCACACCACACTAGTGCTAAAACTACAAATGGTCTCTGTAAATAATAGAATAACTCTACATGCCTACTCTTTGACCCTCAACTTGAAATACTTGAGCTAACTAAGTCTATCACACTTAGTTAACTATTACAAGTTTTATGAGATAAGATTACAATTTATTTTCCCATTTATTTAAAAATTGGACTCCCACATTAGCACTAATGTGTCACTGAATTCCTCACTCATTTGTGACCTGGAATCCCACACTAGTATGTGGTGCATTTTCTTGTTAAATTTAAACATCCCCTCTCAACAAGAAATGGATTATCTGCTATCTTGATCTTGCCTCTGTGGTATTCGAATTTTCTCTTCACAAGCGCCTTCGTCAAGATATATGCATCCTGATATTCCCTGGGAATGTACTGCAACAACATAATGCACCTCTAAACACAATATCTGAGATGGTGGTATTGGATTTCAATATGCTTATTAAACCTGTCATGGAATACAAGATTAACCAAGAGTTTTATGCAACTCTGGTTATCACAATGTATCATCGTCGGATCCATTTGATGATCAAACAAACCAACAAGTATCTTCCTCATCCAGATGGCCTTGCATGTAGCCTGACTAGCTGCAATGTACTCTGCCTCAGCTGAACTGAGTGCAACCAATATCTGCTTCCTGTTGTACCAAGAAAATGTTATTGATCCTATGTTGAATATGCCCCCTGATGTGTTATTCATGTCTGATGGACTACATGTCCAATATACATCACTGAAGCCTTGAAGATTCACTCCCTCTGTCTGTCTATACCATAATCCATACTCTGTAGTGCCCCTGAGATATCTCAACACATGCTTCCCTGCCTTCCAGAAGACCTCGGTAGTCTTAACCATAGCTTGACTAAGTTGGTTAGCTGCGTAGCATATGTTTGGTTTTGTGTTCACCAAACACATAAGTGAACCCACAAACTGTCTGTAAACAGTAGCATCCAGTACCTCACTTGAAGTAGCATCATCCTTCCTCCAATTTCCAGGAAGAGGAGTCTTCATGGGTTTTCTTCCCTCCATGTGGAACTTCCTTCGAATATCCTTGGCATACTTGCCCTGAGATACAAATAGCTCCCCATCTCTTTGCCATATTTCCAAGCCAATGAAATAGTGTAAGAGCCCCATGTCCTTCATCTCAAACTCTCTTGCAAGATCCTCTTTGCAAGAATTTATGAGTTTCTCATCACCTATCAGTATAATATCATCAAAATAAAGTACAATAATCAAAAGCTTATCATCAACCACAATATGATATAGGTTTGCATCTGCTTCACTCTTTGTGAAGCCCAACCCAGTGAAATATCTGTTGATCCTGGTGTACCAAGAACAAGGTGATTGATTCAGCCCATATATTTCTCTCTTAAGTCTACTCACATGTGACTCCCTATCAAAGGTCTCAAAACCTTTTGGCTTCTCATTGTACAATTCTACCTAATAACTCCATTGATAAAGGGTGTCTTTACATCCATCTGATGTATATGCCACCCCATCTGTGCTGAGAATGCAAGGATGGATCTAATCGATGAGTACCTTGCAACCGGTGCAAAATTTTCCTCATAGTCAATCCCCTCTACTTGTGAGAATCCTGGGGCCAGAAATCTAGCCTTGTATTTCTCCACACTCCCATATTATGCTTACTTCACCTTGTAGATCCACATAGATCCAACCACTGACTTCACCACTGGTCTTGGGACGAATTCCCATGCACTATTTCGGATAATGGAGTCATACTCCTCAACCATGGCATCAACCCATGTTGGTTTCTACACCACTTCCTCAAAAGAGGATGGTTTTTTCACAATACACTCGCTCATAAGAGCCATGTATCTAGTATGACTATCTGGTGACCTTCTCTGCTTGTGTTGTGATGTAGGTGCACCTACATGCTCTGTCGCATCTAGCATCAATATATCAACCTATCTAGTGTGCTTCCTACCATTTCTGGCAGATGGCTCTACATGAGTGGTTTCTACCACTCCATGATCCTCTGCTTGTGGCTACTCCACATCCCTAAGTTCATCCTTTGGAACTAAGAGTTCCTCATCTACATGCAAGTAAATCTCCCTCTCAAGGGACAATCGCATGGTTTTCTCCTCATCAATTTAAAATTGTCATCCTGTTAACCGGAAAATACACCAGATAGTTGTGGGGAGTATTAGTGTACCCCAAAAATATCCCAACCTATGTTGTTGGTTCTAGCTTCTTCCTGGCATATTTTTTCACATGGAAATAGACAGATGAGCCAAAAATTTTAAAATATGAAACATCTAGTTTCTTACCTGAAAAATCCTACTCTGGTGTACTCATGCCAAGTATCCGATGAGGACTATGGTTCTGCTCAAATACCGCTATGTTGCATGCCTCTGCCCACAGATGAAACTGTAGGCCCTGATCATGTAACATAGCTCATGTTGCTCCCACAATTTTTATGTTCTTTCTTTCTACAACATCATTTTGTTGTGGGTTATGAGGTGCAATCAATTCTCTCCAAATTCCTTCTTTGGCCAGAATTTCTTGAATTCATTATAGATATACTCACCACCATTGCCGCTCCTTAGAGCCTTAACCTTATTCCCTATATATTTCTCTACCAGCTCTTTGAACTCACAAAACTTTGAGAACGTCTGATATTTCTTCTGTAGAAAGAAGATCCAACACTTTCTAGAAAAATCATCAACAAAAATCACATAACACTTGTGCTTTGCTGTGGAATTTGTTGAGAATGGTCCACACACGTCTGAGTGAACTCTCTTAAGGATTGTCGTTGTTCAGTTCTCCTTCTCATGAAAAGCGTCTTTTGTATACTTCACCATGGTACATCCCTTGCATGTTTTTATTTGCATAAGAGTACCCTTTGGAAGACCTGTATAAATCTGTTGCATGATCCTCAAATCACTGTGGTGTAGATGGCCCAATCTCCTGTGCCATAACTCACCTGTATCCCAGCTCACCACCTCCCCTGCTTTACTACTCAATGTTGTGTAGCCATCAACATCAAGTTTGTAGAGGGTCTTCACATGAACCCCAATCTTCTTTACCTGTCCTATGGCTTTGTGACGAAGGAACGCCTTTCCTTCACTGAAAACCACATCATATCCAAGATCCTCCAACATAGCAACTGAAACTAAATTATTTTTCTAGCCTGGTACATGCATGACATATTTTAATATGAAACGTTTACCTGAATATCTCTATAAATTAAATGTGCCAATCCCGGTAATGCTATACATCCCATCATCACCCATATCGATGTGCATCTAAAGATCCTTCTCCTCCAAGCTACTTATAAAGAGTTCTTTGTTTCCCATCATGTGGAAAAATGATCCACTATCCAAGTACCACATAGATCCCATCACAGTTGATGCCATGCATGTAATGAGAGAGAATTCCAACTCAAACTGTGAGGCCAAAGCTTCACCCGCTACACCTCCTGGACCCTTCTTGTTCTTCTTCTTCTTTTGTAGACAATTTGTGGCATGGTGTCCATGATCGTGACAGTGAAAACATTTCACCTTTGACATGTCACACTTCTTGCCTTCTTTGTCACTCTCATATTTTGAATGGGACTTCTTCCCCTTCCCATTATTTTCCTTACCATCCAAGGCACAATTTTCCTCATCATCATTCTTGGATGAGGATCCATCCTTGGTATTCCACCGAAACTCTTCTTGTACCAAATCTGACCATAGTCACTACCAATATGGTAACTTCTCCCTCCCATTCACAAAGTCCTGGTAACTATTCCAGCTCTTGGGAAGGCCTAGAGGTTCTAGGCTCACCAAGTCATCATAAGCTACAATAATCCCAACACTTCCAAGCTCATCTCAACATTGAGTGAACTTGGTCAAGTATTTTTGGATTGTGTCACCCTTCTCCATTTTGATTTTTCTGAGCTTGTCCTTGAGTGCCAATTTTATGTGGTCACTATTACTTTGAAACAAATATTTCAAGGACTTCCACATAGCATATGGAGTTTTCTTTCCTTGGAGACTCGAGAAAATATGATTTCAAACTACCTCTAACAAGATCCTCCTTGCCTTTGCTACCTTCTTGTGCCATGCATCAAGTAGTTGGGTATCTGCTACTGCGAGCTTGGGAATATCATTATCTATGAATTCCTTCAACCCATTTTCCTCCAACACTGCCTCCATCCTGTCCTTCCTGCAATATAATTTGAACTTCCCTCAAGTGCATATTCCAGTCTCAAGCCATTGAAAGACATCGTGATCTGCTTCTAGCTCCAAAGAAAGTATCTGCAAATTTGAATATTGTTAAACACAGACTCAATTTCTTCTCCACTATTGTGATTCTTGGTGCTCCGATACCATGTAGAAAATCTCTAACATAGCTCTGATACCATGTAGAAATTACACCAATGGATTCAATCCGATCATGCAATGTAATAAAGCAAGATATTCAATCCTTCTACAATATTTACGGAATATAAATCATGATCTCTCAATCACATGCAATTAAGAGAAAGAAGTAAATCAATCACACAACACAATATTTTCCTGGGGAAATAAACTACTCAAAACCCCTGCATATTTATTATATAATCAACCAAGGAATCATGAAACAATACAATGCATGTGTGCTCACAAGAAACTCATACCCTCTAGCAATTGTCTCACACTGATCTAGGAAAAATTGGAACAATACATAGCCAATTTCTTGCCCAGTTCATGCAATCCCCAAGCAAAATAATTATTATTAAATAGGAATTCCAACCTTCTTTGACTGCACAATCCATCATGGGCTTCATGTGGCTTTATAACTGCACCTAGGTAGTTCGCTAATAATACAACTGATAGTTCACTTACCTTTAACCTTTGCCTCAACTGGGTCGTCATCAGGATTGACATGCATCCAGCTATTAATAGTGAATAATCAGTTACTTGGTAGATCACTACTCGTGAATTAAATCTATTTTAATTCACTTGATCTTCCATCAATCAGCGAGACCTAGTTAAACTGATGTCAACTCAGTTAATTTTAGTTAACTGATTGCACTCACACCACACTAGTGCTATAACTACAACTGGACACTGTAAATAATAGAATCACTCTACATGCCTACTCTTTGACCCTAAATTCGAAATTCTTGAGCTAACTAAGTCTATCACACTTAGCTAACTATTACAAATTTTTATGAGATAATATTACAATTTATTTTCCAATTTATTTAAAAAATGGATGCCCACATTAGCATTAATGTGTCACTGAATTCCTCACTTATGTGTGACTTGGAATCCCACACTAGTATGTGATGAATTTTATTGTTGAATTTCAACATTTCTAACGAGGTGCAGGGAGTAGATTTTAGTTGTGGGTGATGTTCCTTCAATCTTCATTCTTCCTCTGGAGTGGTAGTGAATTTTGTGTTTCTTGTTGACATTGTGTTTGGGAGGGAGGCACTCACTTACCAAAGCTAGGATTGGAGTGGGGGGGACTTCTGGGATGCCTCGTCAAAGGGGAAGGTCGTGCCAAGGAGGGGGAAACCCGAGGCAGGCCGAGCAGCCAAAGCAGGAGGAGGGAGATTTGTCAAGCTCGTCAAGTAGCCACGAGACAGAGGAGGTTGTTGCTAGCTCTCTAGGTCACGTGGTCGCACCAGATACACTAGATTCAATTGTTTCCCAAGTGTAGAACATCCAGCCGAACATAGATGTTCTCTGAGACCAAATGTATGAAGACTGTAACTAGCTAGTTGTGTATATTAATGACATTCAATTCAATCAGAGTGAAATCATGGAGCAGCTTAACAACTTGAAACGCTAACATTAGCGCACCAATGACCACCTTCATATTATGGAAGTGAGGGTGGATCAGATTGATTATCATATGCATGAACATGTTGGTCATTTCGCAGCTCCCCCTGTAATTCCCCCCAACCCCCCTCCATAATATGTTGCAGTTTTTTTTGTTTACTTTTTTTTTACTAGTATGTGATGGCCTCTAGGCCATGTGAGAATAATGCATGTAGTCACTTGCTCATGTCTTCCTCCAGGTTCCAATCTTAATAAGTCTGATTGGAATGAGAGAAAGGGGCATGTAGAGATGATTTTTGTAATTTGTACTTTGATGATAATCTAATGTTTGAACTTTGACCAACAAAAAAAATAACTTTGGAGCCAAATTCTATCACACCATATCATATTGATTTCATGGCTTGGTTCACATCAACTAAGCCTATCTTGATGATCTCATGGCTCATTCAAAAAAATATACACATCATTTAGAAGATTTATGTATTATCTTCCTTCAATGTTGAAAGTACAACATTCACTCAAGCCCTTTAAAGTGTGTATTTTGCATGTCATATAATTGATGAACCCTTTACTAAAATAAGAAGGGGGGTGAATCAGTTTAGTCCATTCATGGACATTAAAATTATTTTCATTAAACTCATTAACAATTCATTTCATAAGAAGCTTAATAAAGAATGATCAGCAGAATAAATATGTGAGCAGCAAGTAATAAGCAGTGAACACATATCATCAACACATAATAATCATGCACATGGACACCAGATATAAGTGGAAACCCATAAGGCAGAAAATCACATATTATTATTGTTGTGATGAAAAGGCAAGCTCCTAATCCCTCTCACAACTGATTTTCTGTAGGCTCCAACCTACAGGAGGCTCCTACCTCAATTTATACAAGGAAACTCCAACTCCCATATATTTTCTACAGGCTACAACCCACAAGAGGCTCCTACCTCATCCAGCTCCAACTGGAAGTTTATCAAGCTACAAATTGAAAGGATACTACAATCCCCTCACTCAACATGAAAATAAAATGTTGATTTACATGGATATCATCTTTGTTTTCCTCCACCTTCACACTTCTACCCTCTCTGTCATCAAATCTACTCCATATCATCTCTAGATGTGCATAGCATCTCTATCATCTCTCCCACATTCTCCAACTCTCTCCCATTCTGCAAATCTCTTTCATTTTTCAGCCCTCTTCCATTATTCCACTCTCTCACCTATTCTGCAGCTTTATAACCTTGCTATACATATTGATATTACATGTTTTATGCAAATAACTACATGACAGTTTGCATTCTACAGGGAATACAAAGTGAACAGGCCTGACCCTATGCCTTCCACCCATTTGATTCCTCATTCTTCAGTTCAGGTTATTACATCAGAAATAATCATTACAACACTCATAGAGTTTTTCCTATGCCTATGGAGACTTGCCTTTGCATCACATACAATAAATAATAATAAATAAATTTACATTTACATTTACAAAAAATGTATTTCACTCAACCCTTTCAGCTCTTGGCTGGTTGTGCATTTGTCCTTTCTGTTGTTGTTATTGTCCTTTTTTTTATGTTGTTATATCATAATAGTTCTGCACAAATGCCTTTTTCCCGACTCGACCCAACTGGCACATTTCCAACAGTGCCACCATATTTCCTTTTTCCCGACTCGACCCAGCTGGCATTTTTCCAATAGTGCCACCACATCTCCTTTTGCTCGACTCTGCCTCTTCTTCTCATGCCTGCAGCATTCAACCTTCACCTTTGTCTCAACACATAACTCTGCCTAGAGTGTTTTTTAGCCTAACTCGACCCATGGTTTCTATCTCCTCATTACCGCGATGTTCAACTTACTCTGCCCTTTTCTCTGTGTAGGGACACTTACCCGAGTCTACTGCCTGCATTCAGACTTTTGTTCTATTTATCAAAGTGTAGTTGATATTTATCTCTACACGTAGTGTCGGGTTTTTTCACCTAAGTCTCCTGCCGCATTCAAACTTTTCTTTATAAACTGTCATAGGACCTGGACCTCAAATATATTACAATGGAACTCTGAATAAAATCGCATCTCACATCCTTTATCGCATTTCCACGTTTCAGCTATTTCTCTTGTGTATTATATGTTATAGATGCCTTCCGTTCTCCCGATGTGATTTCTTAAGGAAATACACCTAACCTCGGACCTAAAATATATTATAATTTACCTTTGAAAATGCATCACGTCCTTTCATTATCGCACTTTTCACTTTAGCGTTTTAACATGATTCTTGAGTTCTTATCCTCCTAAGCTTGTGACGTGCGATATGCGGGTTAGGTTCATGTCATCTCCACGTCATCGTGCCACGTCACCTTGTCATGTCACTGCCACATCATTGCCACATCAATGCCATGTCATCGCCACGTCATTGTCATGTCATCTCCATGCCACTGCCACGTCATCGCCATGTCACTGCCATGTCATCTCCCATACTTCGCATTTCACAATTTCTGCGCATTATCGCAACTTCACAAGTTTAACCACATCGCAATAATACTGATTTTGTGATTTTTCAAATCATTTTGAATACCTTATCAGATGTCACAAAACCTTGCTCATCGCACGTTGACTCTTCACTGATTTACCTCATCGGCACTTCGCAAATTTACATCTTTGTCGTTAATTGTTATACCATATCGCATGCGCTATGCAATATGCGCAAGGACCTCTTCCCGACACGTGTCCACTTAGGCACTTTCACAATTTAATATGAAATGAGATCTAAGACATCGATATTCAAGCTGATATTTGTAATTTAATCAGAACCGTCCATTCTATCCTTTGGAAATTTTCTTAGGGGTTTTTTTCCTTAATCATTTTTCTTGTTTGTTCAACTATTGCTACTTTGAACTCCGTCTCCACCACGCTACTCCTTCCTGGGTCTTCTCTTCTCTTATTCGCTTGGATCTAAGATTATACGTTGCTGCCACTTTACATACTATTTCAATGCCGAATATATAACATGATTCTGTATTAGATCTTTGAATCCAGAATATGGATTTCTTTCTTATTCAACCTTCACACACGTCCACTTGCTCAAGACTGGAATCACACTGAACTGAACTACATTGTTCTACCTCTTTGCTGCTCCTTTCTGCTCCTTTGCCTTAGATAATGATTCTAATGCTGCTCCTTTGCCATCGATGAAAATATTTCCAACAGTCTCCCCCTTTGGCATTGATGGCAACACTTCCTCCCCCTTTCGTTCTGAGAAGTGTCTATCTTCCTCTGCTTGTTTTTCCTCCCCCTTTGACATCAATGGCAAGGGGTTATAAAATGTTTTCAGTGTAGATTCCATCATTGCATTCCTCCTCTTTGAGTTCAGTATAAGCATCCTTCATTGAGTTATTTTGTTATTAAATGAATATACACACTCCATCTATTCATTACACACTTGATGAATCATTTTTTATTTGAATGAATACACCTAATCCACCATTGTATTACTACTTCTTGATTTTTCATTATAACCGTGAATGTTGATTTATGTTACACATAAGTATTGCTTTATATGCACTTAAAAATTACAAGATCATTGTGAATGCATTGCAAACTTCATATGATATATGATCATTGTTGGGGTAACACTTTGAAAATAATTGAGATTGCATGAATATACACAAGAAACTGATGCTATCACAGCTCATGAGAATGCTGGAAGGCATGTCACCATAGAATGTTATGTTCTTTTGTCCCTTGATGCCCTATGAAATTATGTGCACTAGTGAAATATCAAAAATTCCTTTCTGTTTAAGTAAGCTTTAGATGAATCAATAATAGACTATTGAACTTCAATAGTAAGATTAACACAACTAGCCCATCATACGACAGCTTTATGAATGATCTTAAGAAAGAGGCCTTAAATATATATCAATACTGAAGTGAGGAAGACTATAATTCTATCCAAGGATAAATTTTGATTCAATATTTAATATAATACTTCAAATGTAAACAGGATAATGATCTTTTGGCACTTTTAATGACCTTTCCATTCTTTGATAACACAACTCGACATTCTCCTTGATGTATTTATGCCATACCAACACCATGATGTATGCTATAATACTCCAATACTAAGAATCTGTACCATAAAACTACTCCAAAAATAACACTTGGTATTCTGCTGATAGGAAGACAACTCCAAATACCAATTGATGAATATTTGTAATGATATACTGATAATAACATTTTTCTTATTCATTCTTCTTAAAAGCATTTTGTTACATTATTAACACTTGCCGAGAGACACATAGTGTAATCATCCTCTATAGATCTTTACCAGCTCCATAGCTTGAGCTCTTCTTGATAACGTTTATGGGCTACTCTCCCACTGAGAAGTTGCTTCTTGTCTAACCCTGGCTGGATGTTTGTTCCTAATATTTCAGCCTCTGTTGGTGAATTTTTTGTTTTTATCATATTAGGGAGTATCATCTGCAGACATTATCCCCAATTTTTCTCTTAGATACTCAAATGGTTCTCTAGCAAGAGGTTTTGTAAATATGCTTCTTGTCTGTTCTTTTGTTGGGACATATTCCATCTTTAATATTTTCTCTACTACATGTTCTCTGAGGAAGTGGTACTTTATTGGGATGTGCTTGGTTTTCGAATGAAGCACAAGATTTTTTTATATTCTTATTGCACTTGAATTGTCACATTTCATAGAAATAGGTTCAGTGATGCTTAACTTCATGTCTTGAAGAGATTGTTTCATCCACATCACTTGTGTGCAATAAGCTGCTTCTACGACGTATTATGCTTCTGTTGTAGATAGAGAGATAGATGTTTTCTTCTTGCTTGACCATGCCACCATACTTTCTCCCAAATAGAATGCACCTCCACTTGTGATTTTCATGTCATCCACATAGTTGGCCCAATCTGCATATGTATATGTTTTCAATGTGAAATCTTTACCTTTCGGATACCATAAGCGATAATGTGCAGTTCCTTGCATGTATCTAAATATCCTCTTGACTTATAGAAAGTGATTTTGTTTTGGTTCTGCTTGATATCTTGCCACAATTCCTACTACCAACATAATGTTTGGTCTAGAGGCTGTTAGGTATAGCATACTTCCTATCATATATCTATAAAGTCTTTGATCTACATTTGTAGATCCATCATCAGCACATAACTTGCATCCAGTGATCAATGGAGTTGACACAGGTTTGCAGTCTTCCATTTGGAATCTTTTTAACATGTCTCTTAATTATTTTTCTTGTGAAATGAATATGCCTTTGTTCTTTTGTAGAATTTTAAGTCCCAGGTAGAACGTAAGCTCTCCAATCATAGACATCTCAAATTCTGACTTCATCTCTTCTGCAAATCCTTTTACTAATTCATCCTTGTTGCTACCAAACATGACGTCATCTACATATACCACTACAATTTAAATTTCATTTTCATCAGCATTTATATACAGATGATGTCTACTCCTCCCTTCTTGAATCCTTATTTTTGAAAGTACTTGTCCAGCCTAGAATACCATGAACGTGGTGCTTGTTTGAGACCATATAGGTTTTTCTTTAATCTGTAAACATAGTTTTGTTTATCTACTAAGGAAAATCCTTCAGGTTGTTCCATGTAGACTTCTTCCTCTAGATCTCAATTTAAGAAGGCAGACTTCACATCCATTTGATATAACTTGAAATCATGTTAGCATGCAAAAGCTAGAAACATTCTAATTGCTTCCATTCTTGCTACAGGGGCAAAAGCTTCATCATAGTCAAGTCCTTCGATTTGAGAGTATCGCTTACATACAAGTATGGCTTTATTTCTAATTACCTGACCTTGTTCATTCATCTTATTCTTGAATATCCACTTTGTGCCAATGACATTTTTCCCAACAGGTCTTGGTATTAACTCCTAGGTCTTGTTCTTCTCACTATGGTCTAATTCTTCATTCATAGCATTTATCCAATTTTTTTCTCTGTTGGCTTCATCAAAATTCTTCGGTTCTATCTATGACAGCATGAATAGATACACTTCCTAAGCCTGTTCAACTAATTGTCTTCTAGTTTGGACTCCTGCACTCTTGTCTCCAATGATATGATCTTCTGGATGGTTATTTTGAGTGTGTCTTGAGGGTCCTTTTGAGGTTATTTCTGTATCTTCTATTGTCTCATTTTGTTCTTTATTTTCTTGATTCTCATCTTGATGATCATTTGGAATATTGAAACAGTTTGTAATTTTGGTTCTGTCTGGTAGTTATTTATCGAATCTCACATAAATTCTTTCCACAATTTTATGCAATCTTTTATTGTAGCACATGTAACCCTTACTCTTTGATGCATATCCCAAAAATATTCCTTCATCATCTATTGCATCACACTTCCCCAATTTTTCATCATTATTCTTTATGAAACATTTGTTGTCAAAGACTCTAAAGAGCTTAATTGATGTCGGTTTCCCATGCCACAATTCATATGGATTCTTGTCACAATTTGGTCTGATATGAGCTTTGTTGACAATATGAATAGTTGTGTGTACTGCTTCTGCCCAATAGGTTTGGGGAATGTTTCTTTCTTGCATTATGGCTCTGGAAATCTGTTGTACATACCTGTTTTGCCTCTCTTCCACTCCATTATGTTGAGGTGTATCTGCAACTGTAAATTGTTTCTTTATCCCACATTCATTGCACAGGTCTGCAAACTCATCACTTGTGAATTCACCTCCTCTATCTGATCTGATGCATTTTTGTTTACATCCAGTTTTATTTTCTACCAGTTCCTTGAATATCTTGAATTTCTCAAATGCTTCAGATTTGTATCTGAGAAATGTGACCCATGTTAATCTGTTAAAATCATCGATTATTAGCATGAAATATGATTCTCCACCTAATGCATTTGTTCTTGAAGTTCCGCACAGGTCCATGTGTACAAGGTAAAGAGGCTTACTTGTAGATAGTTGGTCTTTAGCTTTCAAAAATGTGCAAGTTTGTTTTCCCAGTTGGCATGACTTGTATATGGTATTTGGTGGCTTCTTTATTGTAGGAAAATCTCTTACATCTTTCTTTTTGCTCAGTTTGATGTTGTGGTCAAAATTTAGATGTACCAATCTTCTATGCCATAGCCAAGATTCATCAAGTTTGCTGATGTGGCATGCTTCATTACATTACTCTCTATTTGAACACCTTTGACCAAGGTCTTTTCTGTGGTGATTGACCTTACTTCACAATATTTGGCTCTAAAAAGGACTTCATAACCTTTATCACAAATTTGACTAACACTTAGCAGATTGGATTTCAGACCATCAAAAAACAATACATCCTGAGCCTCTCCTCTTTCATTATTTAGGATGATTGTGCCTTTTCCCTTGATTTTCCCTGCTCTATCATTAATAAATGTTACATTCCCATATTTCTTTTCATCAAAAGTTACAAACTTTATTCAGTCTCCAATCATATTTTTTGAGCACCCACTGTCCACATACCATTGAGTCTTCTGACCTTGAGAAATGAGAACCAAATCACATTTATTTAGCTTCATTTTCCATTGCATGTAGTGTTTGTTCTATAAATTTTATAAGGAGATGGATCACAGTCTTTGAGAGGACATTCGTAAGACTTGTGCCCATTTTTATGGCAGAAAAAACATTTGATTAGATTTAGGAATGGATTATATACACGAGTGAATCCACTAGTCCCTTTATATATGCTCCGCACTCCACGGATTTATGACCGAACCTTTTACAGCAAAAGCATTACCCATCGGAGTAGTATATGTATCTAGCAGAGAAGATTGTTTGGAGATATTTCCTTTTGGTCATATGAAAATTATGTCTTTGGAAGCCATTTGATCTGTGTTGGAATTTTGCTTGGTTTTTTACTCCTTTTGTTTCCAGGGCTTTTCTTGTGGTGGGTTTTTTCTGTAGCTCATGAGGATTTGATGGGTTTCCCACATTTTTATTCTCAGATTGATGGGAGTTAATGTTTTCTTTTAGGACAATTTTCACAAATGTAATAGCTTTCTTACCCTCTTCCTTTTACTTGCTCGATTCTCCTTCATATCCTATCCCAGTCTTTACAATAGGATATCTGTGTGCATTTAGTATCATGTCCAATTTCTCAGCACCTTTTAACCATTGAATTTTCATTGTTAAATCAGTTTGAGCCTTTTCCAATCTATTTCTCAGACTCATCATCTCTTCTTCCAATCTTCCACATTCCTGAATTTTCTCTTTATTTTCTACAGCAGAATGTCTTATACTTTCCTTACTTATTCTAGTTCAATTTTCAACTTAATAAAATATTCAGAGTTTGGTTCTTCCTTTACATGTTTCAGAAGGATTTCCTTCTGTTTTCTAGTATTGAGCTTGATTCTATCTATTTCCTTCAGGGCACTCACCAACTCCCCCTCAAGATTTACCTCACCATCTTCTTCAAATTCCACGAAATATTTTTCAAGCTCTTCCTTGACCATCAAAACGAATTCTAATGTTCCTTATTCATTGGGGGGTTCATCTGAGCTCTCAGATACACTGTTGTCTTGTTGAGCATAGAATATTCTTCTATTAAATCTATTCCCTTTCTGTCTATTGCTGAAATTGATTTTCTCTTTCCATTTTGACTAATTCTCTATTTTCTTATGAGGACATTTTGAAGCATAGTGCCCCACTCTTCCACAATTAAAGCACTTAAATGGAAGTTTACCTTTGTACTTACCTATGCCTCTATCCAATATTTTGACAAAGCTGGCTTCTTCTTCATCATAGCATGATCATGTACCTTCCTTATCTTCTATGCACTTATCTTCTTTAAAGGTAGACTCCCTCATGTTTGAATTCCCTTTAGGAATTCTCATCTCATACGTTGTTAGGTTTCCAAGTAATTGGTTCCTAGTCAAGGTTTCCCAATTTGTTGTTTCTTCTATGGCAGAAACCTTAGGATTAAACCTGGGTGGTAGAGATCTCAATAATTTTTTTACTACAACACTTTCTTTAATTTCTTCTCCTAGACCTATCATGATATTCACAACTTCTGCAACTCTTAAGAAGAATGTAGCTATATCTTCATCTTCATTCATTTTTAAGTTTTCAAACTAAGTTCTATGTGCTTGTAGTTTTTCCATCTTCACCTTTGTATCTCCCTCATGAATATTTTATAATATATCACAGATTTCTTTGGCAATCTTACTATGAATTACTGTTGGAAAGGTAAATCCCCTCTGCAGACAGAGGCTATCCCTACTAGCCTAGATCGGGTCTAGCAAAAATCAGACACGTAGTGACGCAGGTCTCTAGTTACAAAAACAACAAAACATAATGAGTTGCCTACCTCAAGTCCTACGTAATGGTTGTCGAAGAAAGGATGACGCTTCCTGTTCTCCACTTTGGCAGATCACGATCCTTCTTCTTAATGCATCTGAACACCTACACACATGCGAAGAAACACAACGATACACAGCATAGAATCTAAATCTTGTAACCATACATCAGTCGGAGAGGATGTAATTCATTACATCAAAGATAAAGACACATGAATGAAACCATAATCAAAGTCGTTTATCATTAATAATAACAAAGGAAAGATACAACCCAAAGCTTTGACGCTGGATCTTCCTTCGGCGGGGTTGAAAGCGGAGCACGTCTCAATGAAACTCGTCGTAAATGGGACAAAGCTCTCTCTCTTCGGCTTGGCTCTCAAAGGTTGTCTGGTGATAGTCTCCTTGCTATAAGTTCAGCTCTTCTCTAGTGCTATCAGGACTACTAGCTTGCTAAGGGAAAATGGCAAGCTTATATAGATGGTGGAAGGGGATTTGGGATCCCTACAATTGTGGTATTGGCCCTATCCTCAAGGAAGCTTCCATGATAGGTGGAAAACCACCTCCCATACATGGAGATCCAGAGCCAAACCTCCCAACTCATTTTAGAGACTCGTTCAGGAGTTTGTTAGAATCAAACTTCCACCATTTATTTTTACAAAACAATCCTTATTAAGCTTGGTGCGAGAAATACACTGGGACAGAGCGCCAGTTGGCGCACCCTCTTTGGTGGATTTTCCCCATTGGCACGAGGGCTGAACTGGCTAGTCGCGCCAAGGCCAAAATATCAGTTTTTAGGGTTTTTCCAAGGAAAATTTATTCAGAGGAATGATTATCCTTATCAAGGGGGATGCCATGAAAGTGGTTTTAGGTTATGTCACTACTCACAGGTCATGGAAAAGGCCCTCCAATGTGCGGGACGAGGGATTGCAGGGACGGTGACAAATTACTGTGTAACAATTAATTTAATAAATTATGACTCACTTAGACCGCTCAAGAGTGCATTCATTGCTTTTTCATTAGATATGAAATTTTGTTTGACATCTTCCTTAGTGTCTGTATCCTTTGGTACATATTTTTCTTCCACAACAACCTAGACTCCTACTACAAGAGACATTAAGTATTTCCTCATTCTTATTTTCTAGAAAGATAGTTTTTTCCAGTAAAGAGAGGGGCTTTATTTGTAGAGCTTCCTTCTAGACTAGAAATTTTGAGGACTAAGGACCTCCTTCCAGTGGTTAAACTGATTTAGAAGGAATTGGCTCTGATTCCAATTTATGAACCCTTTACTGAACTGAGAGGGGGGGTGAATTAGTTTAGTCCATTCATGGACATTAAAATTATTTTCATTAAACTTATTAACAAGTCATTTCATAAGCAGCTTAATAAAGAATGATCAACAGACTAAATATGTGAGAAACAAGTAATAAGGAGATTAAAACATCTCATCAACACATAATAATCATACACATGGACACCAGATATGAGTGGAAACCCATAAGGGAGAAAACTACATCTTATTATTGTTGTGATGTAAAGGCGAGCTCCTACTCCCTCTCACAGTTGATTTTATGTAGGCTCCAACCTACAAGAGGCTCCTATCTCAATTTTTGCAAGCTACAACTTGCAAGGAAGCTCCAACTCCCATATATTTTATGTAGGCTACAACCCACAAGAGGCTCCTACCTCACCCAGCTCCAACTGGAATTTTATCAAGCTACAACTCAAAAGGAGACTACAATCCCCTCACTCAACATGAAAGTAAAATGTTGATTTACCTGGATATCATTTTTTTTTTACTCCACCTTCACACTTCTACAGTCTCTGCCATCAAATCTGCTTCATATCAGCTCCAAATGTTTATAACATCTCTATCAGCTTTCCCACATTCTCCAGCTCTCTCCCATTATGTAGCTCTATTTCATTTTTCAGCTCTCTTCCATTCTGCTGCTCTCTCACCTATTCTACAGCTTTCTAACCTTGCTATACACACTGATATTACATGTTTTAAATAGATAACTACATAAGTGTTTTCATTCTGTAAGTAATACGAAGCGAACAGACTTGACCCTATGCCTTCCGCCCATTTGATTCCTCATTTTTTATTTAAGGTTATTACATCAAAAATAATCAGTACAACACTCATGAAGTTTTGCATATGCCTATGGAGACTTGGCTTTGAATCACATATAATAAAAAATAATAAATACATTTACATTTACAATTAGAAAAATGGATTTCACTCAACCCTTTCAGCTCTTGTCTTGTTGTGCATTTGTCCTTTCTTCTACTGTCACTATCCTTTTTATTTATGTTGTTATATCATAAAAATTCTGCACAAACGCCTTTTTCTCGACTCGACCCAGTTGGCACATTTCCAACAGTGCGGCCATATCTCCTTTTTCTCAACTCTGCCTCTTTTTCTTGTGCCCGCGGCATTCAGCCTTCACCTTTGTCTAAATACCCAACTCTGCCTGGAGTGTTGTTGAGCCCGACTCAACCCATGGTGTCTATCTCCTCATTACCGCGACGTTCAGATTACTCTTCCCTTTTCTCTATGTTGGGTCACTTACCTGAGTCTACTTCCCGCTTTCAGAATTTTATTCTATTTATCAAAGCATAATCGTTGTTTATCTCTACACATAGTGTCGGGTTGTTTCACTTGAGTCTCCTGCCGCATTCAGACTTTTCTTTAAAAATCGTCGTAAGAACTAGACCTAAAATATATTACCATGGAACTCTGAATAAAATTGCATCCGACATCCTTTATCTCATTTCAGTGTTTCGGCTATTTCTCTTGTGTATTATATGTTATAGATGCCTTCCGTTCTCCCGATGAGATTTATTAAGGAAATACACCTAACCTCAAACCTGAAATATATTATAATTTACCTTTGAAAATGTATCGCGTCCTTTCATTATCGCACTTTTTCATTTTAACATGATTCTTGAGTGTGTATCCTCCTGAGCTTACGACGTGCAATATGCGGGCCAGTTCCACATCATCTCCACGTCATTGTGCCATGTCACCTTGCCATGTCACTGCCACATCACTGCCATGTCATCGCCACATCACTATCACATCATTGTGATGTCACTGCGACATCATCTTGCCATGTCATCTCTCGTACTTCGCATTTTACAATTTATTCACATTATCACAACTTTGCAAGTTTAACCATATCGCAATAATATTGATTTTGTGATTTCGCAAATCACTAAAAATACCTTATCACATGTTGCAAAACCTTGCCCATCGCACTTTGGCTCTTCACTGATTTACCTCATCGGCACTTCGAAAATTTAAATCTCTATCATTAACGGTTATACCATATCGCATGCATTATGCGATATGCGCAAGGACCTCTGCCCAACAAGTTTCCACTTTGGCACTTTCACAATTTAATCTGCAATGAGATCTAAGTCGTCGATCTTCAAGCTAATCTTTGCAATTTAATCAGAACCGTCCATTATCTCCTTTGGAAATTTTCTTAGGGGCTTTATGCCTTAATAATTTTTCCTGTTTTTTCAACTGCCACTGCTCTACAACTCTGTCTCCTCCACACTATTCCTTCCTGGGTCTTCTCTTCTCTTAGTCACTTGGATCTATGATTATACGTTGTTTCCACCTTACATACTATTTAAATGACGAATACAGAACACCATTATGTATTGGATCTCTGAATCTAGAATATGGATTTGTTTCTTTTTCAACCCGCACACACATCCACTTGCTCCGGACTAGAATCACACCGAACTGAACTGCATTGTTCTGCCTCTTTTTTGCTCCTTCCTGCTCCTTTTCCTTAGTTAATGATTCTAATACTGCTCCTTTGACATTAATGACAATATTTCCAACACTAGTAAAATTTTTGGATTCATTTTTTCAGAAGCTATATTTAATATGGACCCTTAAAATTTTAGGACATTACCAAACTATCCCCACTTCATAATTTATATCAATTGTAGATCCTACAAGCTAAAGCCAATTTGTTGTACCAATTTGTTCTTGATTATGTTACTGCCACTAATGGTTTTCTTTGGTTATTACACTTATACATGCCCTTTGTATGAGATGATTATCCTAGTAATCCTTCAACACATTAAAGTGTAACCTCGGTTCAACACCTTTAATCAACCCTCCCAACCTTGACAAGGATTTTATCCTTTACATTTTTGCTTCACCATTTGTTGTCATTATAATATTATTTCAAGATAGGATTGATGGTTGTGAGCAAGTTACCTATTACATTAGTGAGAACTTTTTTAGACCCTGACTATCCTATAATCATAAGGAGAAATTGGTCTTAGTATTTTTCTTCTTGGTTTAGAAGTTGTATCATTACATTCTAATGCACAAATCTAACACCATAAAGAATTATAACCCTAACCCTAATCATGATAGGATATGATGCACTCAAGAGTAAGAAATCCTTAGCTCTTGCTAAGTTCATTTCTTACTTCCCAACTAGTGAATAAAATTTACCTTTGAAAGATGACCTCACAAGTAAACATTTGTTTGCTATATCTACCGATAAATGGTATGGAAACATTTTAGTTTATTTATGAACCTAAAAGTTCAACCCTAATCTATCCCGTGATTATTAATGATGCACTTCTCATTAGGATCCTTAGTATATCTTGGTGACAATATTTAGCAATGAGTAGTTGAGACTTTAGTGCACCATTGTCTCACTCACAATGAGTAGTTGAGATGTTAGTGCACCATTGTCTCAGTCATAATGAGCCAAAGAAAGTATGAAATGCTTTCCATAACAACAATTGTGGTGGAAACTTTTCTAAGATCCCTACTATCCAAGAGATTGTCCATGAAAGTTATTTTTGGCCTACTCTCTTTTCTAATTGTATTAAGTAAATTAAGCATTTTACTAATTATCAACTGTGTGTCCCTAAGGCACAAGCTCTCTCAAGTCCATTTCACCTTGTCATCACTATAAGCCCCTTTTAAAAATTTCCCATTGATCTCATGGAATGAAACCCTTCTTACACCAATGGTCATAAATACATTATTGTGTCCATTAATTATTTCACAAAATGGGTTGAAACCATGTCAACATTCAACAATATTATTGCTACTATAACTTATTTGTTTTTTAATCATGTTGTTTCTTGCTTTTGTGTTAGAAAACAATTGGTTTTTTACCAAGTTTGTTATATGAAAGATGAAACCTAGCACAAGCTAGTTGCACCACTAATATTTAAGCAGTAATATTTATCTTCTTATTATTCATAGGTGATGGGTCAAGTTAAGGTTGTTAATAAAATCCTTAAAACAATTCTCCAACATATTACCAACAAGCACAATACCAACTAACATCACATTTTTTGAGTGTTATGAACCTATATTAAGGCAAATTTTGGTATAAAATAGACCTTACAAAAAAATGTGTGCTTGTCGAATTGGAAATTCGATAACCAAAAATATTTCAAAGGATTTAATAAACAATAATTGTTGAGTTAGATATATAAAAATTAAGACATGTTGAATATTTTTCCCCATAGGTACAACAATATATATTCCATATGAGAAATACATGTATATTGTCAATACTGTCAATATCCATTATGTCACTTGTGGGAATTAAATCCAGGTAAGAAAGATTCCATTCCTTCCTCCCAAGCACCCTAGATAACCCCAGTTAACTAAAATATGTTGAATATTATTAAAACACTCCATATAAAACCTTTTGTATTACTAATACTTTAATTATTTATTATATAATATATATTATCATTTATTTATAATATTTTCATTCTTATTATATAAAAGATCATGTATAATTATATTATATATTAATTATTTGTTTATTATACTACCAATATAATGTTATTATATATTGATAATGCATTATTATTATTATAATATAATAATAGTTATTAATTTATAATATTTTATTATTATAATATAATAATTAATTCTTGACGTTTTCATCTTATGTACATTTGTAACATTAATTTAAGCGTAAAAATGTGGTTCACATATTCAGAATTGAAGTATAATAGAATAAATTATAAAAAGCATGGGCATTTTCATATTCTACTATTAATAATATTATTTTATTATGGTTATTAATTTATTTTATTATATGACTAAATTATATATTTAATATTATTATAATATTTTTTTTATGTAGTAATTATATTTATATTCGTAGTATCATAAATTTTATAATATATAATAATCTAGCTTAATTAAATAGAGTGTTGTCTAATTCTTATAGGTTTTGAAGTTTTTAGTTGAAATGTGGCAAAAAAAAAAATTTGTCAAATTTTGATTTTATTATTCAAAATGGGTTATTGACTATATATATGGATTCGACACCCTGAAAAATTCATGGAGCACTAAGATTATGGATAGTTCACAACTCAAACTTATAATTCTAACAAATCCCTACCGAATTTTAGGCAAATTAAACCAGAAAATATGTTGAAAACCCCTCCAAACCATTTAATAGATACAGTTTGGCATTAAATAGATGAAATGCCCTGAAAGACATTACAAAATTTGGAAAGTATTTAAAAATCTCTAAGGTCTAAGGAAAAATCAAATTTGAACAAGTCCTAAATTATTTTTCATGCATTATCCTTCGTGAAGAGCGCCTTTGCGCACCTTATGGCCGGAAATGCGTGTAATCCTGAGAAAGGAAAAATGTCACTTTCTGGGACCACACAAAGCAAAGGAAAAGTGATTCCTCACTTGAAGCCTCCTAAGGACAACCACCAATGCCTCCTTAGACACCAAGTGAGCACACAAAGGAATCATACCCCTCTCTTGGGTCACCATCCACAATGTACCAAGAGAGGGAAGGATGATTTGAAATCTCCTATATAAGGCCACCATGAGATGAAGAATGGGTGAACACATTGTTATGCTGACCAAAATTTCCCAAGCAATACCAACAGTGTGTGATCCGGAGCTGAAGATAGAGGGGACTCAATTGTTGGCCATCCAACAAGTTCAGTCCAACATAGTAGAGAGAGAGGGAGACTGCACCGAGGCAAGTTTGGGATAAAAACAACATTGCATCAGGACTTATAACCCATGTTCTAGAGGCCCTTTGGCAAGAGGGTAAATTTTCACTCTTATTACTACCAGTGCTCAATAAGAGGGCCTAGAGCCACCATTCGTATTATTGTTGTCGTTTGACTCTTTTCAGAGCTCGTGTTTATTTGTTTTAGTTTTTAGTTTAGTTTAATTTTAATATGCATGCTATTTCTCTATCTAGTATGCTTATGATTCTATCTTGTTCCACTAACTTGCTTGACTCCACTTATTTTTCTGCCTGTTACCAATAACTTAAGTGGGTAAACCACACCCCTTAAGTTGGTGTGATTTCGTACATACGTGCACTAAACACATCCAAATAGTGTTCTCCATTGGAGGGATACCAATTTTGAGCATGGTAGGATACACCCACATTTGGATGAATGGGTGTGGATGTTGAGAAAGGGGTTGGTGAGCCACTTACATATCTATGACACAGGGCGGCAGGAGGCATGGCTGCATTGGCTACTTTTGAAAGAGTTTGGCCATCATGTGACATATCCTTTGTCAAAAGGTATGTTATGGTTTGGGGCATTGCATGGCACCCATATGTTATGGCAGCAGAATATTTGGTTGTATGGGGCATTCTACAAGTCAATCATCATGATTTTATTCCATGATTTGTATGATGATGGTGTGAGGAGGCAACAAGAGTTGATGTTGCTTTGGAAACTCTTGGGAGAGTATGGGCTTATTTTCTCCCATAATCTGCATGATGTTGCAAGAATAGGCGATGGCACCATCATGGTGCAAAGGGGCTACTATTTAGCCTTGGAGGATTAGGAGGTACTTCCACCTTGGAAGTAATCTCCCGTATATAGCAGCATTATGGTAGATGACTTTGACATTTGGCAAGTCAAGGAATGGAGCTATGAGATGACAGGAGCCCTATTACAAAGGCCAACAGCACTGTCACTTGGGAGCTAGGGTTTTTTGATGGAGTTTTCCCAAGATCACTTCACATATGATGCACTTGATGGACAAGTAGGAGATGAGAGTAATGGAGTAGTGGATGGAGACATCTATTATCATGATGTGATCTTCTTGACTTGGATCTCCAAGCATAATAAGAATGGTTTGCATGCAACACATGGTTCATTCCTTTTCATGGAGATATGTCATACCACTATGGAGGGCTCATTCATGGATCTTATTATCAACCTACTCTAAGTACATGGTAAGAATTGTTTTTTTGCACTTATTGATTATCTAACATAGTATTTTCATTCTCTTACCATCTCTATATAGTGCATTGCTCCACAAGAGGGAAAGCCTCTATTTGGGCTTCATGGTCATTTTGGGACCCACATCAGTGATGGGAATAGTCATCTCTTGAATGGATTAGGGAAAGTTTTGCACTATTATTTGTATTCTCAGTTGATAAACAATGGCATTTACTATTTTCTAGTAGATGAGATGACATGCACAACTAGAAACTTGTTGGGAGACAACTTGCCATGTTATGTTCTGAAACAACAGTTAGAAAAACTGTGATGTGACCACTTGGGAAACTGTTGGTACCTTCCAGCACTACATGAAACCTTCAGTACTTTTCTCATTTGGATTTCATATGAGGATAATGTCATATTCATTTTATATGGAATGATCTGGGCAAGAACCAAAGAGTGGGTCTTTGAGGATCCAATTGCCTTTTTGCTTCATGAAGGCAACATTATTGCAGCCCAAACTCAACAGCAGCTCTACAATTATCATAAGTGGAGAGGGAGATATTTTTGGATGGACAATTTGATCCATCATGTTCAGCTATGCAGCCCACCTATTTTGGAGGAGCTTAAGGTGGAGGAGATCTTTCATTATTTTCCATGTTGGAGGGTGACTCATTTTGTATGGATGATAGCTTGGGGATAGAGGCTTCACATGGGAATGATAGTTCCCAATATATTTCAAATTCCATGCCTTAAGAAGGCCTCTATATAGTACGTTGTTTCCTCCATGGGTATTTTACTTCTTCATGATGATAGCTATTTGGGTTGGTCACCAAAAGCTAACTTGCATACTTGGGAGGGGCAACTTGGAGATTTATTAGTGAGACAGCATCTTGTTCCTTGGGGGAGTTTATCATATGAGGATGCTACAAGAGGAGGAGAGGAGGCTCTTTAGTTCTATCCTTGTATTTTCTTGAGGACAAGCAACATTTGGGTGGGGAGGACTGTGATATTCCTAAATTAGCATGCAGCTAATTGTAATATTAATTCTTCTCTTGTCATTTAGTTAGATGAATAAATGGGTAGGGAGGCCCATAAATATCTTTAGTAGGAATAAAATCCCTCTGAATGTGAAAAGGGATCATCTTCATAGCTGGATAAATCACGCTCATGTGTGAACAGGGACTAATGGATGTGGACAAGGTCAAGTTTGACCAAGTCAACAGCACTGGTATGGAAGGAGTGGATCATCAATAAGAGAGAGCACAGTGTGAATGGGAGGAAGTCTCTATGATAGTGGAAACCCTAATGAGTGGGACCCAAGGTCAGAAGGCTCACATTTTTTATAAGGAGGGCAAGGCAGCCATAGAGAATTATGTTATTTATTATTGATTTTATGGTCTGTATGACTTCTTGCACTCTCTAACTATTTAGCAGATATTGTTGTGATGTTTAGCATCAGGTGTTCCCGAGCGGGGATCCCACCTCTTCCCTTGAGGTAGCCTCTAGGAAGAGTATTGTACTATCATTTCCACACTCTATAATTTTGGCCAAGCTTTAGTCTTCAGCTACAGCGCAGGGTCTCTTCAGATATGTGTTGAGTTGCAGGGTGTTGTAGTGGAGCGTTGAGAAACCCACTTTCTGAGCTAGTTTTTCAAGGGAGGAAGAATTCTTCTCATCGGGAGATTAGAAAAGGAGCTTCTTGAGCTTATTTCACATTTTGGCACCAGGCCAACCTATTCCCATCATCTACAATGTAGATTCCCTCTTTGACTACGTTATTTCAGTGAGCTCTTGAAGTGGATGTTTCAGTGCTTGATTTGGAGGGTGAGATCTTAAGTGTTAGGTTCAGTCTTTCACTTGGAGACTTGGTTGGAGGAGTTCTATTCATTTATTTATCAGCTCAGCCACCTCTTTCCAATATTCATTATTTTAGCTGCAATTCATCCCTAGGGCTGCATTCTAGCATTTTGGTATTTTGGGTATTTCTAGAAACCCTTCCTGGGTTGTCTTGGAAATGTGTTTGGGAGCCTAGATCTTCACTCCCAACATTTTTTGAGTTATATAATAGCAGATCCATATTTTTATATATTTTTGTAGTATTTTATGCCCTAGAATGTGTTTTCATGGCTCGTGGCACTTGTATAGTGGCATTTTCTCATGTATTGACATATTTTCTTAGAGGAGGCTTGTTTTCTATTGCTTGAGTGACTTGATCGTCAAGATATTATGCCTATTATTTGTTGTGATGTTTAATAAGATGGTTGTACATTTGTCTCATATCATGGTGTATTTATTTTTTTCACTTCTATTTCCATTATTGTGTTAAAAAATTGTTGCTTCCCCATTTGGGAATATTACACAATCCCATTGTCAAAGACTGTGTCTACTTCGTAAGGACCTAGCCATCTGGTGCAGAGCTTGCCCTTGAAATCCTTGAATCTTGAATCATACAAGAGAGCCCAATATCCTTTCTAATTTCTTCTTCTTAATGAGCCTATCATGCCATCTAACTCTTTTTTGTTGAATAATATCTTTATGTTGAATGGCAGCCAATCATTTCTCTTCCAACTCATTGAGTTGATTCAACCTTTGTCTTTGTGTTGTCCTTAAATCTAGATTGACCTATAATGTTGTTCTCATTTTTTTTAGTTCGAACTCTATGGGGAATAAGGGATTATTACCATACACCAATTCGTAGGGTGAGAAGTGCATAGTGTTCCTCCATGTTTTTCTGTAAGCCCACAATACCTCTTGAAGTTTTTCAGCCCAATTCCTTCGGTGGCTGGCTACTGTCTTTGTCAAAATCCCCTCAATAAATTTGTTGGTGCTCTCCACTTGGCCATTCTCTTGTGGATGATAAGGTGAAGTAATCCTATGATGAGTTCCATGCTTCTCAACCAGCTTTTGAATCAAATGAGATGTAAATTGGGATCCTCCATCCATCACTATCTCCCTGGGAATCCCGAAACGAACAAAAATATCTTCGAATAGGAAGTCTAAAACAACCTGCTCTGTAGCTCTGGTTAATGACTTTGCTTCAACCCACTTTATGGCGTAATATTTATATACCAATATATATTATCTCTGTTGTGATTAAGGATTGATTGGCCCTAAAACATCTAGGGCCCACTTCTCAAATGGCTCTATCACTACTTGAGGTTTTAATGGCATCTCATCTGATTGTAGAGGTTGGCCCATCCTTTGGAAGCTATCACATCCCTTTAAAAATTTCTTAGCATCCTGGAATATAGTTTTCCAGTAGTACCCTATTGTGAGCACTTTGTACCCCGTCCTCTTGTCTGTGAAGTGCCCTCCACAGGGCTCCTCATGGAAAGCCTTAAAGATATCCAAAATCTCATGTTCTTTAACACATCGTTGAATCTGAAAGTCTGGTCCAGTGTGATAGAGATTTCCCTCTATCCAGGAGTAAGTGGAACTCTGTTGTATGATCTTCCTTCTTTCTCTAGAACATAAATGATGTGGGAATTTACCTACAGCGAGATAGTTTGCTATTTCTGCATACCACGGTGAGTGAGTAGATCTGGAAAAAAGATACTCATCTAGAAAATAATCCTCAGTAAGAGTGCAATTATCACCTATGGTTAACCTTGAAAGGAAATCAGCAACTACATTTTATTTTCAAGGTTTATCTAGAATAGTGATATCAAATTCATGTAACAGCAATAACCATCATATAAATATACCATTGGTAATAGGATTATTCATTAAAAATTGAATGGCAGAGTGGTCAGTGTGTACAAATACTTGATACCCAGTGATGTAATTTCGAAACTTATTGATAGCATGCACTACTACTAGGAATTCTTTCTCGGGCACTATGTAATTGAGCTCAGCTGGAGTTAAATTATTGCTAGCATAATAGAGTGCATAAGGCTTATTTTCCTCCAGCTGAACCAAAACTACACCTACATCTATGTCAGATGCATATGTAGAGATATGAAATGGCAGTTTCCAGTTTGGTCCTAATAAAATAGGTGTTGTTGTTACACAGTGCTTTAGCTTCAAAAAGGATTTCTCAAACTTCCTTGTCCACACAAATTTTGCATATTTCATAAGAAAAGAAAACAAAGGAGATGCAATATTTGAAATTTTTTCTATAAATCTTCTATAGTACCCTGAATGTCCCAGAAAGCTACATACTTCCTTTTGAGTCCTGGGAGTTGGAATTTTTCAGATTACCTCAATTTTTGTAGGGGTCTACCTTGCTTCCATCTACCGAAATGAAGTATCCTAGCACAATTCTCTCAGTCATCATCATTTGGCACTTCTTGGTGCTCAAGGCAACATTATTTTGTACACAACGCTCCAACACCTTTTCTAGATTAACTAATGTTGTTTCAGAATCATATTCGTAGTATGTAAAATCATCCATGAAAATTTTTAGCCAGTAATTCAACAAATTTGAAAAGATACCGAATATTTCCCTTTGAAAGGTTGCAGGGGCATTGCAGAGGCCAAAAGGAAGGACTTTGTATGCAAAAGTACCCCATGGAAAAGTAAAATTTGATCTGTTTTGGTCTTCCGGAGAAATATCTATTTGGTTATAGCCACTGAATCCATCTAAGAATGAAAAAAAAATTCCCAGAAAGAGTATCCAAGACCTGATCTATAAATGGTAAAGAAAAATGGTCCTTTTGGGTCGCCTTGTTAAGTTCTCTATAATCTACACAGAATCTCCATTTACCATTCTTTTTCGAAACAATGACGAGCGGAGACACCCACTGACTGTCAGAGATGGGATAGATGAAGTTAGCATTAAGGATTTTCTATAATTCCTCTTTCATTATCTCCATAAGTGCAGGATTCATTCAGCGTCGTGGTTGTCTAACTAGTTTGTAGCCATATTTAAGGTAAATTTGGTGTGTGCACAGGCTAGGATGGATTCCTTTCATATCAATGTAATCCCATGCAAATTCCTTTTTATACTTTTGTAACAGTTGTATTAGCAATCTATTCTATTCAGCAGTCAAATTAGGATTAATGTTTAAATGTTTACCTGGCTTAATTTCGACAGGATTGTTGGTAGTATGTGGAGTGGTTCTCATATGTTCAATGTTTACATATTCTACCTCATCCTCCTCCCAAGAATATCTAATGGAAGCAACAAAAAGGGAATTTCTAATAAAACTATTAATAATGTCGTCCTATGTTCCATCCTTAAAATATTATTTTTTTCCAAGTGTGAGGAGAGGTAGGGAGAAATCGGATTCAGGTTCAAATTCATCCCACCATGGACTAGTCAAATCCATGTGTGGTTTTGCTGGGGGGTAGAGGTTCAGATTCTTAGTGGCTTGCCCATCTGAGATCATCATAGATCCAGATCTACATCCAATAAATGCATCTGCAGTGGCTAGCCATAGTCTTCCAAAAATTAAAGGATGACCCCCCAGGTTGGATTTGGTTTGCAAAATGAGAAAATCAACTGGATATCTCCAAGAAGCTACAGTAATCACCACATATTCTATCATTACTTCAAGTTTTACACGGGACCTATCTTCTAATTCAGGTACTATAGGTTGAGGTCTGAGTCCATGAAGTCTAAGGGAGATAAAAATATCATTGGTCATTACATTAATGGTCGCCCCCAAATAGATCAGATTATTAGTTATGGGTTTTTCATCAATATGGATAGTAACTTTAGGATTTCCTGGGTCATTATATTTAGTTAAAAAAGGCTAATCAATCATTAGTTCAGATAGTTTCCCCATAACATGGATAGTAGCAGGGTCCTTTGGCTTCCTTCAAGGCTTTTTGACACACAGATATCTCACTATTTTGGCATAAATAGGTACTTCCTTAAGGGCTTGTAACAGTGGAATCTGCACATAAAAATTATGTAATTCCTTGAGAAACTTTGATTCAGTTTGTGAGCTTGGGCTAGTTTCAATTAATCGTTGAGGGTATGGAGGACCCTGAGCTCTTACAGCTAAGTCATCTATCACAGATGCACCATCCTTGATCGAATTGGTTATTGTAGGAACAGTAGACCTTTCCGAGTTGGCTGCTATAGGTGTAACAGTTGGTGTTGTATCAGCTATTACAGGTGTAATAGTCATTTCAGAACTGAATATACCCCTTCTAGGTGACTCACTTTCTTCCTCAGTAATGATAGGAGTATGGCCAGGTATGACTACTTTTCCCGACCAAATTTGAATCTCCTTGAGCCCAATGGGAGTAATAAGGTAAGTCTGGAAAGTAGCCGGAGTGTCTATGCTCTAGGTTGCCTTGTTATTCAGATTGGGGTTAGGTTGCACAGGAAATTGGGGTCAGATAGTAAGTGCAAGATTTTGGAGAGGAGGTAGTTGTAACTGTTGTTGATGTATTGGTAGTGTAGAGAGGCAGGACCTTGGCCATTACCTCTCCATTTCTAATTCCAAGGTTAATATTTTGTCGTGGGATATTGCATTGGTGGAGGGGAAGGCCACTAGTTCCAGGGTGAAGGAAATTGTGTTGAGGAAGGATTAGGATATGGCCATGGAAATTGTTGATGATTATAAACATTATTCCAAGGATTAAAAGAGGAAAAATCTGGAGGAATACCTGTAGGTCATGGCTGCAATGGTCTCTTTGATATGATGAAATAGGAAGATTGGACTTCCTCGCTGGATTCCTTAAGCATTGATTTCATTCTACGTAGTTCTAGGCATTGACCAGTGGGATGCGCCAACTCACAAATGTTGCACAAGCTAACATTGCTCAATTCATATTCCCTTTGTAGATGTTTCTTTTTGCATCGAGGATAGAATATTGCCAAAGATGCTTCAGCTTCTGGTTGTACTTTATTGACTTGTATTGTGGTGATTTGGGTAAATAGAGTACTGAGGAGGTTGATTTTAAAATCCTCAAATAGATTCTTGATCTCTGCTCTAGTTACTCCTCCACTTGTGGACTTCTGTATCCGGACTGAAGGGTCACGAACTGAACTCCTTCCCTTGGTTGATCCTCTTGAACTCCACAGATAGAGCTTCATTATTCCTTCAAGTGATTCCTGAAATATATCTCCTTTTCCCAACAGATTCAAATGTTCCAGACAGTCATCTCTCATACCTCTAAGAAATATTGTTTTTCAGTATTTCCAGGGCTAAGTCACCAAAATTAGACCTTTGTAAATTATAATGGAATCACTCCATGTAGTCTTCCAAGCTCTCCTCTTCCTTCGGTTTAATTCTGAATATTTCTTCCTTCAAATCCCTGGTTCGACAGTAATCCTCATACTTAGCGGGGAATGCCTCCTTCATGTCACTCCAGGTTTGGATCATGCCAGCACCTAGTCTCATGAACCATCTCAATGTTGCTCCTTTCAGAGTAGCTGGAAATAGTTTTAGCTTCTGGTTATCCGAAGTGTACTCGTAACTTCTACACAGGACATCGAACTCAAACATGAAACTGTCATGATCTTCGATGGCCATCCCTTGAAAGGATGGTAGAGATGATAAGGGAATATTTTTCATAGGGGCCTCATCTCTTATTTCCGATATTGGGAATTCAAAATTAACAATACCATATATTTTAGTATTTTCATCCCCCATAGTTGATCCTTCCTTATGAGGTGAGATGACCTTAGAATGTACAGGGGATTGACAGATGAATAAGGGATCAGGTTGTTCCAAGGCCAGCTGCTTCACTACACTACCCGAATCCAGATGATGATGATAAAATAAGCTTTGTTCTGGTTCAAGCCTTGGCTGCCCTTCGCTAGTTTCCCCTTGTCCTTCAATTCTCATATTTTGATCAACAACTTTCCACTGTTGTTTATGATCTGGATTCTTAATCGCTAGAGTGGATATGGTGGATGAAGGATGGTGAGGTCCAGATATTGAAGGTGCAGATGCCTCTGGCCTTGATATAGTTTTGGATTCTGTGGTCCTTTCTTCCTGGTGTCCTTGTACAATGTGGATTGTTCTTTCTCTTATTTTAAAATCAGATCCCCAAAGATGTCTTCCTTCCCAAATATGCACATTTCTTTTCCTTTTTACAACTCATCTTTCTTGTAGTTAGTTAAAGTGGGGGTTGTCTTGATTTCTCTATTTTCCTAAATGCACACATGGACCCTATGTGTATTAATCCTTACTATGGGTACCTTGGTTCTATAGTGGTCAGCCCGCTCAGGTATGTTAGAGAAATGCGCAGGTTATTACATCTCTTCTTACCACCCAACAACTGTATAAACAAAGGCACGTTCTAGAAAAAAAACACCCAAAACCCACATTTCTAAGTGTCCCAGTGTAGCAATGGTGAGCCCGCTCAGGTATGTTAGAGTGATGTGCAGGTTCTTACCGCCTAGCAATTGTTGACTAAGAACACCCTACCATCAAATAAACAATTCTGGATAATTGTGTCGTCACTTCCATCCCCAGAAACGGCGCCAAAATTTTGAACTGTTTTAATCACTGTTAGTTGACTAAGGTAGTACACATAAATTATCAATCCAGGGACGTCTTTTATTTCAATGACAATTGCATTGTTTGTGTCGATACATCATACCAGAAGCAAAAATAAAATGAAAAGAAATCGTTGCTGAACCAATTTCTGAAAATTAACACTCATGCAGGAATAAAAGATCTACAAGAATGCAATCACACTTTGGATAAACTGGTATCTAGTGTGCCACACGATAACTACACCAACTGGTATTTATAATTGAATCTGTGTAACAACATAATAAATACCTGAAACTAAAGCAAATCTACTTACATCCAATACAATAATGGTAGCACTTCACAAAAACGCAGAAGCAAATATGAAATATACTACTACTACTTTATCACTGCAGTCCCTGTTAAAGAGGAGGGCCCTTCCTCCCTAACAGGGCACAAGAGAAGATATAAACTAAATAAGAATTAAATCTGTCAACACATGTAACAGCAACAATACAATATTCTATATTATGAGGATCAAAAGTACAGAGTCGAAATGATGATACTGTTCTATGCTAACCTCCTGACCTTAGAGGTACGAGTGCTTATAAAATTTAAATGTCAATCATGAGAATCTTACGATTATCATGCTAATCAAAATAAATTATTATAGTTATAACTGATTCCCTCAATAGAGTCTTGACTGGGAAAATATTGATTTCAATCAAAACTACCTAAAGTTGTTATCCTAAATGACGATACATAATGACTCCTACAGTTGTCGTTGGAATGTGACAGTTGTAGTGTACAGCTTTTGAAGACAGATCAACATCCAGAATTTGACAGTATGCAATCAACACCGCGACCATAACAGCAATCTGTAACAACGGTTCTTGTAACAGCATCGTGGTGTAACAGCAGAGGTCATGACAGCGATGGTGTTGACTCTTTGTGAGGTAGTAGCGCCATGTAACATCACACTATAATAGCATGCTCCCAACTGGTTCTATGCGGCTGTATGTTCTAGGTTTTTTGTGCTTAAAGTGGTATCTAAAAGAAATAGCAAAAGGACCAAAGAACTTCCTCCAATATTCACCCCAGTTAACCACAAAAAGGAAAAAATACATCATAATAATTAATGAGAATGGCAAGATAATAAACAAAGTAAAGTTACATTTTTTTACAATAAGGAGAAAGGAAAAAGGAAAATATAGTCCAAGGTTGGAGGTCAAAAATGGTAGAATTGAGGGAAGCAAATGTAGGAAATAAGTATAAAAATGACACCAGAAAAGAATGTTCTGGAGTGTGAGCCACCTCACCTTCACATTTCGTACATATATAATTTCCAAAGGAAGAGCTTTGATTGTTAGTTGGACGAACTGCATTGAAATGATGGCCACCACCACCATGTGGCCTCCCTCTATGATGTGGCATTTCCCTCGAACCTAGAAGAATTTCAAACAGGGTTTGTGAATGGTCCCCAAATTTCCTGGATGGAAAGAAGTAGGAACAATAACTAGAAGCAAAAGGAAGCTTGCCCTTCCTAAAAGTGTTAAACAATCATTAGGGAGAGGTTATGGGACAAACAGAGAAATACTTCCCCAAAACAGGGAAATTGCCAAGAAGAAATGCACCAATGAAGCCCACAATCTCCCAACTATTAATTTCATACACCTAATTGGTCAAAGAGTCTATCCAAAAGGCACCTTCCCCCAAATAGAAACAACCCAGATAACACAAGGGGCATGAGGTAGGAATGAGCGACCACTGGTTCAAGCTACAAACAAGGGAGGTCACAAATGTTGAACCAAAACAAGGTCAGAGTCAAAAACCGAGCTTGCACAAACACAGACTAGAATCAATAGAAAAAATCAAAGTGTGAGAAATTAACACCCCCAGTCTCAGATCCCATATCTTCCCCTAGAGGAGGTCATCAGGAACACCCAATTGATCCCTTTTCAACTCCACAAAATCCCCTATGGAATGCTCCCAGATTTTACCCTCAAAATGAATGCCATACTAACCGGAAAATACAGACAGTATGGTGGGGTTACCTTCTCAACGTAGAGAGAGCATTCCACCTTGAGGCCACATTCCATATTGGAGATAAAATTTCTGAGTGCCCATCCAAGCTCTGAGCCAAGAACAAATCCACTTATCAAAGCCAAACCTGGGTCCCATGTACTAATTTGAAAGTCACAATCGATCCATTCTATTGCGATCTAGTCATTCATTGCGCTGCACCCACTAAGCTAACACCCAAGAGAGCACTCATGGTCTTTGTTACAAGCCTTTCTATTCACCCTCCACCCAAAATTCATCACCCGAGATATCAACATTGGAATGAATTCCACCGTGCCTTTTAACATTTGCACCGTAGCTTCTGGAGAGTTTTCACAACAGAGGTATCGGTGTCGTAAACCTTGTGTTAATGTTCACATGCATGTCGTGTGGAAGAGGGGGAAGCCCTGATGTCCAAATTTTAACCATTTTTCCACCCCCATTGGGGGCTAGATATCGATTATCTAAATCATATTATCATTTTATATATATGGACAAGAATCTAAACAGCGTGGGATATGTTGCACTCAAAACACATCACTTTTCCAGGTAATTTTTATTTTAAATCCAAATGGAATTATCTCAAAATTTTGTGTTCCACCTCTGTGAGGGGAAATTTTCCCATGAAACTTGTCCCATATGGGTTTCAACCAATTTTAAGACACCTATATTATCAACATTTCAAAATTATTATCAAAACATGTAGAAATGAGACTTACTAGAAAAATGGAGCTCGTCGGAAATTGGGCAATCTAAATGTCCCCATATCAAATTCCAATATAAACTTCTCATTATTATCTTTAACTCTCGTATTTGAATTCTATATTAGCTTGGCTTATCTGGTACTGTGATGTTGCATATACGAATTATTTTTTTATAGTTTCCTTAAGAGGTTCATTTTTTAATTAATTTTTCTCTAATCAGACATCGGCTAAAATTACCACTAAGCTTACTCCTTTTCATCCCATCAAGAGTAAGGAGCTAGTTTTATCCATCTAATGCAAAATCTTCGGCCTTCATTAAAAAAAAAAAAATACTCCATGATAACACTCCCTTACGATAGAGAATAGTGATTTTGGAATGCACCAATGAATATTGTTATGTCACGTTGCAAATAATTGAAGCAACCAAGAAGCATTCTAAGACCCAATACAACTCAATGTCTTCCATGAAGGGGATGTAATCCTTGTGTATGACCAAGCCCATGATATCATATGCTGAGGAAAAATTGAATCATTGTGGTAGGGACTTTACACTCTCAAATAATGTCTAATAAAGGGGGAATATTTACTTACAAGGCTGCAAGAAAAATTGTTATCTAACCCTTGCAATGAAAACTACATGAAAATATTTTACCCTTTATTCTTTCATTTAGAGCATTCTTTCACCTTTTATATAACTTAGATATATTTCTACATCCCTTTTGTAAGACTTGCATCTCATAAATTTCCTCTTGTGTTATTCAAATAGACACCTTGTCATGTTACTACATCAGTTATGTCTATGGTGTAAGTCATTATATGTGGAATATTTCCTCAATATCTTGGACATTTTTCATCCCTTTATATACTATTTTCCACTCCAATGGAATTTTCATTAGATTTTTCACTAATAACCGTGCCAAATGAACCTCTCCAATGGTATTTTCATTGGAATTGTCACCAATAACCATGTCAAATGCAATGTGGTGATTGCTTTGTTAGCCAAATCCCTTGAGTATCTTGTTCATCACCTTTGTGTTTGTCTCAATTCTTGTATTCTTATCATGAAATAGAATGATGTTTATCATGTGTTTAATCCTTTTCCTTCTGGAAAATATTTATGATCTAAAATTCTAGTGTAGTCATATGAATTAGTTTCATTTATTCATGTTCCTAGAAGCCAATATAATTTAGGGGATGCTATTGCAAATAACATTCTAGATTAGCATTTAATGCATGCATACATTAGAAGAAAACTTGTGCATTTACAACTAAGATACTGATCATCATCATATGTCATTGAAAAACAACATTGTACATTCACATTTGTATAAGCCCCCCAACCAACTTAATTATCACCCCCAATGGCACCTCCTTTTACTCTCAAGAAGCTCCATCTTAAATGATGGGTATATTCTCAAAGAATAATGCACAAAGTAATGTACCAAAAGAAAAATTAACTCATGTCACTCTATAATAGGAAATAATTTGGTGGATCATGGCCATAATTAACATCTTTTCCCATGTTATGAAACCAGCTCCAAAAATAGAAGAAAAGAGAGATCAACGCCTTAGAAATAAGACACTTAGAGGGGGGCAACCTCCATTACATTACATAAATTAACAATTATTGTATGATACTAATGACAAAAAATCCTTCTATATATAGGAGTCCATGGAGTCACAATTTAATCCTAGTCGACCTAACAATAATAATGTAAGGGCATAATAATAACAATATTGGGGTTACAGGGGTACAACAATAACAATAAGGGGGATACACTAATAATAATAAGGGACTATACTAGTAATATAGGGACCTAACATGCTCCTCTGCTTCAAAAAAGTGTTGTCATTAATGCTTGAATAGCTCTAGATGCTTCTATATAAAATTCTCATCCTCCCACGTAGAATCTTCAATGGGTACGTTCTTCCACTTGATGAGATACTTTGAAATTGATTGATTCCGTCGCTATCGAGTTCTTGTTTCCATAAGTGCTTCAGGTTCCAATATGATTTTTATTTCCTCATCAAGTTATGGAAACATCATTTGAACTATACGTTTCTCACCTATAACCTTCTTTAAGCTTGAAACATGGAAACCTGGATGCACTCGTGAAGAAGCAAGAAGCTCCAATATATATGGACCAATAGTACCAATCTTTTGCAACACCTTGTAAGGACCCTAGTACTTTGGAGATAATTTATTATCCTTCTTAGCTTGCTTGAGGGATATTTTTTTTATGGTTGTAGCCATAAAAATACCCAATCTCCTACATAAAAAATTATCTAGCTGCGATGTTGATTTGGCTGTTGTTTCATTTGATTTTATGCCAAATTTAGGTTATCCTTTAAGAGTTGGAGAACTTCTTGTTGATGCTCTATGTGATCTTCCACTTCTTGAACCTTAGAATTTTATCTTAAATATGATGTGATGGATAGTGGATGATATCCATAAAGTGCCATAAATGGGTTCATTTTTGCTGTAGTATGGAAGGAAGTGTTATACCACCATTCAACAAGACGTAACCACTTGACCCATTGTGTTTGTTTACCAGATATAAAACAACGAAGATATCCTTCCAAACATTTATTCACTATCCCATTTTGACCATCGGATTGAGGATGATAAGATGAGCTATGAGCTAGTTGAGTACCCAAAAAAGAAAATAATTCCGTCCAAAAATTTCCAGTAAAAATGGGATCCTTGTCTCTTACAATAATCTTTGGGTTTCCATGTAGCTTTTGAATTTTTTCCATAAATGCAGTAGCATTTGTACTTGCTAAAAATGGATGAGATAATGCACAAAAGTGTGCATACTTGGTAAGTCTATCAACCACCACCATGATGACACTCTTTCCTTTGGAATTAGGTAAACATGTGATAAAATCCATTGAAATCTCCTCCCAATGTTGACTTGGAATGGATAAAGTTTGTAGAAGACCCGGGTCTTATTTGTCTCAACTTTATTTTGCTGGCAAACCAAACATTCCGCCACAAAAATTTGAATATCAGATTTAAGGGCATCCAAAAAAAATATTTCTTCACCTTGTGGTAAGTTTTTAAAAATCGTGAGTGTCCTCTTAAAGGAGAAGTGTGCAATTCCAAAAGAATATTTTGTTTTAGTTGGGAATTCTTACAAAGATATAAGCGATCTTTGTACCATAAGGAATCAGTTTTCCAACTAAATGTATTAGATGTACTAGGATCTTGAGACAAAATTTGAATGAGTGTCCACACTTCTTCTTCCTTCGTCCATTCATCCTTTGCTTCAGTTATCCAATCTGGTTGGATAATAGAAATGGCACAAAGAAATGATTCCACCTCTTCATCCTTTCTTGAGAATGCATCTGCAACAACATTTTTCTTCCCTTTTTTGTAAATGATTTCAAAGTCATACCCTAATATCTTTCTGACCCATTCTTGCTGCTCTTCTGAAGATAGTCTTTGTTCCAAAATTGTTTAAGACTATCATGATTATTTTTTACCTTGAAGTGTCTTCCCATTAGGTAATGTCGCCATTTCATAGGTGCATGTAGTATTGCCAACATTTCCTTCTCATAAATAGCTTTTGGTAAATACTTTCCTTTGATTGGACGAATTTCAAAAGCAATGGGTCTTCCTTCTTGCATTAAACAGCACCAATTACATTTCATGGGGCATCACACTCCACAATAAAGGTTTTTGTGAAGTCTGGCGTAGCTAAGACCGATGTTAGGCACATTGCCTCTTTAAGATGTTCAAAGGCCTTAGTTGCTTTAGGAGTCCATGAAAATGCATCTTTATTCAATAATGTTGTTAGAGGTGCTGCTATTCTCCCATAATTATTAACAAACTTGCGATAATACCCTGTTAACTCGAGAAATCCTCGCAAATTCTTTATGGTTGTGGGGACTTTCCATTCCTTAATGGCTTTAATTTTGTTAGGGTCTACCTTAACACCCTCGTGAGATAAAATATGACCCAGATATTCCACCTCTTATACTCCAAAGAAACATTTGGATGTTTTTGCATATAATTTTACTCCTCTAATAGTTTGAGCACCCTATGAAGATGTTGAACATGATCCTTCTGTAATATCCCAAAATGGGAAAACTCAGCAATACATGCATGAAAAATGAATTTTTCAGAAATATAAGGATTAACAGAAAAATGTAGCCCATGGATACATTAAATATGACATTATTACAACCACATATCAAAGGAAATCAGAAACAAATCATTATAGCCTAGTTAAACAGGCCTCTCATGCTCAAAACAGCCCAAAATCACTGAAAACCCCAAGATTTACTGCAACACAAATTACTACATAAAGTGAAAGTGCAATTTATAGAGGGTTTATGCTTAGAAATATAGATACAAATCAGATCTTCTATTATATTAATCAATGAGGCATAAAAACATAGATATATTCTCTTTTATATAGATCTAAGATGACTCAGGAAGGGTTTCTTGACAGAAATGATATACATGAAATTTTCTGTTGTAGATCTATGGCTGAAGCACTGCATAAATATGTTTGATCATGCAAAGAAATGGTAGTAGACTCCCCTTCTATCTTTCCAGAGAAAAGGTTGATCCTCCTCCTGGGAAACTAGCTCATAAAATAAGGGATTAAACCCCTCCACTGCAATACCTTAAGAAATAACACAGTTTCTCCAAGGGACTGCGTTGATATTGAAGGTTACTACCTAGCCTAACACCAGATAGTGGAAAATATATCACAAGATTCTCTCCTCAGATTTCTTAAACAAGATCTCCAAGCAAGAGTGGTGAATTCCCGCATGAGAAAACCCTTGCACTAAACAATGCAAAAACTTAGCTAAACAGCCAAAGGATGCAGAAATTCTAAAAAGACCACATAAAAAATATAATCTTCAATCATGCCCGTATGGTTTCCATTCCCTTCATTATATAGTTGATGAGCTTCCTCACCAAGGGTCTGCCCCAATTATGAGGTTGCTTCTATGCAAAGGCTCCTCCACCAAAATTATGTTGTCTCCATTAGCCTTGCTCATATTTTTACAACGATGTTTGATTTAGTCTACCTTGACTGGATCAACCTTGACTGGATCTTCATGCATTGTCTCTTTTCACACTCAAGGTGTCTTCATTTTGACTAGCTAGATTGATCTTCATTCACATTGAGCTGTCTTTATTTAGGATCCACTCCTCACATATTAATGTTGTTGACTTGGCCAAACTTGACTTTTTCCACACATTTTAGACTCTGTTCACACATGAGGATGTTTGATCTAGTTATTAACATGATCCCCTTTCACATTGTGAGGAATTTTATTCCTACTTAAGCAACTTATGAGCCTCCTTGCCCATTTATTCATCTAACTAGATTTTAAAATAAAAATTAATATTCCTATTAGTTGAATTTAGGAATATTACAGCCTTCCCCTCCCAAATGTTGATTTTCCTCAAGCAACTACAAGGGTGCTACAAAATCTCCCCTCCTCCTCTTGTGGCATCTTCCTCCAATAGTCTCCACCATTGCTTCAAATTTTCTGCAATAATTTTGTCTCCCAATGGTTCCTCCCAAATGTGCAAGTTGGCCTTTGGTGGATAAACCAAATGACTCTCATCATGAAAGAAAGGAAGGTCTATATGGAAACCTTCTTGCTGATCAATGGCCTCCTCAAGATAGAAGTGATGATAATCATGGGGAATTTCATCATCAATGAAGGACTCCCATCTCCATGCTATCATCCAAATGAAATGAATCACTCCCAACTTGGTAATTCGTAGAAAAGCTCCTCCCAATTTCTCATGAGAGGTATGTCCCAAGTGTTCCAAACAATCATATGTTCCACCTCATGAAGAATTAGGTGATGTATTGTAGCGGCCATAAATTTTCCCATACTCCCCTTGAAACATGTAGTGCAAAAAGTGTTGGGTATGTGTTATATTCTTTCCACGACTAAGCACGTGCGCAGGGGTAAGAGGGGGGCGATAGCCCACCCTTTGTGCTGGGCGCAATAGGGGGTCACATGGGGGGTGGTAGCACCCCCTGTCAGGGTCCAAGGCAGCACCCTGGCGAAAATTTTTTGGTCCTTAATTTCCAGTGGGTAATCTACGCCCATGGTTTTGCGCATGAGTTTACACATGATTTTGAGGAACGATGGTTTTCGGCCCCTGGTATTTTTGTAAATCCGCTCAAGGGAACTATGGTTATGTTCTAATCCAGGGTTAATGGATTAGCGTTCATGTATGCTTCGGCTTGTATATATATTTGTTGTAACACTAAAAGGAATATAATGAAAAATCAAGTTGGTTGCCCTGATTTGGGATCCATGGGAAAATCTTTGTGTTTATCTATTTTATGTTTTATGCTCTCGCTATTGTTTATTTTCTGTTATAAGATTCGTGTGTAGATAATTTTTGTTCAGGGTTAAAACCTAGATTTGGTATCAGAGTTGTTTCGGTTTGAAGGCGACGCCTTTGCTGTTGAGGGTTTTTTGCTCGGGCCTGAGGTAGACCCTGTTCAGTGGGAGATCTACGGGATTGATTCTTGCGGTGAAATAAGATGACGAGCGGCGAAAAGATAGAGATCAAGAAATTTAATGGTCAGAGTTTTGAGTTTTGGAAGCTCAAGATGGAGGATCTGCTGCTGGATAAAGATCAGTGGATCGCAGTAGATCTAGGTACTAAACCAATGGCAATGTTAGATCAAGACTAGAAGAAACTGGATCGAAAGGCTAAGAGCACAATACGATTGTGTGTCTCAGATTCAGTATTGTTGAATGTATCTAGGGAAGCTATGGTGAAGACCTTGTGGGACAAGCTAGGGACTTTGTACCAATCTAAGTCTCTGGTGAATAAATTGTTCATGAGGAAAAAGTTGTATAACCTGAGGATGAAGGATGGAGACTCGGTGACAAAGCATCTGAACGCCTTCAATATTGTGGTAAGTCAGCTGTCATCTGTTGATATTAAAATCTCGGATGAAGATAAGTGCATCAGTTTGTTGTGTTCTCTACCAGACTTGTGGGACAGTCTGGTTATTACAATAGGTAGCAATACAACTACCTTGAATTTTGATGACATTGTCTCAGCCTTGCTGTCGGAGGAAATGAGACGGAGAAATATGGAGGGTCATAATGGAGATGCCTTATCTGTACAAGGAAGGTCCCAAAATAGAAACAAGAATAAGGTTTCGAGTGGGAGATCTAAATCTAGAGGGAGATATAAATCTCCTGGAAAGTTTGTAAAGGTGTGCTGGAAATGCGGAAAGGAAGGGCACTACAAAAAGGACCTACATCTAAAAGCTCCCATGAAAGGAAAGGGAACCGATGATGTCTTTGCAAGGAAAAACCACCTCAGCATGAAGGTGGGATGTGTATTTGGCTTCTTTCTTCAAATACACATGTAGATCATGAGTCATGGTTGATTGGACTCGTGTGCATCCTTTCACTTCACTCCCCATGGGGAGTGGTTCTGCTAGTATGAGAAATATGATGGTGATGTCTTCCTAGGGGATGATAGGAAGGCCAGAATCGTCGGACGTGGAAAGGTTAAGTTGAAGCTGCAAGGTGGAAGGATTAGAACACTTCCCGGTGTTCTGCATATTCCTGCATTGGCCAGAAAACTGATTTCTGTAAGTAAGATGGATGATGCAAGTGTAAAAACAATGTTCAAGAAAGATGCCTGCAAGATGGTTCGGGGAGCACTGGTATTAATGCGGGGAGTCTAGACTGAAATTATGTACAAGCTACAAGGTAGCACTATTATTGATGGGTGTAACAGTTCTTTGGTTCCTGAAAGTGGAGTGGAAAGCCTAGCTATCTCTGGAGAAAATACCATGCTATGGCATCAAAGGCTTAGACATATCGGAGAGAAGGGCCTTCGAATACCGCACAGAAATGGTATGGTAGAAGGTATGTCTAATTGCTCTCTAGGTTTCAATTTCTGTGAACATTGTGTATATGGGAAGCAGAATCGGGTTAGTTTTCCTTCTAGTGCTAAGATGGCGAACAAGATATTAGAACTTGTGCATAGTGATGTGTTTGGACTTGTGTCAGATCCATCACTGGGAAAGTTTGTGTACTATGTTTCATTCATAGATGACTTATCAAGGAATACATGGATATATTTCTTGAGGAAGAAATCTGAAATCTTTGAAATATTTAAATAATTTAGGCTCTGGTGGAAAACCAGACAGAGAAGAAGATAAAGGCGCTGAGGACAGATAATGGTGGGAAGTTCTGCAAGAAGGAATTTGAAGAGTTTTGTAAGAAGTGTGGTATAGCACAACAGAAGACTACTTCCATACGCACCTCAAGAAAACGTGAAGAGTTCCGCAGTAAAGAATGAACAACACCGATGGAAAAGGCAAGAAGCATGCTCAGTGGTACCGGGTTAGGACAAGAATTCTAGGCAGAGGCAGTGGAGATTGCATGTTACTTGGTTAACAGATCACCTTCATCAGCGTTGGAGGATAAGACCCCACATGAGGTATGGACTGGTAAGAAACCCTCTCTTTCACATCTGAGGGTATTTGGATGTGATGCATAGGTACATGTTCCAAAGGAGAAAAGGACCAAGTTGGATAATAAATCTGAAAGGTGCATCTTTATTGGGTATAAGGATGGTTTAAATGGTTACAAGCTTTGGAACCCAGAAACAAGGAAGGTTGTGTACAGCCGAGATGTGGTGTTTAGAGAAGTAAAAGATGTTGTTAAACATGAATTCTTACTAAAGGAACTTGAGAAGATAGAGTTTGAGCTAAAGGAGGATGAATCAGAATCTACAACAGAAGAAGACTCAGAAGAGGAAGAGCCACAAACTCTAGCTGTGAGAAGATCAGCTCGGGAAAGAGGGCAACCAGAAAGGTATAGTACATCTTCTTTCTGTTCAAGTTTTTCTTTAACTATAACTGATGGTGATCC